>CM076580.1:15150188-15467141 GCA_034641835.2 Pinus albicaulis | reverse complement strand
AAAATATATATATATATATATATATATATATATAAAACAAAAAAAAAAAATCAATCAATAAATCAATCAAAAAAATAAATAAACAAACAAATAATAGAAAATAAAATAAATTACATTTTACTAATATTAAATTAATAGTTATTGTTTTTATTAAAATAAATATTAACATTTAACATTAATAGGCATCATCAGAATAAGATGGAAAACCTGATCAAATAACCTCTTTAAATAAGAAAAATCATTCTATTTTATTTACGAAAGACTTGTATTACAGATTCACAATATACAGCTCATCACACAAATATATATACTAAATATTACACTGAATGATATGAACAACCATAATAATAAAATATTACACTGAAAACTTCCATCCAAAATTGCAATTAGCACTTACAAAGTCGTAATATACTTAACTTCAAACATTATCAAAACTGCAAGAAAGGTCCAAAACCCTTTTCTATGTCGTGATGTGTTTCAGTTTTCTACTAAACTTCCTCAACCAGCTTCTCTAGCAAAGGATAGGTTACAGAAAAATATTGGGATAATTTAGGATGGGTTGCGAAAAAATATTGGGCTAATTTAGGTGGCCCCATTTTTCATGTCTTTTTTAAAAACACTATTTCGGAATTTCTTATTTTTTTTCTCATTTCTTTACAATTTTAAATATAAAATTGATATGCTATAAAAACAAATATTTAAATTTATAAAAATTGCATAAAATTATTAAAAATTTAAATATTTAAAAAAATTAGTCAAGACTAATAAGATTCATCATTATATCTAAACTTTAAATCAAATTTTTCAAGAAAGTGGTTTTCAAGCAGTGTTTCTTAAAGCCTCGTTCACACAACTCTTCCTTTCGGCGTTCCTTTGCACCACAGGTGCAATTGCTAGTATAAACCATTTGATAAAACTATATCTATACAACAACTATTCAAATTATTTCAAAATTTTTAAACAAAACAAATTGATAATTCTCCATAAAAAGGATGTATAAAATATTTACCTTGAGCTGCATCAAATAAAAAAAGTCCGTGAGCAAGCTACATAGGATGTTTACCATGAGCTGCATAAAAATTTTACTATCATTATAGCTCCTCCTTTAAACTGAAAAAAACAAGTCTAACATTGTCTATGAGCAAGATGCAAAAAATGTTCACTGTTATTATCGCTTCTCTTTAAAATTGCAAAAACTGTTTACTATTACTATCCCTCCCCTTGTTTACTATTACTATCCCTCCACCTTAAATCTGTAGAAATTTTCAAATTATATTGATTTTATCAACTTAGAATTCCATAAATGGTTGAAATTTGTAGCAAATCTCTACAAATAAAACTATGAAAATAAAACAAATACAACCAATACCGAGAAATTCACATCCTCAGAAAACCAGTGGAAAATATCTGGAGATGGATGAAAGAGAATTGAAGTAGACATTGTCTCCATTGTGAAATTAGAGATAATTGATTTCGAATCAGTAAAGTTGTAGATGCGTCACGAAAAACTTGTCACGTTCAAAATTTTAAACACAGACTTCACCAAACATATGTAAATTAAAAAGTAACAGATACGTTCAAAATTTTAAACACAGACTTCACCAAACATATGTAAATTAAAAAGTAACAAAACCCAAATATCTTCTCACTCTATCTCAAAATTTCTCTCTCCCCGTTAATTTGAAATTTGAAAATTTTCATTTTCCCGCTTAATTTGAAATTTGAAATCATGGTGTCAGCACAGCACCATACATGGTGTGTACCATCATTCACAGCTAATAACGGAAACGCACACAAGGATGAGGTTGGAGAAACAAAGGTGTAACGGAGTCGGAGGAGACGAACGTCGTTGGAGCAGACAGAGTGGGCCCATGAGAGTAACCAAAGAATGATCACTCGCGAGGGCGGGCACAACTAAAGGTATTTCATCTTTCAGGTAGCTTACTTCTTAAAACCCATCACATTCAATGTAATTCAAATTTAAAAATAAAATGGCCCGCCAACTAAGGCAAGAAGTGATGGGGCATTTGTATATGTATACACTTGCATGCTTGCTCTAATGATGGTTCACCACGTGATGTGAGAATCAAATGATGAAAATAGGGGAAAGAGAGGAGTTGCCGCAACTATAACAAGGACTGGAAAAAGGAGTCATATTCTAGTGGCCTCAACTTTTTTTTATTTCTTTATTAGTGTTGCTATAACTCCTCTGTTTTTTTGTTGGGACAATTCCATTATTATAGTAACAACTCATTTGTAATGGTGAAAACTTACTTATAACTTGTTATTAAAATTTTCCTGATGTGGTGGTCGGGGTCAATTTATATACCATATCACATAAATAAATTAATTAGAAATTTTTTTTTTAAATTAATTATCTAAAATTATTAATTAATTTTCTTTAACTATTATTTGTATAGTTTGATTTTTTATTAGAGCCATCTTATTTAATACATTTAATGGATTTCATCATAATCGATAGAATTTAATAATAAATTATGCTTATTGTGATCTAAGGTTAATTTAAGTGACAAGTAAAATTTTCAGAATTTTCTCACCTTAATTTTGCTAGCTCTCACATGGTTGTAAAATGATATAAAATTTTATGTTGAATTTTAAAATATATTTTATGCCATTAATGATTCAAAATAAAATTTTGAATATAATCAACAACTTTTTTTAAGATATAAATGTTTAAAGAGATAAAATATTTGAATTGCAAAAAAAAATTAACATGACTGATGTGTCATTCATTTAGCATTGGACTTGTTATCACCGTAATGAGTTTTCCACCAAATTAGATTTTTTAACTTTTTTTAATTAGTTTAACTATTATGCAAGTCAATATTGTGAAAAGTGAACCAAAGCAAATATTTGAATCAAAAAATTTATATAATTTAAAAATTCACTGCTATTTCTATTTCTAGTTGCAGCAAATTCCCTATAGGTTACTAAAATAGAGTATTGTTTATTGAAATTCATGTTTTACATGTGGAAAATTATATTTTTGTAGTGAGGTATTTTATATTTATTTATAAGTTGTAAACCATAGTTATTTATTCGGTTGTGCGCTCTTTCTTTCACCACAATCTTTTTTTGGTTGTTCACCTTCTCATAGTTTGGTAACTTTGCTCAAAGTATCAAAGTTATTTATTCAAATACAAAAAAATATATAAAAAATATGGCTATATGTTTAAAATATTTGAATATTTTAGGTGCTTTTATTAATATATATATATATATATATCTGAGGGTATCAAAGGTATTTATTCAAATACAAAAAATATATATATATAAAATATGGTAATATATTTAAAATGTTCGATTATTTTAGGTGATTTTATAAACAAATTAGCACCACACATTAGCACCACAATTTGTAAAGGATTTGAGAAATCTTTACTTTTCAAATAGTGGTGCAAAAGTGGTGATAATGTGGAGATACACAAGTGGTGCTATGTTTTCTGGTGCAAAAACGGAGTTAATAAAAAATTTTAAATTTGGTGTTAAATGCATATGCGGCATTCCATGGTGTACGGTGCAAACCACCAAAAACCAATCTGACGTGGATCAAGATTTTGTAATGCAAAGCACCAAAACTAATTTTACAAAAATTAAATATTTATCACAAAAATATCAAAATTATTATAATAATAATGAATTGTATATGGTGCAAAGCACCATAAAATAAAAAATGGTGCAAAAAAATACATTTTTTTTATTATTATAATAAAATTGTATATGGTGCAAAGCACCTTAAAATATGAAATGGTGCAAAAAAAATATCCTCCTTTATTTAGAAAGGTTATCTATTGCATGTGATGAGTTTCCTAAGAAATTTTGATTTTATTACGAAAGAGAACATTTTGACCATTTTCTTATGCTTAAATCCAATTACCATAAATATATTTAATTAATATCAAATGTATTAACACAATTGAGGTATGTCATAGTTACATCCAAAAATTTTAATTCATTGTGTACAATAAGACTATGGTAGCTTTTTTTGTGCTTGGCTACATTACACAGGGGCGTCACTCAAATAATCTATGGCATAGCACGTGCGTTTGTGGCATACTAAACAATACCCTTAATTTGACTACATATTGGAAAATACCTCTAAAAATCACTTTATTTAACCCCCTACCAATACTATCCCATTGCATTTTCCCAATTTAAAAAACCCCTACTTTCACTAGATATTGTAGGTATCTATTTTTTCATTAACATTTTTTAAACCCTTTCATATTTATATCCTTAACATAATGACATGATGCCTCTCTTATGACCCCACATGCCTTCTACAATTCACCTTTCTTCTTGTGATATTTCTCATCCATGTATGCATTCTGACATCACCTTCAAAGTCATAGGGATTGCATTTCGTCTTTCTATCATTTTCTCGACCTACCTTAGTCTTGCGAGTTTTCATGTGAAAAAATGTCATTTAGAATAACCAAGTGATTATTTTTCGTGATTCTTTGTATTTATCAACATTCGAAGTTTGATTACATTTTTCCAAAATCTCAGCCTTGTAGGTCGTAAACCAATTTGTATGCTTACAAAGTTGCGCTACTATTGCAACTACAATAGTACAAGAAGAAATAAAATAACAATAAACCCAAAATAAGTAGAAAATGACAACAGGATAAAGCCTTGTAGCTCGTAAACCAATTTGTATGCATACAAAGCTGCACCACTATTGCAACTACAATAGTACAAGAAGAAATAAAATAACAATAAACCCAAAATAAGTAGAAAATGACAACAGGAAAAACAATGTTTAGAGGCATCCAAATAATATCGAGGAAGAGCTTTGCAATGTGGGTTGTTAATTGTATTGATCAAGTAATGAGTTACAAAAGAAGGGGAAACCTTCAAATGGTTATACAAATAGGGAGAAACCATAACTTCAAGCTCAAGAAACTATTAAGTGTCATGAGACTCTTATTACATGAAAGTGGCCTAAGTACAATGCTATCCGTTTCCATATTTTAACCATTCATATTGAATTTTTCCCAAAATCTCAGCCTTGTAGCTTGTAAACCAATTTGTATGCATACAAAGGTGCACTGCTATTGCAACTACAATAGTACAAGAAGAAATAAAATAACAATAAACCCCAAATAAGTAGAAAATGACAACAGGATAAAGCCTTGTAGCTCGTAAAACAATTTGTATGCATACAAAGTTGCACTACTATTGCAACTACAATAGTACAAGAAGAAATAAAATAACAATAAACCCCAAATACAGGAAAAACAATGTTTAGAGGCATCAAAATAATATCAAGGAAGAGCTCTACAATGTAGGTTGTTAATTGTATTGATCAAGTAACGAGTTACAAAAGAAGGGGAAACCCTTGGTTATACAAACAGGAAGAAACCATAACTTCAAGCTCAAGTAACTATTAAGTGTCATGAGACTCTTATTACATGAAAGTGGCCCAAGTACACCGCTATCCCTTTCCCTCTTTAACCATTCATATTGAATTTTTGCCAAAATCTCAGCCTTGTAGCTCGTAAACCAATTTGTATGCATACAAAAGTGCACCAATATTGCAACTACAATAGTACAAGAAGAAATAAAATAAAAATAAACCCCAAATAAGGAGAAAATGACAACAGGATAAAGCCTTGTAGCTCGTAAACCAATTTGTATGCATACAAAGCTACACTACTACTCCAGTTACAATAGTACAAGAAGAAATAAAATAACAATAAACCCCAAATAAGTAGAAAATGACAACAGGAAAAATAATTTTTAGAGGCATCCAAATAATATCGAGGAAGAGCTCTGCAATGTAGGTTGTTAATTGTATTGATCAAGTAACGAGTTACGAAAGAAGGGGAAACCCTTGGTTATACAAACAGGAAGAAACCATAACTTCAAGCTCAAGTAACTATTAAGTGTCATGAGACTCTTATTACATGAAAGTGGCCCTAGTACAACGTTATCCCTTTCCCTCTTTCAACCATTCATATTTAATTTTTTTCCCACCCACTCACTGAAATATTCATTAAGTAATGAATTCTCACTTTTCATGTCTCAAAATCCAAACCAAATACATTTAATGATTTTTCTATATTCAAATACATTATTGCTGACCCTTCCACAATGTCGCCCACTTGAAGTTTCACCCTGAAAAAAAACACGTGGAATTGCATTACATAGTATTCTTGTAAGAATTTCACGTAGAAGTAGACCTATTATGGAAAGTCTCAGAAAACTATGGAGTAGATTCAAATTAACAATTCAATCAACTAGTTAATAAGACCAATAAAAACTACATTGTACAAATATGAATAATTATGTTCTAACTTCTAAATTTATGAAATTTATTGCAATATACAATTTGATCTACTTACAACATTAGACAGTTGGTCCCTTATGTAGTACATAGATCTCAACATGGCCTCCAAAGTGTCTTTCATTACCTGAAATTTGACATCAGTTTCTCCAGATGAAGATTGTGTAGTTTCCTAAAGCTGCATGTGTGGAGAAAATATAAATGAATTTTAGAAAGCATGCTAGTGTAGAACATTTCTCTTAAACATAACCAATAATCAATCACATTTCAAGCATTTTTTTGATATTAACCTCTCCTCTATCATGAATGTTAAGCCATTCTTTGATGGACATCAAAGATATAAGTGTCTTTGACATCCACACAGTTGACCCAAAACAAAATGCATTTTATCTTATGTTCCAAAGACATTGAAAAAAAACAGATGATGTTCTGCTTTGCTTGCATCCGATGGCATACAATACATATATTAGTATGGAAAAAGAAGGAATAATACAAAGTTGTAAAAAAAAATTGCATGAAGCTAAATACATATAAAACGTAAATTTTTACTCATTTTTTCCAAAGCTAGTTTCGTACATATATATGTGATTTATTTCATAGCCACTGCCTGACCAAGTTACAAAATCTGAAATTTCCAATTCTCTCACAAATAGACAAATAACATGTAATTGTCAGCTATACAGTAATTTTTTGAAGTGTCTAATAATCAATCTCACTATCTACAATAGAAATCACAGTTCTTGCCCCAAGTGGCTTCTTATTATTCATAAATTCTAGAGAATATTAGCCATCATTATTGTGCAAAAACACTAGCCTTAAAGTGTTTTATTAACCAAAGGTAGTGATCTGAAAAACACCTTTATCTTTACCAGCTAACACATTGATTTATCTTACCTTCTTGATTTCTGATTTTTTTTGCCTCAAATTTTTGCAAAGCTGGTGCTTATAAAAGAATTTAAAATTAAGTTGAGACAAATATGAAGAATGAGAATAACAAAACAATCAGAAAATTTATTGAAGGCAACAAATCTAAGCAAGTTCCTCACCTTGAATCGCTTGTGAGATTTAAGAGATTTCGACTTGCAAGTTCTAACAAGACCACAAAAGCATATTTCCTATCCATTCCACGGGCATATACCCAAATATCCAGCAATGAATCTACACAGATCTTTCTACCCTTGGGAAATGCCCCCAAGTCCATAAAGTCCTTTGTTTCATCATCAAGGACATCAATACTTGTTTCCAAGCAATGGAGCAGATCCTCTCTGTGATGTTTCGATATAGATTTTGCTCTTGAAAGTTTCTTCTTAGCCTTTTCCAAAACTGGTCGTGGATCATTGCACAAAGAGCTTCCAATCACCTTCAGGGAAAGTGGTAGACCCATACAGAATGCTTCAACTGACAAATATTTTAGCAGTTAAACATGTTAATCTTCTGCAGAAATATAGAGCATTAAAAAAATTTCTGGAGTTGTTAACTAACCGATTTCAGACCTATAAAACCATTTATCTATCAAAGGGACATAAAATAAATCTGAGTTTGAACACTGTATAATATGATGCAAAGCATTCGAGCAAGATAGAGAAACACGCAGTTAGGGTATGAGATTTTGAATAGTATGTCATATTCATACCTGTTTAACAACAACTTCGTCATTTCTTGTTGGAATCGAAGACTGTCCAAAGGCCCAGAAACAGAAATGAGACAGGGCATCAGCCTTCTACAACATGGGCATGTTATACATGTGACTGTTGTCTGTTTGTGGAATAGCGAGATCCTGCCTGGTTGTGATAACCTTTTTGCAACCCTTTGCTTCAAACAACAACTGTTCCACATCTGATTTTGACCAAAAATCATCCAAAATCACCAATGTCTGTGGATTTCCTTTTAAAATGAGTTTCTTCTACAGTTGGTTGTGCGCATCCTCGATGCTCTGAAAAACAAGCCTTCAAACTCTGATTATTTTATCCCACATAATCTCCAAAATGCCCATTACATTTGGAGACTATTCAAAAGTTATGAAAACTATATTGTTTTGGAAGAAATTTGACAATCACAACAAGAGTAAGTACTGAAAAAACCAAAAGGGAAGCAATAATATGGAAGCTCGGTATGACGATTAAAACAGGGGAGTTGTTCTTACCTTTTACTTCGGGATCATTACAAGGGGATAATGAAATGGTAGTTTTTCCGCTTCCACCGATCCCTTCAACCCCAATGATACTAACTCCCTTATTGAATAGGATATGTTTGACATCACTGACAATATTATTCAAACCCACTACAACGTTTGGCATACTCAGGACTTGGGAGTTGTCGCTGCCGATGAACTGCTCATACTGTTCAGACATTGTGGTATCATGCGACCCATCAATGGCGCTCTAAAATAGTTTAGTTGTGCCCATTTGATGAAGCATGAATGAGTTGGATTTGGCATCATTATTCATCCTAACATTAACCCTTTCCATTCGACCTTCCTCCAGAAAGACATGTTCCTTCAATTAAACATCAGACTCATATAAAAAGGATCATTGAACCATTCATTTGACCAAGGATTTTCAGTGAAGATATCTAAGAAGACAAGGAACAACAACAGGAGGCCGAGAAAAGAAGTTTGGGTTGATTTTAGAAGGTTGGGGTAATTTTCTGTGATTGAATTATTATTCAAGACCAAAACATCTATCACTATAGAAGCTTTGATTACCTTTAAAAACCTATCACTCAACCTACAACAAACCTGTGACAAGTCTCCTGTGAATGGACTACACTCTTCGTCTTAACATGTCTCCTCATCTTGGTGTGTGGACGGTTTTATGGAGCTTTCCTTGGTGAAGAATTCAGAAACAAGTGGACAGAAAAATGAGGAGGCTGAGAAGGACATTATCAGAGAGAATAAGAAGACTTTGAGGCTGAGTTACAATAGAGGTTGTCCTTCATGTCGGCCTTTAGAAATATGTGTTCTTGTCCTTCATGTTGGCCTTCCTCCAGAAAGACGTGTGCCTTCAATTGAACTCTAGACTCATATAAAAAGGAGTGTTGAACCATTCATTTGACCAAGGATTTTCGGTAAAGATATCTAAGAAGACAAGGAACAGCAACAGGAGGCCGAGAAAAGAAGTTTGGGTTGATTTTAGAAGGTTGGGGTAATTTTCTGTGATTGAATTATTGTTCAAGACCAAAACATCTATCACTATAGAAGCTCTGATTACCTTTAAAAACCTATCACTCAACCTACAAAAAACCTATGACAAGTCTCCTGTGAATGGACTACATCCTCCGTCTTAACATGTCTCCTCAGCTTGGTGTGTGGACAGTTTTGTGGAGCTTGACTTGGTGAAGAATTCAGAAAAAAGTGGGCAGAAAAAGGAGGAGGCCGAGAAGGACATTATCAAAGAGAATAAGAAGACTTTGAGGCTGAGGTACAGCAGAGGCTATCCGAATTATTTATGGGTTGTTTGGTGCATATTTTAGGGTATAATTTTCCTTATTTTGGAGGGTCGTGGGCTCTGTGAGACAGCAGAGAAACCACATGCCTATTATGGGCTTGCTGGAGGGGTCATAAGGCCTATTACCAAGCTCAAAGATAAGGGAATAGGCAATGTGGGAGGCATCTAAACAAGGAACGGAAGTCACACTAATTTTGAGGATTGTTGCAGTGGTATAAGAGGGTTGTCGTGGAATGAAATGATGCCCTAACCAGATTTATATTCTACAGTAGGTGCATCAGCTCATGAGTACAGTTATGTGGATGATTTTGAGTTGAATTTTTTTCTAAGAGGATCATATTGCATCCTGTGGAAGCCAATTGGAAGGAGAAGACTTGGTTGTTAGAAGCCCTTCCCTAGTTTTAAATTTGAAGCACCAAGGGCTAAGACACCACAAGAAGCTAAACTTGGACTTGTGACTACTAAACATCTCAGACTTGTGCCATTTTTGAAAAAGTATCTTGCGGAATTTGGGTCAGTCATTCAGTTAAATAGGAAGCTTGTTGAGAACCTACCAAAGCTAGATTGAAGACTAAACTTGAAGAAAAATTTGGAGCTACTCTTGAAGCGACTTTTTGAAGATCCCTTGAAGACGATTTTGAGGCTTGTTTGAACGGAACGTTGGAGCAAATTGGAGCAAAATTGAAATACATATTGTAGTGTCTGTGAAGTTGTGTTGGGGACATCCTTGAGCATACCTTGGATAATACTTTGGTGCTAACATTGAAGATCCATTGAAGGGAATTGGAAGCATAATAGAGGTAGATCTTGAAGGTACCCTTGGAGACATGATGTTGTGTTGAAGCCTTCATGGAGTGACCTTGGAGAAAGTGTTATATAACCATGTATATGATCTTAGCCTAATGAAGAAATTGAAAAGAAATGTAATATAAGTCATTTCTTATTTTCTTATTTTCTGTAGATATGTGGTGGGAAAATTATGATGGAAAAGCACCAAACTTAGAAGAGATTTTCCATATCAGTGCCTAGACAGACTTGTGCTTAAATTCGCATAATAGTGCATCTCTACCCAAAAATCTTAAACAAGTGAACTAGAGGAACAAGGATCCTCACCTTCAATAATTATTGTGCAACATCAGAACTTACTAGTGGACCAAGAGGTAAAGTGGGTGCAACAACCTATGGAATGGTCTCAGGATCTAAATGCTTATTCTATACTCTGTTTTTAAATTTTTTGACTTACTGTCCTTTCCTAGGTACATCAGTCTCAGGCTGGGAAGCAACTGATTCGTTAACTAGAAAAATGTCTTGATCATTTAATTTAATTTTTATTGTTTTGATCTTATTTAATTTAATGTGAGAAATTCCAGCAAGAAATTAGGCCCCAATGCTAGATTCATTAGGGAGGGCTAGAGCGCTGATCACATTTGAGAACAAGGAAGAAACCAAAAATATCAAACCCACTCTACCAACAGAACAAACCTGCCAACCTATTGCAGACAATATCAGTGTCATATAATAGGAACTGTCCCCATTGTGAACTTCTCAGCCTCCTTTTTCATATCTTTGAACTCCCCACTAACAAAAAAACCAACTATGCATACCACAATAGCAACTATGGATGTGAAAATTTGCATCTGCAGAACCACTGCAAAGGTCTCCTTCTTTATAACCACATTGAATACAAGCTACATCAATGGAAGAAGCAGCCGATAGATTGTAGAAGCTGCAACAATGAAAATGAAGCCTACTATGTACTTGGCAGTATTCACTCCCTTAGGCCTGTCACCATCTGAATGAACGGCATGCAGATTGCACCCAAAGTCAGAAAAACCAGAGAATTCAAGATATATGGAGTAATTTTCTGCATGTTCAATATCAATGCAAATACAACATTGAAGGCTATTTGGCTTGAATAAAGAAGTGAATAGGTAGAAACAGGCATATAAGAGATACCCCATGAGTAAATCAGATTATAATTCCATGCACATGAAGGTACATGCACATTCAACTACCTGACTCGGGTTATCTGGATTCTGGACAAACTCACTGAAATCCAAAAGTCCTTGCTTAATAGTCTAAAAAAACATGAGGTTGTTTGAACTTTGTACATGGTATAACCTTGTGTCACTCTTGTAATTAACCCATGGTGGTGTACCTGAGAAAGATTTAGTAACACTTCTTTGAATTGTTATTTTAAGTCATGGTTCATGGGAAAGAGAGACCATCACATTGTTATAAATGCTGGTAGACCGAAGGAAATTTCATAGCACAACCTTCAGATTTCAAATGAAGGTTTCCTAAAAGCTCTGTCAGATCCTATATATATACACACAAACACACAAAGTATACTTCACATATGCTTCAGGACAACTCCAATGAATTTATATGAAGGTGAATTATTTGCATAATAAGATCTATGCTATAGACTGAACTCCTTGCCCGGAGGAACCCTCTATTCTACATACATAAGAAGAAGGAGATTTGTTAGTATGATACAAATTAAAGAAGGTTCCACATAATGAGAATATCCACCTCATCTAGGGGTCTATTAACTGTCAGAACATAAAATGGGTTAGACATGATTGTTGATCCTAAACTATTGATTGTGTATAAGCTCTAACTTGGGATTAATGTCTGAAGCCCTACCTGGCTTTAGACCTTCAAGGTTGTAAAACATATGGATAATTAGACAGAGGGATAATTTTCAAGAGTTTGAAATCACCACTTATACCCTTGTATATGTCCAGGAGAGCGATGACTGTGGCCATAAAACTTCATCATGCAATTGTACCTTAAACCCTCAGCAGCAAAAAAAAAAGTAATAATGAAAATATGTAAGAAAAATAAAGGGGGAGTCAGTTAAGTATACTTTTCTTGAAATGGTTCCAGCCAAAATAACATTTTAGTAACAAGTTATGCCACAAGCTCCAGGTTTCAAGATTAAAATTTATATGACATCATTAAATTTCCTATTATAGATACTGGGGGATTATTTTACCCTAGAGGAAAGTTCATAAAACTTAAAAGGTTGATCTAGATGCAGTTTAGTCTAAATGGTATAATATTTGGTGCAGGAAATTGTTTCTATGTGTATGCAGGGAATATTCCTAAAAATGTGGATGCCTATCATGGAAGGACATACAATGAATCCTTAGAAATCAAATTCAACAAGCCCTAAAGGGTAGCAAGAAATGTCATTTAGCCAATATCCCATCTCATAATTCTTCTTTTTCCCTAGGATTCAACCCAACAGGATAAAAAATCTAAAATAACTCTTGCATGACGATAATCATTGAGGTCACAAGACCAATCTGCATTTATTATTAGAGAGATACCCCTGGTCAATGAAGGTGATATCGTGGAATATATGAGAAATTAATGTTAAAAGCAAGAAATTACTCTTAGAGAATAAGATATATATTGAATCACATGATACTCTTATGTTTCAAGAAAAAAAAAAGTTATAGTATTATGATAGAAACCCTACTCAAAAACTTTTGGAAAAAGGGAAAATTGACAACCATAAATGCCAAAGGCATGGTTGGTGACATTGTCATTATTTGGAAGCTAAACATGATTCTACTGCACAATTTATTTGCCATAAAAATAAGTTTAATCGCTCAATTTTACCTCGTGATCCTCATAAAATGCATTCATCACCAATGTATATGGTGTGCATCTTCTTTTGGAAACACACAAATTATTGTAGAGTCTTGCCAACTTTGTACATCTCAATG
This sequence comes from Pinus albicaulis, assembly GCA_034641835.2. Classification (NCBI taxonomy): domain Eukaryota; kingdom Viridiplantae; phylum Streptophyta; class Pinopsida; order Pinales; family Pinaceae; genus Pinus; species Pinus albicaulis. The sequence continues at coordinate 15,453,645 of CM076580.1, read as the reverse complement.
GAAATTCTCATTAGATTCTAAGAAGGGATTTCAACCTTATTTCTTCCTTAGTGTAAAAGAAAAGGATAAATTTGTAGACATGATCAAGATAATGAAGCATTCAACACCTTTATCAGTTATATGAGACTGATTGATGTGGAAACCCTCAATGGGCTCCATGCTTGTAACAATAAATGTGGGGGATCACAACATGTAGTTTGCAATTGGAATATTTCTTGATTTTAGAATTCTTAATGCTCTCTAGTCAAGGTATACACACCAATAGTCTCCCTTCAACTAGATTAGATCATTGGCCCATATCTGTCACTCTCGATAACCCAAGTATCCCCATCAAAAATCCCTTTAGATTTTAATTTTTTTGGCTTTCCCGCCCATACATTTATAATAACATCAATCAATGGTGGAATCAAGATGTCATACACAAAAGGAATCTACTTTATCGTTTCCAGCAAAGACTTAGAAACCTCAAACAACATTTGAAGACATGGAACATGATAGTCTTTTTAGACATTTTCCAAGCCCAAAAGATCTACAATCAAGAATGGCATGCATTCATTTTTCGTGGAAGAGACAAATCCCTTGTTGGCCAAGAGAAACATTTTTTCACCCACCCTAGTGAGTGACATCAACAAGAAAAAATACTTTGCTGGTATAAATCACAAGTGCAATGACTCAAGAAGGAGAACACAACTCGAAATTCTTCCACAAATTGATGATTCGACATTGGAATTGTAATAGAATTACTCATCTCAAGAACAATCAAGGTAATAAGTTAACTTATCATCAACATATTTATCACAAACCAACAAAAATTTTCAGGTCTCTCCTCTCAAAACTCAAATAGGATGGTTTCACTGCCATTCACATGATCACCAAACACATTCCATAATTAGTCTTGAAAGAACATGCTACCAGTCCCATGAGACCTGTCACTTTAATAGATGTAAAATTGAATGTCATAGATATGCACTACAGAAAATCTCCAAGTCCTCACGTTTTCACCACAAATTTGTTCCACCACATTTGGTTCAACATTAAAAATGAGGTCTAGGTATTAAAATAAAAGTTACACTAAATATGAGGTTCCTTTCCAACCATAAATGCTACCTTCATCACTCTAATTCGAAAATATAACAAAGAAATCAATCTCTCAAAATTACTAGCTATAGGTCTCTATTATTTTATTTACAAAATGAGATGAGAGGGTTGCACTAGTTGTTGTTGTAATACAACGACTGCATCATGTAGATCTAGTCACCTCTTAAGGTTTCCATCTCACACTGCTACTAGATATAACAATGGTGGGTTTTTACAATCAAGGTCTATATACCTTGGCTCATTGAGGTTTTTTAATTTTCAAATTCCACTAGATCTACTCCCTTCAACCACCAAAAAATTGTGGCGTGCATATTTTTTCACTAGTGTGGTGGATTACAATCAAACTGCAAGATGCAAAATTTTGGCTCCATTTCAACATTGGGCTCATAATAGTCATTTTATGCAGTATCATAGGTGTTATGCCCTCAAGAGGTTTACCTTCTATGCATATCAAAGCTCTATATTGGGAGGACATTTTTTCCTTTCCTAGGAACTAGATTAAGTCTGCCATGCGAGGCCAAATGTTTATGCCATTTATGAATTGGTATCATAAAAATGATTTTGAAAAGTATTGAGGAAGTTGTGAATATTTTATGTTATGATTATGTTCAAACTCACTTGGAGTCACAATCCTCATGGAAAAGGGAGATCCATTGGATGTAAAATTCACTTATTTTTTTTACAAACAATTTTTCCACTTATGTTGCTTCAAGGTGGCTTCATGGCATACCAAAATTCACAGAATTATATTTTTTGTGCAATATCTAGCATAACAGTAAGATGCATTTGCACAACCACCACATTTTGTAAATCATGATGGTCGTGTTCAAGACCATGTAGCATGTTCTCCAACCACAATTAGTCTTCCCCTGAATTTTCTTGAAGTTTGTAAGGTACTAGATGGATCTTCTAGGGTTTTTGATGGACAACCCTATAGTCATCATCCTAGATCTACTTAAATCTCTTCCAAGCAATCCTTAGTCGACCCCATATACCCAAAAAATATAGTAGACACTATTCCTCTCCCAGTATTTAATCATAAAACATAAATTCTAACTTTAATCTATGTTTAGTATTAGATTAGAGTTTAAAAAATCTTTGCATGCATTCTTAGCCATAAATAGGCCAGACATCGTAGCATATGGAGATCTAAATGTAGCCCAGATTGATTGAAAGAAAAACATTCCTAACTTGTTTTCTTAAATATTTATTAGTCTTTCTTAAATGGGAATCCCTACCAAAAAATTATTGTAGGTTCCAACCTTTCATCCATAGTTAGGTATGGCTAATCCTGAGCATTTGAAAAGATTCAGCTCCTCCAGCTACTAAGGAAAATCAAACACAAATTCATATAACTAGTGCTACTGTAGAAAATTTCACTGGACAAGGTGGTAGTTTCTTTATAGAATGCTTAAAAAATGTCATAAGCCACACCCTAAAGGTCAAGTTCAATATAGAAAAACATGTATGATAAAGGGACATAGAAAATGAAAAGTCATGTGATACACATACCAAGGGTTTGATTTCAATATAGAAAAACATGTATGATAGAGGGACATGGGACACAAATCCCAAGAGTTGAGTCCAAGAGAACGATATGAGACAAATATCTTTGTAGCTACTAGTGTAGTTAAAACAAAATCTAGATTCCTTTTCTTCAATTATCTATGCTTAGTTGTGAATCATTTATGATGTGTAATGGGTTTTTTTATGATATATCTTCCAAATTAATTTTACATATACTTTAAACCAACAAAAGACAAAAAGAGGAAAATTTTGGCAATTTGTGTGATTAAATGACAAATTTTACCCTTTGCATTATGTATATTGACAAGAAAATGCTAGCAAGAAAGGAAAAAGTGCTACACGAAGAAAATTCATGATTAAATGAATTTGCGGATCATGAAAGAGAAAAGATCAAATTGATGTGAGGTTTTGATTAGCATTAGTTTGAATCAGGTTATCGTTGTGAGGTGAAGGTTATTGATGATCTAAAATATATGCCAAGGACTTTTGAAGATTGAGGGAATTGAGAGAATGACATAAGTATGTTGTGATAGTGGTTAAACATTGCCTAAGTAAATTTGAAGGGATGCATATCATTTTTATAAGTGCATAAAAGAGGTGATGAGAGGTTTGTTTCAAAGTTACAAACGATTAGTGCATCCAGGAAATACAAGGTTAAAAGGGTCATCACAGGGACAATGTTGCGATCATGCATTGAAGCTTATTGTCGTAAATCCACTTGAGACTCATAATATTTTAGATGATAAATCTATGTGTAACCAATTTATATTCAAGGAGATGGTGCGGCCAAGAGAAGATCATTCTAGGAATAAGATAGAGATTATGTGCCCTACAAGACTTGTATCGACTATACGCACGGCTCCTTGATAATGTGCAACAAAAGGACATATTAGTCCATTCATGAAAAGTTTATTTTAATGTGCATTTTGTAGGTATTATATTTTCACTATGTTGTGATGATAGTTACCAAGGGCATGTCGAACCAAATAACAAGCATATGGAAGCTTGTGCACTACGCTGGAGACATTATAATGCTGCAAAGAAAAACATTACAGCTGAATTATGTATGCAAGCATGTGGAAGAAGGAATAGACTACAAAACATGCACAGATATATGATACTTTATTGTGCAAATGTCTTTTCTTTTTATCACAAAAGGTCTGACCTTTAAAAATGGAAAACCAAATCGAAAAGGAAGAATTAAAGGAATTTTTCAAAATGGCTGGCTAATCAACATATTGGCAAGACCAAAGATGTTTGGAATGATCAACATACACTAAGACTCAGTCAAAATATTAGCACATAATTGAAAACAATATGTTACGGGGTGTTGAGATGAGTGCAAATGAATATACTACAATAGGGCCATGTACATATTACCATACAATGCAAATGGATATATGTTCTTACGCAAGCCAATATAATGCAATGGAGTGTGTGGCCACTATACAACAATTGATCTTGTAACACTATATCAACTCATGTGAAGACGCTCTATTAAATTATCAAAGAATGATGATAAAAGGAAGTGGTAAGGTGGTTTGTTAAAACATTGTAGAAGCATTGAGAAACATACCATATATCACGTTGCATTGTAATGACCTGCTTGGGGAACAATGAAATGAGTGATACACTATATTATATTTGTGGAGTGATATTCCCTGTGGTACAATGAGATCTATCTAACGCTACAATTACAAGGTATTAGGATCACAATGGAAGATACTACAGGTTGTATTGTGGACATAATACCATTTTCCTTACAATCAAATACCCATCCAAGATTAGCAAATTAGGATACTCACATCACTGCACAAAAATTCCATCATGGAGGATACAAACTGCAAAGTGCAGAGCGTAGGTGTAGAATTTAGAGCCTATGCCATCGAGTTATGATAGTGTGACAAAAGGAATTGGTGCCAGTGCAACTTAGAGCAGCAAGATCTACTATTCTACTACTAATATCACACATCAAAACTCTGACAAGTAGGGTGTCGATTAAGCTTCTAGGGAAACTAAAGGTGTCCATGATATACTGATAACAAATGAGCAGAAGCAGCAGGACAATGATCAAATGGATGTCATTGTAAGTTCTCCCTAGTATTTTCTTTTTGTTTTACAGTATATGGGGATTCTCTTCTTCTAAGTCTGAAAAATAATAAACTACAACATCTCTTGGGTCACTTTTGAAAGGACTTTGAAGGAGAACCCTCAGTTTTGCTTCATCCTAGAACTCTATCTATCATGGAGAACAATAGTACTAAAAACTTATGGAATAAGCTAGTGATGAGGGTATTAACTATTTGATTTACAGATGTTAAATTGATTGCATGAAGTGTTTTAATATAATTTCACATTGTGTGATTGAGAGATTTGACATATACTCTATATTCTATACCCTGTAGTCTACAAAAATAGATTTTGACAATCGTTTACAACAGACACAATTGGTAGCTACAAGCTCAAGAGGCACCGTATTCTTTGCAAATGATGCTTCAACAGCCAACAATATATTGTCTAGTCATGTTGCAAAAAGTCAGGAGATTTTTGTGACTGTTGTTAATAATAGTAGAGAAATGAAGGAAAACTAGCTTAAAAAAGGAGAAATCCCCTTCGACCAGGACCATGAATCTAACTATGACCCCAATGTTTCCTTTTCCTACATTGTAAGTGCCCACGATGTCCTTTTCTAACTGCATTACAAAGTGATGAAAAGGGCCATAGTTTAATTGTTCCATTCCATTCAAAGGTTGCATGCTGAAATCACAATGCCTGTGTTAATAATAAACGGTCGAATACAAGCCTTGGAATAGTTCCCAGGTCTTTAAATACCATCTTCATATCTAACATCTTTGTCAATGGTATTGTTGTTGCTCAATCTGAAAGTACAATTTCTCTTCTTGCTAGACCTGAGATATTGTTTTTTCGGGGTTGATGCAGGATGCTAAACTATAGAATGTTCTGGGTCACTGTCAAAAGGAATTCGAGGGTGCAATTTCAACTAAGAATTTGGGTGAGTAGAAGGATGTGGCATCAACAATGTGTTGGTTGAATAACAGTTCCTCTTTGTCACTTTCCCTCTATGTTGGAAACATTGTACTATTCATGTAGAAACACAGACAATAGCCAACAAATATATACACCATTTTGAAATGAGATAATGGCTTTTATTTTTGGTCCTTTTAAAACTATCTTTGGGTTTTCTGTTACAATTCTTTGGCATACAAACTAGACTACCAATGTATTCTTAAGCTATCTCTGAGTTGTTTGGATGCACTTATGTACTTGATAATGTAAAGGATGTTAGAACAAATAATCAGGAAAAAAAAAAAAACCATACCCTTAATCTTAAATATTTGAAACAAAGCCTGGTTTGGGTTGTCCTGTTTGGTGGATAAGGCGGAAACCAGTCACCTGTTTCTTCAATTCTTGGCACGAGATGGAAAGTTTCTTGAATTCTGATTCGATCTGCTCGAATGCTCAGTAGATATCTTGCTAATCCGTTCTCTTCCTCTTGCTGAATCGATCTCCAGGTCTTCCTCTTGCTGAGTCGATCTCCAGGTTTCAAGGACACCACTCCCTCACAACTTGTATATGGGCCCAAATCTTGGCATAACACTGATGATGTAAAGAAACACCACGATTGATGTAGGTCGACTTTAGTCTTAGTCTGAAGGCGATTGATGTAGTTTGACTTTAGTCTTAGTCTGAAGGTACCCAGATCCCATACAATGAGTAAACCCCACCTCTATGCATAGATACTCTGAGGGTGCACTACCCCTAACTATTTTTTGAACATTGAATACCCCTCACTATTTTCTGAACATTGAGTCCCCATGATCTTCCCCAAATCAACACCATAGCACAACAATAAACCGCGCCTTTGCTACCAGAACCACTCGTGCTATCTATGAATCGCCTACTGCAATTATGTCTTTAACCTCCAGCCAAAACCTACTATATTAAATTCTAACTGAAGCGAGTCAAAGTTGAGAATACCTCCAGTCGAAGACAGTGAATACCTCCCTAACCCCGCTCCTCCAGTCGAATCCAGTTGAAGCGCGATATTTCCTCCCTAATGCTATTCTTCCACCTCCCAATTATGTTAACAACTGCGAAGTTTTTGAAGGTAGGCTACTGTGTCTTCAACATCTGCTACTTCCATGGATTTCGAAGAAAAATTCTGCAATTCTGTGATTGTGAATTATGTGCAAAGCTAGGTTTAGGAAAATATGTGGAATTTGTATTAATTTGTGTTTTTCATTCTATATTTTCATAGGTTTGATTCTGTAAACAGTGATGGCTTGCACTCTGTCTAATTTATACATTCTGGAAACTGATTCTACCTGTTTGATTCTGACATCCAGCAGAAATGGAGCTTTCATCCCCACTGGTAGGAACCAGAACAGTCGAACAGAAAATCGATTTCCTAACCCTCGCCTCCCACCTCCTCCACGCTCTTTGCCTTCCCACGGCCTCACTTACCCGCTTGGCCCAAAAATATAATAAAAATTACCCTAAAATATTTATATTTTTATATCATAAATAAAAAACCACTCACCCCTAGTTATATAGGCAATATAATGTTTTTTGATCTTTTGATTTTTTTTACCCCAATATGAACGCACGTGATATAATATTGGTTTGTGAGTGATGCCCCCGTGCTACATTATGGCAAGTATCAATTACAAGTAATGGAAGAGTTTCTCCATTGAAACATTCACATGATTCCAAGTTGATGGGCATAATAAATTTACATACATAATATCACTACTCATCATTTTGGTCAACATGGTATTGATCATGTAGATGAATTATTTCAATTTTTGAAAATTAAAATAAATATATAAATAAATACTGATCATTTTGGTCAACATGGTATTGATCATGTAGATGAAACATTTTAATTTTTGAAAATTAAAATAAATAAATAAATAAAAGTTCTAAGCAATGTCATTTCAATTCCAAGCCTCATAGAATTTTGCTTGAGTGAAAACTTCAAGATGACATGATATTTCAAAAAGCTTTTTTTTTCTAATCTATTACATATCTTTCTAGTTACGAAAATATATATTAAATGGATATCTTTCACATTAAATGAATAATTACAAAGTAATAACAATATCTATATATGTTAAAATTTGAAGTATATTATACAACAACCAAAACGATGAGTATATAAAAAGAGATAATTTAATTAAAGAAAATAAAATTTATACATATGTTCATAAAATATCATTTTGGAGGGAAAACAAATCTTAACAAATCCTCTAATATCTAACTTTCCCTTGTAAAAATTAATTTTTCAATTCTGTAAGATAGAAATTCATTAATTATTATTTTTTCTAAAAAAATAATGAGAAAAAAAAATCTAAATGTACATAATGATAATATATATAACATTTTTATCATGTTATAGTTCTCTGATATGTTTAACATTGAAATACTATTAATTTTTAGATTTTGATAGGTTTGATTCTTCTAAAAAAATCCATATAATAGATTTAAATGAAAATACAACTCTAATATAGAACTACTAGACATTTACATTTTCTTGAGTAGAACTATTCATATAATTTGTCATTAATCATCAAAATAATTTGAATAGCCATTGTACATTTCAAGAATGTCCTCCTACCCATTAAATTCATCATCTGAGCTACCATTAGATGACATTTCTGCTGAGATAGGTTGTTCTTCATGTGAAGGTTGGAAGACTCTTATTTATCTAGAATTATACTCAATGAAAAATGACTTTGATCATTCTGTAGGACAACAACATAAAAATATTTGCTCACATTGATCAGCAAAAACATATGTTTCATCTGTTTGCTCAATCCTGGTATGATTGATAATGCAAAAACCATTCTCATGCATATATGTTATTGGATGATTTCCAACTATGATATTTCTAAACCACTTAGCTTCAAATAATACCACCTTGAAAGATCTGAAGTTAAGCTCTAAGATATCTTCGATTAATCCATAGTATCTCAAGGTGTCGGCTTTTATGTTTCCATCATGAGCATGTGACTGAAAATCTACTGTAAAATATGTAGCAATTCCACAGTCAAATGTTTGTCGATTTTCATCTAGCTTCCGAACACGCTAATGACGATGCTTGCACCACAACGCCTTATAATGAGTCACCTTATTCTCTTCTAGTCCTTTTATAATGTCCAATACATGTGTTGCAACTCTTTCATCATTATTTCTACATGCCCTTGCTACTCTGTCTCTCAAATATTTTAAACTCATAGTTGGAGTTCAATCCTTTTCAAATTTTCTCATTATTGTTGAATGTGAAGATGAATTATGACCACCTCGAGATACATATGACAAACAACGCCTTTTTTGGGCATCATGATGTCTTTCATATTCCTCCCTCCATATTTTTCTGTGTTAACTATTTCTTGCAACATATAATGATAAAGCCTCCATTTCAACAACATCTGCAAACGTAAACATAAAACACATTATACCATCATAGTCACAACTCAAATTCGTGAACCATATGTAGATATAAGTTTAATCACCTTTAATTTCCCTAGTTTTTTCTCGTCCTGTGAATACATTTCCTTCAACTTTTTCACTTTCTTTTGAGTCCCATAGTTGTAGCCCTCCAATATTTAATTCTTTTCACAATTCAGTGAGATAAACTGTGGATTTGAACAACATGTACCCTTGAAGCATGGAACCTTCAGGACGAGCCTTTTACTTTACAAACTTTTTCAAAACCTTTAAATAGCACTCAATAGGAAACATTTTCCTTGTTTGAACTGATACACACAACTCTATTTCATGTAATAGGTGCACAATGTAGTGTTCCTTTGCATTGAAGAAACTTATTGGGAAGTATTTTTGCATGTCACACATCAAAATGGGGAGTTAATTCTTCCACATATTTAAGTCTTTTTTGTGTATCTCTATTGAAGTGACCCACCTAGAATAGAATTAATTAAGTTAAGCTCACGATTTGTGTAAAGAAAAAAAAATATTATAGATGAACAATTTTCTAGTATATCACATTGTACTTGAAGAGACCTTTTTCCTTATACAGGCCATGCATCATAACTAAAAAAATTACTTAGCTTGTAGATTGTCCTCCTAATGTTGTCATCGAGATTATTTGGAAGGCTGGCAGGTAATATATACTGCAATTAGAATGTTAAAATTAATCAATTACTCATGCTATATAATTATTTTTTAAATAAAGAATTTTAAAATAACATAATAGATAATATAGTTAATGTCAATCAATGTACACATACCCTAAGGAAATTATGCCAATCATGGGTCTTCATTCAAACAAGTTCATTTCCTTTTGAGAATGCATTCTTAAAATTTACTCCAAAACTTGTTGGGAATCTTACTGATTTTATGGATTTAATCATCTGCTCTTTCCCCTCCTTTGTGAGGGACCATGGAGAAGCTACAAAGTTACCATCATCATTTGGCCAAATATGAGGCATTCTTCCTCCTTCTTTGAGGTCCATCCTCACTTGTATCTTATTTAGTTTCCTCCCATCTATTGAACTCCTCTCAAATAACATATTATATAAACAAACAGATACAGTCTTCCCTATGTGCATTGTATCAAACAAATGAATAATAGGTAGGTCTTCATAATATGAAAAATCTGAAAATATTGTCTTTCGATTCATTCCTAAAGGAAGAGATCCTACCAAAAATAAAAATCATAATGAATTTAACAAATCAATGCTTTAGGAATGTAATCTTATATCATTTAAAAGGCAAGAACAAAAATTACAATTTCTGCTTCTATATGCATGCATCCATCTCCCAGGATTCATATTTGAAGGTTCTCTAAGAAGGCACTCCTTTCCACCAAAATCATCCTTATCCTGTACGCAATATGGATGATCAGGCTTTAGAAACATTCTATATTCATCATACACAATCTTTCCCAAATGACTCGATCTTCTTGATGAGGTGCAAGGCCCACATGTTGGGCATCCATAAGAACCCTTAGTCTAAATGTATTTCATTTTTATATGCAAGATCGAGTAATAATTTAGGATTTTAATATGAAATAAATGAAATAAATAAATACAATATGAGGTTATTAACACCAACTATAACTCACCACAACACATTGATAGCCCTGGAGCATCATGAATTTTGAAAAGAATCATTGCATGAAATTGAAAGATCCTTGAAGAAATAGGACGAGACAAATCCTTCATATTCATTCCTTTCCAAAGCATTAATAACTCATTTATTAAAGGCTCCAAGTATGTGTCCATATGTTTTGGTTGATCTGGACCTGTAAAGACATCAACTTCAATTTTTCATTTGCACCATGAAATTTGTTACTATTACCATGTAGACTCAATATTAGGAATTTCCATAAATTATAACTCGATATGATAAGTGTCTATAACGTCTCTTCCTTATACCCATGAATTTTTTTTTTTCTTATTCTACTTTCGAACTTCTTCAAATAGAATCTGGTGTGGAATAGAGCTACTAATCCTTTTATTACTTTTGAGGTGTAGTTTTCTACTGGTTTCCACTAATGATTGTGGCTGATGGTGTTTTCCCTTACTCTTCACCATCTCTATTAATTTTTACATATATATTTTACTACTTCTATAGTAGGGTTGCCTTTACTTCCATATTTATCTATTTAGGCATATGGTAATTTATACCTATGCTCTAACACATTTATATGGTTCTTACATGACAACTTTATCACAATATTTTGCACACCATTGTGGATTTATTAACTCTAAGGTTCGATTCACATAGCATTACATAGCATTCGATGGGTTTGGTTTTTGTCTTGATGTAATCCCATTCCTTGTCACCTCATCATAGAATTTTGAACCCTTCACGATAAATCATATGTTAAGGATACGAATTAATTGTGAGTGTGACTCTCTCCTCGTTTTATGCTTTACGTATATCATTCTGAGGCTAAGTAATGTGGAGATAAGCGTATGAATTTTTCATTTCATTCAATGCATATCGCTGACATGGTTGCTAACGTGTATGGCCACGTTACCGATGTGATCGTCCCCATCGCACTCTTCATGACAGCTTATTGAATTTTCAGTTCAGTTGTTCCGCATACATCCATGCTGGAGGTTGTATGTATTTATATATATAGTCTTGGTAAGATGCCACGTAATATGCCATGCCTGCATACGTCTTAATACGCCTGACATATAAAAATTTGATGGTACATTGGTGTGGTTCTCGTAGATAGACAATTACGTTTGGATTTAATATGTATTAATTTCCAATTCCCCAACTCGATCTGTGGCTTCACCATGGATTCAATGCCATGTGGACGGTGAAGATTCATCCTGATCGTTAGGGTTTCATAGATCTTGGCGTGGACATTGGTATAAATTCTTTGTGTTATTTGCTAAGTCGGTTCTTTTCCCTTTACACTTGCTCGAATTTCCTCTTGATGGCGAAACTCTACGCCTTGGAGAATTGAATGTAGCTACGTCCTGCCTTCAGCGTATCCATGTACTTCGTATGGTAACTTACGTATGATAATTCCAGTGTAGCTCTAATTATTCTTGTGAAACTCTCACTCTGTGCTTACAGTTTAATATGGATTTCTCTTTCCTTAGGAATTCGCTCGTTGACTTGAGCGAGAGCTGAGATTTTTGACTACGATGAATTCTTTCCCATCGTTTTGCTTTCAGTTGCTTCAGTTAGTTTAATTTCTAGCAGAGAAATCGTTTCTCTATTCGAGTGTTTCGATTTGTTTGTCTTAAGTCCACATTTCTTATGCTTCCTTGTATGTCTTATTAAGATCGAAACTGGGAACTAATACTCTTATTATTTTGGATGGAAGTTTACCCTCTCCTTTACGTCCTTCGAGGGTTTTCTTCGAGGTCATTCGTATGGCGATAGATGGGTTCTACTCTTCTCGGCATTCTTCTTCGATCCTTCCCTCGGCCTAAGTATCAAATTCAATTACTCATTCACAAAGGCCGTGGCTTAGTTATTCCATATTGAACGCCTACCCTCCAAATTTGTGTTTATTTATGTCCTCGTCCTATTCATATGACAGGTCGTTGAAGGAAAGAGGTTCTCCCTCACCAGGTAACTATTTATTCCACAATTATCATTTCATTCTTGATAGCGTTCTTCTTGAGAACTTCTCGAATCATATTCTTATTGTTGATTTTTATCTTACAGGTATTTCTGAATACTACCTTCCTTTACCTTGAACCATGAAAGGCGTGGTTTCATTCGACATTAATGTTAATGTTCTTGTCTTTTTCAGGTCGGTATTCACCGAACGCTGGTTGGAAGAAGCCAGCTCTGATTACATTTTTCTATCAAAATTTATTCTAACAGTTTAACATTTTTGTTGAGGAAATTGTATAACTATGACTATTAATAAATTTTATTTCAGACGCTGAATATTCCTTTATCTCAATTTTTGGAACATTATGATCACACTATATTATCCTAATTTCACAATGGACTGTAACGTTTGAATTATATTTATATATCTCTGTACAGGAATTGTCTGTTTCTTGTCTCTAGTAATAAGGACAACTCAATGATATGTATTCTGTCTCAACTGTCTTTTTGTTTATTGTTCACATGATAGAAAATTTGACTATAAGTCTTATTATGTCAACATTTATCAAGTTGCAATCTCTCAGTAAAGAAGAATTTCCCATTGACAGTAAAAGTGGGTTCTATGACTCCAATAGTGAACTCACTTTGTTTTTCTTAGCTTGGGTTCCATTGTAATAGTTACTTACGACATTTCCTTCAATTACATATATTCAAATTTTTTCGTATTTATTTTCCATAATAATTTCAGGCTATGCATTGTTTAGACTATACTTATAACCATAGTAACACTTTGATGAAGAGTTTAACTGTTCTATTTCACCGTGTAATTCAGTTGCATGCATTATGTAGAAATTCACATCTTATTCTAACTCTAGAGTAATCATTCAAATTGGACCATTCCGGTACAAGGAATGTTAGTCACCTAGTAAATAGGTATATGTTTCTCATACTACAACTAGTTACAAATTTTCCAATAACAGTTAGCTAGATCTCTTCGCTATCGTAGTAAGCAAAGTGATATTTCTCAAATAACATTTGTTTATTTGTTTAGCAACATCTCTTGTCATGTTTCTTGAATACCTACATATTGATGTGTTAATATATATATATAGGAGAGACATTTGCATTTATAGTATCAAGTGGACACTCCTGCATTCATTCCATATTATAGAAGAAATTTCTACAACTAAACATCCACTGCTATTTTGTAGTTCCACATGTCAGTAATTTTCTTAGCAATTTCGATAGACGTGTATAGATCTGGCCTATATGTAATTAATTTCTCCTACTCACAGTATTATAAGTTTTACAACTATTCGCTGAATTAATACTATTTACACAGAAACAAATTAAAGTTACGTAAACACCCTTTATGAGATAACAAAATCTCTAGATTTAAACCAAAACTGGTTTAGAGATTCTGGTAGATTTGTCCTTATTTCTATGGTTCCTACAACTATACAGAACTGAAAGAGTTTAGTTACTCTACTATTCTGTAAATGTATGGAACACCAGCACAAAATAAACCATTTAACTAGTGTGCAGCTATAATCATCAACTTGTACACCTAATAATGATTAGTTTTAATCATCCATATTACTCTGAACATACCACTTGGGTAATTGACCAGTCCTCCAAACCATAGAATTCCTCTATCTCCAGAACTCACCCCCGAGCTGAGACCACCTCCAGAATAGACCAACCTCTAATTTGTTTAGGAGTAGCTTATTTAAGCTGTTGTTCCCCAAATCCTGTTTCTAATTCGACGTCCAGAATATCAAGATTGTTTTCTTCCTGTTTGCCGAGGCTTCCCATTTTAGGGATATTTTTAAAGCTTCTTTATGCTTTTCCGAGCTTTTTTACCTCTTCCCAACTACTCTCCACATCATTGGGGAAACTAGATTTTCCTCAAAATCTAATTTAGAAATTCTTTCAAGGATTTTTGAAAGATTGTGGGGAAAGTATTTTCCTTTATCCATCCTCATGGATTTAGTAAGTGATCTCATAATTCTCATTTTGGTCAATCTGAAAAAAATTATTTTATTCATTTTCTCAAATTAAATATTTAATTACATCCACAATATGCTTGTCCTTGGGGGTCCACTCCCCTTAGGATTAAAGTTCAAATGTCTAGTTTTGAAATTCAAAAACATAAACTAGGGGTGTTACAATGTCAACATAGCATGTTCCTTTCTGGTTGATAACCATGGGGGTAGGTTGTTTTTTATAGCAATTACTAGACATGTAGACCATTTTGTTGATTGATTTCCATAAGGATTCACACCATCTAATGATAATGATATTATTTCATTTCGTGACTTATCTTTGAAAATTTTCCACTTCTCCTCGATCTTACACCACGCCACTCCATCAGCCGGCATCCTCATAACACCATCTGTGCTCCTTCCCCTCACATGATAATCCATGAGCTGTGACATTACCTTACATCCAAATAACCTCTCAAATTGTGGGGCTAAAGGTATGTGATGTAGTACCTTTCTTCCTACTGTTTTTGATGATGTACTTATATGGTACCTTTTGTCACCACATTCTAGACATTAATCTAAGGATTCCTTACCATATCCATAATATAGGATGCAATCATTGGGGCATGCATCATACGTCTTGGAAGAATCCATACCTAAATCTTTTGTGAATGAAATGATCTCATTTTTTGATTTCGGAATTTTTTTATTAACTAGAAGGAGTAGACCTCATAACAACCTATGACAGTACCATCAACAATGATAAGATATAGTTTACAGTGGAATTATATTTTTGGAAACATCTATTAAAAAAAACTTGAAATTTCCATTTTGTATAAAAACACTTACTGTAGAAGATCTGTGAAACTATTGTTTGTCCATCCATGGACAAATTTTAAGTTAAGAAGTGGTAACACAGCTTGCAATATGAAGCATTGTGCACCAGGTTATAGTGGTGTCCTTGCCATATGTATAATATCATTATCATGAGGTTGTCCATTAGTGTGTATATTAATTGAATCTAGAATTTCTCTTCCATTGGATTCAATAGTTATTTGTTCTTCTACATGTGCATGGTCATCATTACAACCATCCATGTAATCGTTATGTATACTGTCATTATTTGGGCTATGATTAACATTATTTTCACCAATGATGTTGGGTAAACCATGACCACTTCCAATTGTTAAATCATTATTTTGAATTCTTGTGGAAATTTCCATATTCATTTATTCGTCATTCTCCAAAAAACCTTGCATGGGGCCATTTAATGACAAATGTTCCCTCTCAAAATGTTGTTTTTGGCGTCTTCTACCATAGAAGTGATTGCATGAGCAGTAGACATCCATTTGCCACCATTCATATGTGCCATATTTAGGGTTGTTCATGTTTTACACCAAAACCTAAAAAAATTCAACAAAGAAGCTTACTCATATTAATCTCATAATATATAAATATGTGATCTCAAAGGTTATCAATTAAATAAAATAGTGTAATAAATAACTAAAACTAATATTTCTTAGAGAAAAATAGACTGCATAGAATATCAAACTATTTCCTCTCTCCTAAGATACATTTAAGAGTTAAAAGCAATCCATGAAGAGTTATGAGATAATCCATCAATCTAAAATCAATGGTTTAAATTCATCAATACACATTAATTGAATTCAAATATGATACACCCATTATTTCTACTCAGCATATTTAAAACCAATAGGATAAATCCATTATTGTTTCTTCTCCTCTGATGATTAAACAACAATGCCTCATGAACCTATCTCAATTGCTCTTAATGATTTCTTCAAATCATGGTGGTATTTTTGGGATAGAAACAGGCTAAAATACCACCTGTAGCAGCACCCTCTTCAAGCAAGGATGAACATAAGATAAATTTCAGAAGAGCATTCAAAGAGAGTGACCAAATCTGATCTATAACCGCAATCAAATTGTCACCCTAGATCATCATCTACACCACTGAAATAGCCCATGAAAAGAGTTGCAAAGGCATCCAATAAAGTGCAACAGCTGTGACTAAATTTTTGTACATAAAAGCATGATGATGTTAAGGTAGGTACCCAAATGTTCATAATCCTTCCAATTAACACAACAATGAGTTCAGAGTTCACAAGTACGTGCAGCTTGATAGCTTAATTCCCACCTCAGATAGCAGTCACAATCACAAAGAATTGAGCAAGACAACCTGGTCTGAGTGCAAGGCACAGTGGAAGCTTGCAGCACCCACTATAGCTGCTACTATCTTGCAGTACATGTTTATTTTTGTGGCAGAATTCATGGTAGGCCACTTGGGGCAGTTTGAGTTGGATGCATTGGCTACTAGTCTTGGTGGCCAAGGCAGGGGTTTTGACCATTGTAAAATGGCTGACGATGTCATATGGGGGCTAAATAGGGTTGAGGGGGCCTGGTTGTTGATATTGGGGAGGTTTCGGAGCAAAGCAGCCCCAAATTTTTCCATCCAAGGTTGCCCCACTTTCTTACCATCCAAGGTTGAAGGACAGAAAATCTGGAGAGAACCCTGATTGTTTTGCTGAATCTAGGGAGCTAAATTGAGTTTAGTACCTCGAGGAATTGTCAAAGCAGAGCTAGCTCGGGTAGGTAAAACATTTCTGTCATGAAATTTGAACAACGCTTGGAACATGAACTTTTCTTTTTAAATCAAGGTTGTCATTGATGTCAATGTGGTATTGACCGAGATTTCAATATTCTTGAGATGTCTGGTTCAAGATGATGATGTAATGCCATCAATGAATATGTCAAGTGACGAAGAAGTCAATCCACTAATGAAGGAAGCCCTAAGAAGTCCTTGACCTAATGTTGCATGCACTTGATGATCTAGATCTTAACCCTTGATGTTATGTGATGATGTCATACACTTTGATACTTGATGATGACATATGATGATCATGGTTGGAGATCATTTGAGGGTTGGAAAACTATTTTTAGAGTTCTCCTAATAATGCTACACTATAACATATCACTACACCATTAGGTGATGACATGGGTGACGCACTCATTGCTGGACATTATCATGATGAAATGGATGTCCTACATGTTCCTATTATGATGAAGAAGCCAAATAATGGAGAAGACAAATAATGGAGAAGCCAAAAAAAGAATCCATACTATACTAATCATTTTCTGCACTAAATAATTCAAGGGCAGTCACAAAGAAAATTTTTTTTTACCACCTTAGAGGAAACCTTTCAAAATGGATCCTATACCATCTTGTACAATATATTTTACCCTTTCTAACGAGCCCTTACTTTCCCCAAAAATCCAAATAGTTTCGGAGATATTGATTTTTTAAGTTAAGGAAATTAACTGTGACATTGAGCCGACCTAAGCCGACTTACATAGGCTTGACATGATATCCAAGAGATGTGTCTCTTCGTCAAATGTCAAACCAGTATAAATAGAAATCTGCACTATTCATTTTATTTCGGTCAATATTTCAGAGAAGAATCACAGAAGGTGAACTGAAGCCGAGGAGAAGTGTATTAGATGGGTTAAATCTATTTTAAGGGTTAAAAAAATCATCACAGAGGAAGTAGTGTTTAACAATCCTAAGTATACCTCAAACAGTTGACTGTGGAGATAGACCTTGCTAATTGTAAACCTTAAGAGCAATCATCACTTGAGCTCGGACCAAGTCCTGGACTAGTGGAATAGTCCTGTGCAGGGATAAACACAGACAAGAGCTCAAATGAGGCCAAGGAAGGAAGGTTGTTTAGGCATTTTCAGTGTTTAGGCATTTTCAGTGTTAAGGAACAAAAATTATCATTAGAATTTGAGACACAGTGAAAAGAGATGAATTATCTGCAAAGCTTGATAAGGCCAATACTTCTAAAATTTAATCATCAGATCTTCTTATAGAAATAACTATGTCAATCCCCTTATAGAAGTGCATCCAAAAGTTGGAGGAACATATTTTGTACTTCAAGTTTAGGGATTATTTTGGGGCAAGTTGCCATAAAATAGCCTAAGCCATTGCAGATCTTTCACTTGAAAGGGATGTTTCAACAGTCCATATTTTGAGTCCATGGGAAGCCCTCGAGATAGAAATGATTATGTCCAAAAAAAATTTATTCGAGCTCAATCCAACACAATCTAGCACATGTGAAGAAGCCTCCCCTGTTTCTGCTATATGAACCTACATATGTGCACAGAGGGTTGCTGATTTCTCCCACAACGTCTTCCTTCCAGAGGTGAAGGGGAAATTCACAAGCCTGATCCTAATGTTATCGGTGGTAATAGTAAAGGTGGATCTAATCATAGGGTTGTATAAAGCTACAATGACTATGTATGCACTTTGTAAACTTAAAAGTTAGTGCCCATTTAACTTGAGTCCGCAACAAAAATAAAACATTGTTAAAAAAAAATTTCTTATTGCATTGTTAGTGGGTAAATTTTTTAGTGGCATTTATGATGAGTAATCCATTAAGTGAAACAAGTCTGGAAGAATGAATGCCATGCACAATATACCGCAGGGTATGCCTACCTTTTTGTCATGCAATGCCCTCTTTGCATCGTCATGGTATAATATTTTTATCAGTGTTGTTTATCATTGTTATGGAATAATGGTATGCATTGTTTTTTTTACATATTGGTCCTATTAAATCCCCCCCCAATAAGGCATTGTTGATTTCGGAGTGCTTTCATACCCCATTTGTTTGCAAAAAACAGAGAGGCACATTCCATGGCTGGACTGCAACTCTAATGAAAATTCTAAAACCCAAATAAAATGTTAATTGAATATATTCTATAACCTATAATGGTAGCCTTGCAAACTTGAATCTATAATTACAAGGCTACAATTCTGAAATTGCCAGGGAGAAATCAACATGATTTCTTGTTATCTAATAAAACCTTTAGAAATAACCTATTATAACACCAAAAGGTGAGTAATAGAATGTCATACCAAACATGAGAAAATTTCCTTGAGTTACTTCTTTCTAAGTGACTGAGAGTGGAAAAATATGTTGTTTTCTTGCACTTTTCAGACCTCCAAAAGTGGAAAAATTACAGAAAATTGACAAGCAAAAATTCCCTTGGAGGCCACCCGCATGTGTCAAAACACATTAGATCAATAGATCTATGGGTGGGGAACCTTAAGCATCGAGTTAATATCTATAAAAATAGCCAAACGAAGTTAAGATCTGCAAGTAAAAATGAAGTCAAGATTGGCAAGTAAAAATGAATTCTTCAGCTATTTGTAAACTATATGCAACAGAAAGGGATTGATTCCCCCTAGGGTCAAAACCCAGAAATTTATTTCAACAATAAAATATACTTTCTAATAGCTATGAATGTCTATTGTAGGTTTTAACCGAAATGTAAATTATCTACACACGAATCTTATAACATAAAATAAACAATAGCGAGAGCATAAAACATAAAACAGATAAACACAAAGATTTTCCCTTGGATCCCAAATCGGGATGACCAACTTGATTTTTCATTATATTCCTTTTAGTGTTACAACACATATATATACATGCCGAAGCATACATAAACCCCAATCCATAAACCCTGGATTAGAACATAACCGTAGTTCCCTTGACCGGATCTACAAAAATACCAGGGGCCGAAAACCTTCATACCCCAAAACCATGTGCAAAACCATGGACATGGAATACACACCGGAAATTAAGGACCAAAAAAAATTCATCGGGGCACTGCCCCGGACCCCGACAGGGGGGGCTACCGCCCCCCCTATCGTCGTGGAAAGAATATAACACATACCCAACAATATTTACCCTAGAAAATTGATAATAAGCTATAAATTCAGATCTGGAATAAAGCAAAGGGTTTAAACTTAAAAGGTAATTTATACCTGCTCAAACCCTTAGATGAAATATTTGTTAGATCTGTCAAAGAAATTTTGTGATAAAGTAGAGATCTTTCCCTTCCTTTTACTTCCAAAGTGTCGGATCAAGATGACAACTCTATCTTTGTTAGCTATGCATGTTGGATTAGAAAAGGGGATTGGAGTCTAAGCGATTATCACATCCCCATCTAGTCTAGAACATTGATATAATCTGTAGATTTTGCAATGAAATATCCCTCTTGGGGAGAAGTCTCTAACCACTGGGTCAACTATGAATGAAATCGCTTCCTTACTAAAGAAACCCTCAATAATGCTTTGTCCAACAAATGGATTTGACAAACACTTGGCATTGGCAAAGGGGAGATGAGGTCTAGCACCTTGATCCCTCCTTCCACGTGACAACCTTGACCTTCAATGGATTCACCCAATAGCCTTGCAATAACCTAGAATTTGAATTAGAATGGATTCACCCTATCTATGCTATAAACTATAATGGTAGCCTTGCAATAACCTTACAAAATGGAGTAGCTTGTGCTGTTGTAGAGTGCTGAGTGTAAAATTTGAATTGATCTGATTATTTAGGTCTGCAAGAAAGTACCCACTAACTGTTGTGGACCTCTTGAAGGATTGTTTAGGTTAGCTACTGTAATTCATTCTCTGAGATCATCTATATTTATCAAAAAGAAGAAAATAGTTTTCTCAATAGGTTCTATTCTCAAGCATGAAACTTTGAAGCAGCATGTCAAAGTTCAAACTGGATCTCAAAACGAGGTTTAGGTAAGTGCCCCTGTTGCTTCCTTCAATATATTACCATTTCAGAAATGAAAAATCCATTGAATATGCTTTCACTGGCTACAGGTTTCAAGTATGAAACCAATTAGTAGAATGTTGTTATCCTTATGGATATTTATTATTTTCCCTAACCACAGCAGCAAGAGATATGAAAAGTAATTAAAATATATGTATGATTACTGGAATATCGATGGTTAATATCATTAACTATGTATCTTATCAAATCCATACCAAGCTCACCATTTTGGGGTTAATACACTCACAATTCGGCACAATCAGGAGCATAGTGGAGCTAATTCACCAATATCTCAAATTCTGCAGAATAAGTGCAGCAGACTCTAACTCACAAAATTAAAACCAAAATATGCTACAGCAACATAAATGGCCAAACATCACTCGGAGTCAGAGGGCACAAGAGCTAGATTTCACAATCACAAGGAAAAATGTCTAAGCATTCTATGTCTAAAACCCGACTCACCCTCTTCGGAAGCCACTTACTGATTTTTAAGATTGAAATAATTACCCTGTGAGGAGGTAACTAATTGTGACATGGTTGTCCTTAATTGATATTTCTTATAATTTTCCTTCCTAATATTAGTAGGTTAGTAATTGTGATATGGTTGACCTTAATTTCTATTTCTAAGTGTTTCCTTCCTAAAATTATCCTAGCCCGTCATCCTATTTTTTATTGCACTTATTCATACTACGATAAAAAAATTTTAGGGCCTTGTTTAGGCATGATAAAAGTGCATTAAAAAGGAAAATTATCCACATTAATATACAAGTATATTTTTTGTTGCAGGTGGCATTGAGAGCTAGCACTGAGAAAATTATGGTAGTTGGATTTGAGATTGCAACGTTGCAATTGTATCTATCATATTTTGCAAAGGTGGATAAGGGTATCCTGGAGAATTATTCTATGTTCAGATGTGTCAAGGAGTGTTTTCATCCTAAAGTCCCTTTGTAATAAACAAAATCAAGTTTTTTGGCAACAAATCTTCTGTCTCTTCGAAGAAGTTATATCTTATGTCTTTTACTTGCTTTTAGTTTTATCTTGATAGAATTTTAGTAGTAGGAATAGCATAATTTTGACCTCCACATTCACTTTTCTTCATTACATCTTCTTGACTCCAAATTTCTAAAACATTCTTTGAAGCCCAGC
Organism: Pinus albicaulis; assembly: GCA_034641835.2. NCBI lineage: Eukaryota > Viridiplantae > Streptophyta > Pinopsida > Pinales > Pinaceae > Pinus > Pinus albicaulis. Next base: position 15,431,162 of record CM076580.1, on the reverse strand, counting down.
AACATTCTCTGAAGCCCATAGCACAAATATAACAGCAACCTGGACAGCAGAACAACAGCCTGAAACCTATCAATGATTGCTGCCCAGGTACGTGATCTGCCTATATCAACTTTCTTCTAGGTACTTTTCTTACTACTATAGTTTTTATAATAAAAATCTCCCATTTTTAATATTAAAAATAAATAAACAAACCAGACAAGAACAATATTCATGAATTAAATCCTCACAAACTTGGCAGAAATGTAAAATCTACAAAAACAAACCAGACAGAGCCATCAAGAACAGCTGCCCATGGCCAAATTGACATTCAAAAATGATCATATTGAAAGGAATATATTAATTAAACCAATATAAAACACTAGTGATGAAGGCAGTAACCAAAAAAATAAAAACTGAAGAGTGGAGTTATCATCCAATCCCCCAAGTCTTATAAAATTCTGAAATGGAGGAACACACCAATGCAATTAATAACCAGATTTCACTCAGTCATGGTCAATGGTATAAAAGCAAGGAGAATGAGATTGAAAGGACAAGCCATCTCCTCATTCAAATATTTGACAGTAATTCAGTTCTGGGATTTGAACATCTTCGAATTAGAATGAAATGGAATGGGAATCTGGGGTGAAAGGCCATTTTGGAGAGGTTCGTTGCATTGAAAGGAGAACAATTGGTTGACCCAAACCCAAACTAGTAATAATTTTGCTCTATCTTTGGTTAATACTTGAAAATTTTGTCTTCTGGAGTTGATTTCAGAGTGTAAGCCACATATCCTCTGCTAATAGTCTTGGGTAACAAGGATAAATTATTTATGAATTTATGGTCTGTTTCCGTTGAGTTAAACTGTGTTTGGTATGCGCTTTACACTGGTCGAATGTGGAAGATAATCTACATGTATCTACATTCTTTTATTTCATTGACATATACAAGGTACTGGAGTTGCAATAAGTCAAAAAAAATAAAGTATGGCCCAAAAGTTTTGAGATAAAATGGACAAAAAAAATGTGGGTTAGGTAGACCATGCACGAGTGGCAATTTATCAGAACAAAAATTTAAGGTTTAGGGATATGCCAAATTATGGTTTTCAGAAAGCTATAGACAAAAAAATCAAGAAGCCAAACATAAGAGCATTTTAAATGGATTCATGGATCCTAGCAAGTGGATGAGATTGTACATCTAGTGCATATATGGCATGTCTTTAGAAAAAAGTGGTAACTCTGCAGCAATTGCCACTACAAACTTTCGCAAGGGTATATGAAGGAAATATTGGTTATGAATCAAATTTCAAGACTATCATGCACAAGGCATTTGAATTTCAAAGTTCAACGTGTGAAATGATCCTAAAAGTGATCCAAGAATCCTAGAAGTGCATGAGGTTGCAGAGCAGTTGTATAGTATATGCATGACATGGATTTAAAAACATGTGAGAACTCCACAAAAATTGTCACTACATGCTTTAGGAAAGTATGAAAACTCATTAAACGAGGTGATACTGAACATGAATCAAATCTCAAATATAACAAATCTAAGACAATAAAATTTCAAATTAAACACAAAAGGATCCTGAAAAGGATCTGAGGATCCCATGAATAGATAAAGTTTTAGATTTTGACTCTACAAAAGTTGCCAATGCATGCCTTAGCAGAGTATGAAATCTCATGAAACAATGGTGATACTAGTTAGCAAATATAATATATTATCATATTAGAATTTCAAAATTAAACACATGAAGCTCGAGTCTCAATTCATAATTCAGATTCCAATATTTAGTTATACAACACGAGTGTGTAGATTCAAAAAAAAATATTATTTCTTAGATTTTCTCTTGTGTATGTTCTGGTAATTGATGGGTTTTATTAGGTCGGGTATTCTACACCAAGAAATACGTGGAGTTGGCTGTATGCCTCCAATTCTCTATGTACCTTGCAAGTATAGCTCCGAAACAAAGTATCCTACAATGGCAATAACTTAATATGGAAAAGAATTTGAATGTATTCCCTCGATGTATACATCTTCACCTACTCTGATTGCCAACACAATGTTGGAAAACACTTTGATTGTCTTAATTGAGGTGATAAAGTATGTTTCCCCATGCCAATTGGGTTTACTTTGGGTAGCTGGGAGGAATGATTGTTATCCTCCCTACCCAAATTCAATTCCTGCAAGTGACATGATGAACTCATATTGAGTAAATTGTTGCAATGGCTTTGATCCTTTATGTTGAATGGCCTTGAGCCCTAAATAATATCTTGCCCTTGCCTATGGACTGAAGGGTAAGGTGTTTGTTAAATGGAGAAAGACCAATTCCCAAAAATGGATACATAATAAGTTTGTATTTCAGCAACAAACCAAGCTCAACATCATGAAAAAAATATTTTGTTAACTTCAATAGAAATATGGCTCTGACATAAACAATGGCCTTTTTGAACAATCTGGAACAAAATTGTAAAACAGTATTTTGGTCAACATGAATACAGGTCAAGATGAAGATAAATGGTTTTTGTTATCAACTAAAAATCCTTATCAACTAAACATACATAGTTTATCTATGAATAGTAGTGGTATTAGTTCTAAATATGGAGTTGATTTCAAATTGTAAGCCACATATCATCTGCGAATAGTCTTGGGTAATAAGGACAAATTATTTATGGATTTCTAGTCTGGTTCTGTTGAATTAAACTGTGTTTGGTTTCCTGGTCATTGGAGAGCTAGTGAAAACTGAAACCCTTGTCTGATTACTTTGGGCATATTCACATTTTTGGAATTTTCCTGATATTATGGGTTTCAGTTATGCCCTAAACCTTCTTCTCTGGGTAATGTGGAGCTATTATTATGTCAAATTGGAATCTGTTTCAGACTTCCTGTAGTTTATTTTCGATACAACTTGGTCCCTTGGCTACTTGATTTGCTAGTTTAATTTGAGGACTAGGGGTCCTCCTTGAATGCTATAACTTGGGAGTTGGCACTTATTTGGGTCTCTTCTTCTATACACCTACTCAACCCTTCGAGAGCCCTTGATCAAAATTGGTGTTACATAACTCTTTGGAGGAAAGTTCACATGGATGACAGAGAAGCACAAGAATTTAAAAGGGTGTTAAGTAGGCATGAAGAATCAATACAATATAATATATCTCTCTATTTTCATTGACTACAAAGGTGCATGAAAACAAGCAATGGTGTATATCTAAATATTTTATAATCATGAGAACATTGGTGTAACAAAAGAAAAAAATATTGAGGTTCTGGAAGCTGAATGCACCATGCTCAGAAACATGGTCATCAACCTAAACAGGGATTTAAAGTCTGCAACATCAAATCACAGAATGTGAACAAGCTCTATGAAGGTATAATTAAGGGGAAAAGCCACAGTACATCAGATGTTGGGTGACATGGATCTAAAGAAGAAGAATTCCCTTCTTTCAAATCTTGGGCAAGAAGAAGCAAACATCCTACATTTCTTCCAATAAATTTTATGTTTAGTGAAGCAGCGAGAGTATTAGGAGTCCTTTTCTTATTTTAAGCTACATACATGTTTTTCTGTGAGAACCACTAGAATGTAATAATATGAGAACCACTGGAATGTAATAGTGGTGAATTTTTGTAAATTTTGGTTTGAAGCTTTTGAGAGCCGTAACCTATAGGCTACACTTGCAAACTTGGAGCAGAAATTTTTATACTTTAATTTTTAGCTTACTACTATAGTTTTTATAATAAAAATCTCCCATTTTTAGTATTAAAAATAAATAAACTGGGTATATTGTGCACCATGTCAATTTCATTAGCGGCATGGTTCATTCCAACATTGGATTTTATAGACAAGAACAATATTCACGAATTCAATCCTCACAAACTTGGCAGAAATGTAAAATCTACAAAATCAAACCAGATAGAGCCATCAAGGATAGTTGCCCATGGCCAAACTGACATTCAAAAATGATCATATTGAAAGGATTATATTAATTAAACCAATATAAAACACCAGCGATGAAGGTAGTAACCAAGGGGCAGGGCTCGCAGAAGATAGCAATCAAATATCAACTTTACTTTCTACACCCAGAGAACAAGGTGCATTGTATAGCCCAGGATAAGGGGGGTGTGAGGAGCCATCAACTTTGTGTGTCTGTGTAACAATTTATTGAATATCAATAGTATAGTGGGTGCATTTAATATTAAAATTAGCACAAAGACATCTAAGGTTGGATTTCTGGTAGTGTACGATACACAAGGGAATATAATGAAGGAAAAAATATTAGAAGAAGAGCTATGTCACAAGGTTTGTCAAAATTTTGTAATCTTCAAAAAAATTAAGGTTTTCTTAATCTTATTAAACTTTATAACCATTGAATACTCCAAGTTCGGAAGGGAATTTCTAGTTTGTCACTATAAAGTTTTAAGAGTTGAATCATAGATTATAGTTCTGAAATGTAGAGCAGTTCCAGATATAATAGAATATATGACTTCACCATCTAGTTCCAGTTACGTGTTTATTCTAGTTTGGTTCATTATTTATTTTGTAATGACTTCATCATCCCTTTTCTTTTGTTTGGAATCTAATCCAATTTGTCTAATATGAATTTATTATTATTAGAAAAATAGGGGATGGTTTAGATATAAGTTCAAATTTTCCCAACTCTATAGGGAGAGGCAACTTGCAAGCAAATGTTGTGGTGATTGATAAAGAGAAAAACCACTCAATTTCTGAGGTCATAAAGAATAATGTGGTGGCTAAGGGGAAGATGTCAACTGAAGATATGAGTACTAGCAGTAGTACTCAAGAGTTTTTTAAAAGAATAAGCCAAGAGAATCTACAAATGGAGGATTGCAACATTGCTGATGCTTTGGACCAGAATGTACTTGCAGGCAAGCATGATGGTAAAACTGTTTCTTCCGAGTGTGGTGTGACTTTGCTAGATTATACCACCTTGTTGGCTAATGAGTTGGAAGATGAGAATAGTGTTAATCAGGATTTATGCAGGAACGCAACAAAATAAACATATAACCATAAATATAAAGATGTAGTGGAAAAATCACTTCATTTCATTAATATCAAGGAGCTGAAATTTGCTTATAGATAGAATGGAAATAAACTAGCTAGGGCGTTGGTAGTTATCTCTAAGAAGAGATGTGGTGGCTACAGGCCTCTAAACCGAGTTACAATGAGGCTCGAGGGCCTATTTATTATTTAGAAACAATGGAAAACCCTAATCATCCAAAACCCTAACTCTAGTAGATGAAGCGCCAAAACTATGGGCCCCGTTTGGGTAAATTGGTGTTTCAACTTCCCGGGGACGTAACTTTGGAATACGATCTCTGTTTGATACGAATCATACCTTGCTAGAAATATATATTCGAGGACTACAAATTTTAAGTGAGAAACATCGATCCATAGACCCATGTTGTTCCCGGTTTTCCCAAAAAACGTCGTTTAGGGCCTCAAAACGGATCCGGAAGTTCAGGACCCAAAAAACTGCTAAAAAATAGTAAGTTGTGCCGAAACTGAAAAACTAAAAGAGACAATGGTGGGGCCCCAAGTGGAATAGGCGGGTGACCACCAATATCCACCTAGATCATTCCTCCCCCCTAGGAAGCAATGGTCCCCATTGCGTTAAGTTCCCCCATGAGATGAGGAAACTTCTGCTGAACTTGGTCCCTGGTGAAGCACTTTCCTTGGTGCAGGAGTTAGCCAGCTTTGACAACACGATACAGTTGGATATTCTGTTGGCGAGTGTCCTTGATTTGCATTTCCATGATATAATCTATGGTGGCTTGTTCCATGCAGTCTGGGTCTAAGTCTATTGGTGTGAGTTGTTTTGCAATGTCAGAGGTGTCCAGTAGAGGTGGGAAGTAAGGACGAAGGAGGTCCACATTGAATATTGGTTGTAGACCAAGGAATAGTGGAATATTGAGCTCGAAGGAATTGTTCCCTATAGCCTTGGTGATGGTGTACAGCCCGTATCGAAGCGGGCAAAGCTTGTGGTGGGGTCTAGTGAGGTGCTCCTTCTGCAAATATAGCCACACATTGTCGCCCACCTAGAAGTTGTGTGGCACCTAATGTTGATCATGGCGTTGCTTGTACTTAGCATTAGCTCTGTCCAATATGTCGTGAACCTGTTGGAAAATGTGTTGAATGCGCTCGATGAAGCCATTTTATTTGTCAACTTTCGACTGGACATGAGCCGAATCAGCCTGAGTAGCCGCAAATGGCATGGCTACGTCAATGGGACATAGTGGTTGGAATCCCAAGCCCACCTAAAAGGGGATGTGGTCGATTGAGCTATGAAGAGCCCGGTTATAACTGTGTTGTACATAGGGAAGGCTCTCTTCCCATGTGCGTGGATTCTTGGAATTGTACATGTGCAGAATGTGTACAATCATTCTGTTGACGACCTCTATCTGGCCATCTGTTTGGGGATGGAAAGTTGTGGACTTGGTGAGCTTGGTTTCCAGCATTGACCAAAGGCTGGACCAAAATGTGCTAAGGAACCTGCTATCCTGATCTAATATGATATACTCTGGGATCCCAAAGTGCACCCACACTCGTTCAAAGAATAGTTTAGCAGTGGCTTTTGCTATGATATTCTTCTTGCAGGCCACCATAATGGCCATCTTTGAGAATTTGTCTACAACCACAAAAACACATTCATTTCCATGCTTATTAGAAGGCAGGCCCAACATGTAATCCATGGATATGGATTCCAAAGGTCGACTAGGGGTGGGTAGCAGAGTATATAGGCCTTGCTTCTTGATGGTCGGTTTGGAAATGGCACAAGCTGTGTAGGATCTAATGTGCTTCCCGACATCCTTTCAAAGGTTCGGAAAATAGAAATACTTTTGTATTACTGCTACTCTTTTCTCGACCCCGAAATGCCCAGGGACTCGACTGTAGTGTGCTTCCCATATCATCTTAGCGCGCTCGCTTGAAGGAACACAAAGGTGTCCCAGGTGACATAAAAGTGCATCTTGGAGGTGAAAATTTGGAACTTGCACACCCCCCAATAGTTCCTTGTATGTGTGGCTAAATTCTGGGTCACTCTCATAGAGAGGCGGCCAATCAAAAGTCTCATGCCCACAAGAGTTGAGAACGGCGGTGAGTGCCACGATCGGTGGTCGGCTGAGAAAGTTTGCAACATTATTGGTGCTACCCTTCTTGTACTTGATGTTCAAGTGAAAATATTGCAGATATGTGGACCACTTCTGATGGCGATCATTATGCAACTTCCCTTGTGTCTGTATGAACTACAGGGGCCAGTGGTCTATGTGGATGATTGTTTCCTTCCCCAAAATGTAATGCTTCCATTGTCTACAAGCTTGCACAATGGAATACATTTCTTTTTCATAAGTGGGGCACTTGTGAACTATGTCAGACAATGTCTCACTATGATATGCCACTAGATGTCCCTGTTGAGTAAGAACTGCCCCAATAGCATAGTCAGAGGCATTTGTCTCGATCTCAAATGGTTGTTGCAAGTCTGGTAATGTGAGCACTGGGGCAGAACAAAGGAGATTTTTCAATTCCGTAAATGCCTTTTGTTGAGATTCCGACCAAATAATTTTTCTCTCACTCCTCCCTTGGTGACTTGACTCAAGGGCCAAGTGATATGAGAGAATCCCAACACAAACCTACATTAGAAATTAGCAATACTGAGAAATTTGCGAAGCTTTGTTATAGTGGTTGGGGCTGGGCAATCCCGAATGACTTGGATCTTGGTTGGATCCACATGCAACCCCCCTTTCATCAATAATGTATCCCATATATTGAACCTGGGTCATGCCAAAAGTGCACTTCTCCAAATTGGCACACAACTTGTGTTGACGCAGTGTTTGGAGGACTTGTCAGATGTGGTGGAGGTGCTCTTCCCAAGTCTGGCTGAAGATCAAAATGTCATCCAAGTACATCACTACAAATTAGTTGGTGAATGGCTGCACGATGTCGTCCATCAACCTCATGAAGGTTGCAGGAGCATTCGTCAACCTGAAAGGCATGACCAGCCATTCGAAAAGGCCTTCCTTGGCTTTGAAGGCAATATTCCACACATCGGAGGGTTCAATTGGCACCTAGTGATACCCCGACTTCAAGTCGATCTTGCTAAAATATTTTGCGCCTTTGATTTGGTCCAGAAGGTCATCAATCTGTGGGATCGGGTAGCTATTCTAGACAATGATCTTGTTTAGCACCCCATATTCAATACAGAGTCTCCACGTCCCATCCTTCTTCTGTACCAACACGATCGTGCTCCCATAGGGAAATGAACTTGGTTAGATGTGACCTTTCTGCAGTAGCTCCTGAATCTACCTCTTGATTTCATCGTTCTCCAGAACAGAGTGCCGATAGATCGGTCCATTGGGTAGCAGCGCAACTGGGGTTAGATCAATTGGGTGCTTGACCTGATAGTGCAGAGGAACCCTTGTGGGTGAGGTGAAGATGTCCTCGTACTCCTCCACAACAATGTCCATTTTTTTTTGCCATGCAGAGGAGCCCTATCGGGAGGTCGTGGCCACAGTCTTCTTCTTGCCCTGGGGGCAGATCATCAGGAAACCAAATTTCCTGGTTTGGGAAATGAGCTTACTGCATTGTTTTGCAGTAACCATAGAGATAGCAACAGGAGGTGGTATCTCTGATATCTTGTACAACTTATTTCCTAAAGTAACAATAACAGTGCAAGGCCGAGACTCATACACAGCATGACACTTCCACAAGTATGGTTGTCCTACTAATACATCAGAAACATCAATAGGAGAAACGTCACATAATACCTCATCCGTGAAGGGCTTGATGCTACAGGGAAGGCAACACTGTTGGCTGACGCAGAGATCTCATCCTTGGTGAAGCCACCCGATGGTGTATGGATGTGGGTGAGCTATGGTCGGCAAGCCCAACCATTTCACGACATCTGCTAAAATGAGGTTCTTTTAGCTCCCATTGTCAACAATGAATTGTACCGGGGAGCCCTTTACCCACATCTAGGAGTGGAAGAGACGTTCCTCCTCCTCTAGATCTTCCAGTTCGTCCTTCTAGATCTTCGTAGTGGCAACAGTGGCATTGGGCTCCGCATCAATAATATGCTTCCCTTTTTCATTCCCCTTGTCAGGTTTTAATTCAGAGTCAGAGCATGCATCTAACTCAGAAGCCCTCATATCGGTCACTAGCAACTGCTTGGCCCGACACTCACTTGTGTTGTGAGTGGAGCTCTCATGGAACTCACACCAATTTCCCATGCCCTTCTTTGGCTTTGCGGTGTTATTCTTTTCTTGTGGCTTCAACAGGTTGTCTTGAGCCGCCATGCCTTGGCTCTGTCCTTTGTTCTGCGGTTTGGGAGAACCTTTCCCTTGCTTTTGATTCGCAGATCCAAAGTCTCGCTTCTTCTGTTTGATTTTTTTCTCAATCTTGACAGCATACCGGTATGTCGTACCAAGCGAGGAGATGTCGAGGAACTCCATTTCCTTCTGAATGTATTTATGCATACAACTATAATACTTTAGCACCAGATGTTTCTCTAAATATTTGATACCCAAATTTGTGCGCAGGGTATGGAAAAAATTTGTCAACTCAAGCACATCTTGATCCCTTTGTTATCGTATCATGGTCCATTGCATGTACTTGTCCTCATAGCTCCCCATAGGATAGTATTGTTCCTTGATGGCATCTCGGAAATAATTCCAAGTTGTTATGAACGAGAACAGAGAGGGTTATGTCTATTCCTTGTTCTCACAGTAGGTTTCCCACTAGTCCTTGACATGGGGGGTAGCTTTGAGGAGTGCAAAAATAATCTTCTCTCGGTCGGAAAAGTCATGAACCGAGAAATATCCTTCTAATAGATTCAACCATCTATCTATGGCATCTACATCTATTTTACCCTAAAATATGGTAATGTCAAAATTAACTTGTACCTTAAAAGGAGTCGCACCTCCATACTGGCTACTGGATGCAGATGCACCGCCGGTGGGCAGTCGTTGAAGGATCTGGGCAAAGTTATCCATCATTGCATTCCTTTATTTTTTGAGGGCCTCCTCGAGCAATATTTTGATAAGATCTCCTACTCCCTCATCTTTATTTTCGTCTCCCATGGGCATCCGCCGGGGTTTGCGAGGCTGATCTTGCAAAGGTTCCACTAGATCGAGCCCTAACTCCTTATACCCCGACCTTGTTATGGACATGCAAAGAAGGATCGAGAAAAAGTAGCCCGCTCTGATACCACTAATCCGAATTTATGCAGGAATGCAACAGAATAAACATATAACCATAAATACAAAGATGCAGTGGAAAAATCACTTCATTTCATTAATATCAAAGAACTAAAATTTGCTTACAAATAGAATGGAAATAAACTAGCTAGGGCACTGGTAGTTATCTCTGAGAAGAGATGTGGTAGCTACAGGCCTCTAAACTAAGTTAAAATGAGGCTCAAGGGCCTATTTATTATTTAGAAACAATGGAAAACCCTAAACATCTAAAACCCTAACCCTAGGAGATGAAGCGCCAAAACTGTGGGCCCCATTTGGGTAAATTGGTGTTTCAACTTCCCGAGGACGTAACTTTGGCATACAATCTTTGTTTGACGTGAATCATACCTCGTTAGAAAGATCTATCCAAGGACTACAAATTTTTAGTGAGCAACATCAATCTATAGACCCATGTTGCTCCCGGTTCTTCCAAAAAACATCGTTTAGGGCCTCAAAATGGCTCCGGAAGTTCAGGACCCGAAAAACTGCTAAAAATAGTAAGTTGTGCCGAAACTGAAAAACTGAAAGAGACAATGGTGGGGCCCCAAGTGGAATAGGTGGGTGACCACCAATATCCACCTGGATCAATTGTAACCCAAAAAATCAAATTCTTATTACTTAAGCAACAAGAGGAAATAGAGGAGTTCAGACAAAAGCATGAAGAGGTGCTACAGGAATTTATAAATCAACTACCACAGAAGGGTTTTACAAAGATGTACATTCCATGTGGGTGGAGGTGTGTAGATATGCATTTTATAGCCCAGTTGGTGAACTTGTGGAGATGTGTGCAAGAGTGCATTGGGCACATTGGATATGAATGACAACAATGAGCACCCATTTTATGTTGGGTTTTACACTATTGGATTTAAAGCTATTTTTATTCAACAACGTAAACCCAACATATTGAGCACCATAGCCTGGTGCGTATTAATTACCAGATATGGATAGCCATTTAATCCCTGGTCTAATATGGACTTTTAGGTGGCCAAACTTTTCCAAGTTGGTGTATCTCTAGTTCCACCTTGAGTTTGTGAACTTGAGATATGCATACTCATCCTTGCAACCTCAAGATCCATGTCAAACTAGGGTATAGATGTGTCTGTGACAGTTTTAAGAAGCATTTTGGGTGTTTTCCTCTTTGATCTCTATTTTACCTCTCTAATTTGTGGCATCTTTGGGTCGGGTCTCCTTTTTTTATTCGCTTAATCAATTTATACAGATACACTTCACAAGTTTTTATTGCATCAAGACTGCCACCATTTCCTTAAATATTGTACCTTTCTTGTGAATTACAGGTTTCCACTACAGTTGTAGAACCATATAACAGTGTATTGTCAACTCATTCTCTCTTGGAACACACAGATGTGTCAGTTGTTCTGGACAACGAAGCTATTTATGACATATGTAAGTGATGTCTAGACATCGAAAGACCTACATACAAAAAATTTAATAGACTGATCTCGCAAGTTATATCGTCATTATCAAGTTCTCTATGATTTCAAGGAGCCTTAAATATAGATATAAATGAGTTTCAAACGAACCTTGTTCACTTTCCTAGAATTCATTTCATTCTTTCGTCTTATGCACCAATAGTGTCTAAAGAGAAAACCTATCATGAAGCATTGTCAGTGAAAGAAATAACAAATTCTGTGTTTAAGGCTAGTAACATGATAAATAAATGTGATCCCAGACATGGAAAATACATGGCCTATTGTCTAATGTATAGAGGAGACGTGGTGCCCAAATATGTGAATGCAGCAGTTTCAATGATCAAAACAAAACAAGTTGTGCCTCTCTATTTTTTCCATGGAATGTGCCTCTCTAGTAACTACTAAATATCTTAGACATTTTAAGCTATATGTTTAAAGTATAAGAGCCTTGAAAATTTTAAATGTATGCCACTAACATATGATTTAGCATTTGAATTTTGTTTTCTAGTGGTCTTAGAGCAGACAATTTCCACATGAGATATAAATATGTGTTCTTTGATATTATCATTGTGGTATAGGAACCTTCCAAAAATCAAGAATGTCTTTGCACTTCAAAATATTGGAGTGAACTCTCTAAAGCCTTGTAATCTACATGTTTAGGCTAAAAGGTGGAGCGGAGCAGAGCAACAAATGCTACTAGGCACTTGACATTTGCACTGAGTTGCAACTAAGGTTTGGTTCCCACCATGTGAATGGAAGAGTTGATATCCCATTTCCAATAGTGGGCCTTCTCCCTCCATATAACTAACCTCCCATTCTAGTAGTCCTGATCTATGTTCCTATATTTTTTTGTGCAAATTTCATGATATGTTATAAAAACAGAAAGCCATTTTAAAGATGCTTTCATCTTATGCACCAGTAGTGTCTAAAGAGAAAGCCTATCATGAAGCATTATCAGTGAAAGAAATAACAAATTCTGTGTTTCAGGCTAGTAACATGATGACTAAATGTGATCCTAGACACGGAAAATACATGGCTTGTTGTTGAATGTATAGAGGAGACGTGGTGCTCAAATATGTGAATGTAGCAGTTTCAATGATCAAAACAAAACGAGTTGTGCCTCTCTGTTTTTGCCATGGAATGTGCCTCTCTGGTAACTACTAAATAGATCATACATTTTAAGCTATGTGTTTAAAGTATAAGAGCCTTGAAAATTTTAAATGTATGCCACTGGCGTATGATTTAGTATTTGAATTTTGTTTTCTAGTGGTCTTAGAGCAGAAAATTTCCACGTGAGATATAAATGTGTGTTCTTTGATATTATCATTGTGGTATAGGAACCTTCCAAAAATCAAGAATGTCTTTGCACTTTAAAAGATTGGAGTGAACTCTCTGAAGCCTTGTACTCTACAGGTTTAGGCTGAAAGGTGGAGCAGAGAATTTCATTAAATGCTACTAGGCACTTGACATTTTCACTGAGTTGCAACTAAGTTTTGGTTCCCACCTTGTGAACGGAAGAGTTGATATCCCATTGCTAGTAGTGGGCCTTATCCCTCCATATAAATAACCTCCCATTCTAGCAGTCTCGATTTGTGTTCCTATATTTTGTTGTGCAAATGACATGATATGTTATAAAAAGAGAAAGCCATTTTAAGGATGCTTTCATCTTATGCACCAATAGTGTCTAAAGAGAAAGCCTATCATGAATCATTGTCAGTGAAAGAAATAACAAATTTTGTGTTTAAGGCTAGTAACATGATGACTAAATGTGATCCTAGACATGGAAAATACATGGCCTCTTGTCTAATGTATAGAGGATACGTGGTGCCCAAAGATGTGAATGCAGCAGTTTCAACGATCAAAACAAAACAAGCCCTACCTCTCTATTTTTTCCATGGAATGTGCCTCTCTGGTAACTACTAAATATCTCAGACATTGTAAGCTATGTGTTTAAAGTATAAGAGCCTTGAAAATTTTAAATGTATGCCACTGACATATGATTTAGCATTTGAATTGTGTTTCCTAGTGGTCTTAGAGCAAACAATATCCACATGAGATATAAATGTGTGTTCTTTGATATTATCTTTGTGGTATAGCAACCTTCCAAAAATCAAGAATGTCTTTGCACTTCAAAAGATTGGAGTGAAGGTGGAGCAGAGCAGAGCAGTAAATGCTACTAGGCACTTGACATGTAAGACTGAGTTGCAACTAAGGTTTGGCTCCCACCATGTGAACGGAAGAGTTGATATCCCATTGCCAATAGTGGTCCTTGTCCCTCCATATAGCTAACCTCCCATTATAGCAATGCAGTTTTATGAAGCATTTTGGGTGTTTTCTTCTTTGATCTCTATTTTACCTCTCTAATTTGTGGCATCTCTGGGTTGGGTCTCCTTTTTGTATTCGCTTAATCAATTTATATAGATACACTTCGCAATTTTTTATTGCATCAAGACTGCCACTGTTTCCTTAAATATTGTACCTTTCCTGGGAATTACAAGTTTCCACTGCAGTTGTAGAACCATATAATAGTGTATTTTCAACTCATTCTCTCTTGGAGCACATAGATGTGTCAGTTGTTCTAGACAACGAAGCTATTTATGACATATGTAAGCGATGTCTATACATCGAAAGACCTACATAAAAAAACTTGAACAGACTGATCTCGCAAGTTATATCCTCATTAACAAGTTCTTTGCGATTTCAAGAAGCCTTAAATGTAGACATAATTAGTTTCAAACGAACCTTGTTCCCTTTCCTAGAATTCATTTCATGCTTTCATCTTATGCACCAGTAGCATCTAAAGAGAAAGCCTATCATGAAGCATTGTCAGTGAAATAAATAACAAATTTTTTGTTTGAGGCCTGTAACATGATGAATAAATGTGATCCTAGACATGGAAAATACATGGCCTGATGTCTAATGTATAGAGGAGATGTGGTGCCCAAAGATGTGAATGCAACAGTCTCAATGATCAAAACAAATTGAGTTGTGCCTCTCTGTTTTCGCCATGGAATGTGCCTCTCTGGTAACTAGTAAATAGCTTAGACATTGTAATGTATGTGTTTAAAGTATAAGAGCCTTGAAAATTTTAAATTTATGCCACTCAAATATGATTTAGCGCTTGAATTTTGTTTTCTAGTGGTCTTAGAGCAGACAATTTCCACGTGAGATATAAATGTGTGTTCTTTGATATTATCATTGTGGTATAGGAACCTTCCAAAAATCAAGAATGTCTTTGCACTTCAAAATATTGGAGTGAACTCTCTGAAGCCTTGTACTCTACATGTTTAGGCTGAAAGGTGGAGCGGAGCATAGCAGTAAATGCTACTAGGCACTTGACATGTAAGACTGAGTTGCAACTAAGGTTTGCTTCCCACCATGTGAACGAAAGAGTTGATATCCCATTGCCAATAGTGGGCCTTGTCCCTCCATATAACTAACCTCCCATTCTAGTAGTGACAGTTTTAAGAAGCATTTTGGGTGTTTTCTTCTTTGATATCTGTTTCACCTCTCTAATTTGTGGCATCTCTGGGTCAGGTCTCCTTTTTGTATTCGCTTAATCAATTTATAAAGATACACTTCACAAGTTTTTATTACATCAAGACTACCACCGTTTCCTTAAATATTGTACCTTTTCTGGGATTTACAGGTCTCCATTGTAGTTGTAGAACCATATAACAGTGTATTGTCAACTCATTCTCTCTTGGAGCACACAGATGTGTCATTTTTTCTGGACAATGTAGCTATTTATGACATATGTAAGCAATGTCTAGACATCGAAAGACCTACATACAAAAACTTGAAGATATTGATCTATCAAGTTATATTGTCATTAACAAGTTCTCTGCGATTTCAAGGAGCCTTAAATGTAGACATAAATGAGTTTCAAACGAACCTCGTTCCCTTTCCTAGAATTCATTTCATGCTTTCATCTTATGCACCAGTAGCATCTAAAGAGAAAGCCTATCATGAAGCATTGTCAGTGAAAGAAATAACAAATTCTGTGTTTGAGGCCAGTAACATGATGAATAAATGTGATCCCAGACACCGAAAATACACGGCCTGATGTCTAATGTATAGACGAGATGTGGTGCCCAAAGATGTGAATGCAGCAGTTTCAATGATCAAAACAAAATGATTTGTGCCTCTCTATTTTTTCCATGGAATGTGCCTCTCTGGTAACTACTAAATAAATCAGACATTGTAAGCTATATTTTTAAAGTATAAGAGCCTTGAAAATTTCAAATTTATGCCACTGAATTATGATTTAGCACTTGAATTTTTTTTCTAGTGGTCTTAGAGCAGACAATTTCCACATGAGATATAAATTTGTGTTCTTTGCTATTATCATTGTGGTATAGGAACCTTCCAAAAATCAAGAATGTCTTTTCACTTCAAAATATTGGAGTGAACTCTCTGAAGCCTTGTATTCTACATGTTTAGGTTGAAAGGTGGAGTGGAGCAGAGTAGTAAATGCTACTAGGCACTTGACATTTACACTGAGTTGCAACTAAGGTTTGGTTCCCACCATGTGAACAGAAGAGTTGATATCCCATTGCAAATAGTGGGCCTTGTCCCTCCATATAACTAACCTCCCATTCTAGCAGTCCCAATTTGTGTTCTTGTATTTTGTTGTGCAAATTCCATGATATGTTCTTCAATATATAGGAGTAAAGTGCACAGACTAAAAAAATTCATAATATTAGTATAAATCACTTAAAAATGAATTTAAAGCACATTTTGATGTCCAGTAGATGAATAGCCATCGGGACTCAGCCCATGTTTATAGTGAGAGGAAATATATGACAGGAATTCAGATACAGTACCCACTTGCAAAGAACCACCTCACTACCCTCATGTTCAAAGTAACAGGAACAGTGTAATGATTCTGAAGAGTTCTTATGAAGGGTTTGCATTTATAAGGCTACTAGAAGGTGCTGCTACAACAATATGAGGAGGAGGATTTGAGAGGGCCGAGAGGTCTAGAAGGGACCTCGTTCCCTAGCCACAGAGATCTCAAAAGATAGTGCAGGAAATTGGAGTGGCTACTTGTCCTAGAAGGAGATTCTCTTTCTGCTCTAGGCCACAGAGAAGGATTTACTTCTACAGCAACTCAGAAAATTCTGTCTTGAGGCCTAGTTTAGGCCACATCCATCCTAACATACAATACAGTTATAATCAAATATATTTTGGTGTAATCACTTGGTTAATCGTACACAATACAGCTAGTATCTATTAAGGGAATTGTGTTTCTAACATACTCTCTGTTAATCGTACACAATACAGCCAGTATATATTAAGGGCATTGTGTTACCAATGTCTGAAATCCAAATACTGGATGTTTATTTTCTTCCAACCAGGCTTTTGTTTTAGGATTTGTACAAAAAATTGGCTTAGAGAAATAGATATAGGACTTGAGGGCATAACAGGCAGAATAAATAATCACTAGTAACAATTAAAATTGATGATAGGGAAAGAAAATGCAAAAGCGAATATACCCCGTGGATATCCTAAGCCAAAGTATACCCCAAGATCTTCACTAACTCCCACAATACAATATAAGCAGATTCCGGGAGCTAGTAAGTAGGATACCATAAGCTCTTCACTATCATTAGCCAAACATTTTATTAAGAAATCACCCTACAGTTCTTCTATACTAATTGTTGAAAATGGAAAGGTTCGACTTCAGGACTGTTTACAGAGGAAATAAAAACCTCCAGACATTTCATATTTGAGGAGTTACAATATAACCATACGAGAACCTGGAAATGTTGGAAGCCTGGCCTTCTTCAACTTTGAAGTCATTATGGAAAAGAAAGTATTGAATGTAGAAGTGGTTTAAATGAATAGTTATGATTAAACTTTAATGGAGTCACGATTATAGAACAAGACTTGATACAGATCACTAAACACTAGCCATCTTGATGCATAAGCTATTAGGAGAGAATGAGAGCTCAATTTTGCTGGATGTCACGGCCTCCTTTAGAGTTAGCATATGTTATAAATGTTCAACATCTGAACCTTCCTACAGTTTTACAACCTTGTTATGAAATGATTTATGTAATTGTGTTTCAGATCTATAGATTAGATTTTGTTTGACCATGATATGCCATGTTACAACTATTATTTTTCCATATTGTTTTTGACAAAGTTTCTCTTTGATTTATCAATTACTTTCATTAACAGTCTTTTATCTGGTGCTTATATTGGTCATATTATTTATTAAAAGGTTTCCCTTTTTTTCAGTGACAATTTTTTTTTGGTGTCTGCTACAACAAATTCTAGCATCCACAAAATCCAAAGTCTCAAGCATATTCTTATGTAACGTAGCAAGGCTACCCACTGTCACCTCAGTAGCTCCTCCTCTTACATTTGGCTAGTTATTCTTCGAGATAAGGGGGTATCCATAAGTAGGATTGCTAAGGCAGTTGAGTGAATGCTAATGAGGGGGTGTGCTCCATCTAAGTGTTGTACCATGTAAACAAAAAATGTTCATTGTAGCTAAATTCCCCAATGATACCAACATGAAAAAAAAAAAATATAAGCTCTACCTAGCCTTGAACCCATGTTGCACCACTGTCAAGGGTTTAATACATCATCCAACCTTATAAAGAGAATTACTTTCTCAAGAAATATCTCAGCCCAAGAATTATTAGTGGAGAAAACTTATTCTAGTGTTAAATATCAAGAATATTCTCATGAAATTACTGCTCTTCTGCCACTAACTTAACCTTCAACATCGTTCCACAAGAAATTAATGTCCAATGTGATAGAATTTTCTATTTTTAAAAAGATGAATGGACCTCCTGCCCTAGCCACAGTGATCTCAAAAGACAGTGCAGGAAATCAGAGTGGTTACTTGTCCTAGAAGGAGATTCTCTTTCTGCTCTAGGCCACAGAGAAGGATTTACTTCTACAACAACTCAGAAAATTATGTCTTAAGGCCTAGTTTAGGCCATATCCATCCTAACATACCATAAATTTAAGATCAAATATATTTTGGTGTAATCACTTGGTTAATCGTACACAATACAGCCAGTATCTATTAAGGGTATTATGTTTCTAACATACTCTCTGTCGTTTTGGCGACCATGGTTTTGGAGCTACAAAGGCTATAAATATTTCCCAAAGGATTTTCTTTTATAGCTAAAAAAGCTGTGGAAATACTTTTACATATGTTTTTATGAAGCATTCAGATGTGAACAAGGAGGCACTATATGTTTATGAATCATGTGGCTAGAAATTTCTAGACAGCTCCAATACAACAATTTTTCACAAGCTATTGTTCAAGGATAAAAGCAATACAAACCACCAGCTTATGAGTACTTTTAATTCAGCAGTTGAATTCTAAGAAGGTTTTTGCAGTCCAAAACAGGTGGATATGCAATACAAGATAGCTCCCGAAACAGGTGGATCTGCTTATGAGTACTTTACTAGCTCCCGAAACATAGAAAAAAAACCTTTGTTACATTAAAAGCTTATATAATGTTTGTTACAAAAATGAATTTATGGATGTTGCATCAGCAGTCGCAAAAGGTATTGTCTTTAAATTCATAATTCTTGATGTACCTTTTATTGTCTAGTAATGAGATATAAGACACATTTTACCCAAGGGAAAAAAGGGGGAATTAGTGACCATTATAAGAACCAGTCACTAGAGAGGCCTCAAATCTTGAACACTAGAAACAGGAAAGTCAAATTCTAAATATAAACAAAGAGAATGTAATCTGAGCAGCTACAACAAGGACTCACATCCATGATTTATCAAATTATCAATTTATAGAAAAAATTATAAATATTTAAGTGAAACTAAGCATAGCCAACTGTGGCATTTCAATGAGTCCTAACTATTCTCCTTTTTCCTCCATTGTACTTCGAACTTAATTTTATGCCTTAAAAATTATTGGCATGTGACTTACTAGATCACTGTAGCACCCTTTTTGGTATAACTGTTGCAAGTTGCCCAACTGAATTGTACCAATGTTGGAAATCCAAATGCTTGATGTTTATTTTCTTCCATCCAGGCTTTTATTTCAGGATATGTACAGAAAAATGGCTTAAAGAAATAGATATAGGACTTGAGGGCATAAGAGGCAGAATAAATAATCACTAGTAGCAATTGAAATTGATGATAGGGAAAGAAAATGTAAAAGAGAATATACCTCCTGGATATCCTGAGCCAAAGTATACCACAAGGTCTTCACTAGCTCCCACAATACAATATAAGAATATTCCATGATAAAAGCTCTAATTATATATAAAAATTTCCCAGCCCCGAGAGAAAAAAATTTGGCACCAAATAACCAGCACATCCAGTTTGGGTAAGAATAGTTATTTTTACTCCAAATCGATCTAGAATTTTCTCTAACCGATGGCACCCATGTGCAAGTACCTCAACCTCATCTTCGTCTTCCTGATAGTTGAATAGTGGCTTCGAATAGGGGATTTCTTACACTTTGGGCTTTTATTTGTTTTAATGAAATCGAACAAGGGCACCCATGTGTGAGTACCTCAATCTCGTCTTCATCTTCCTGACAATCGAACAGGGGCTTCAACCTCGTCTTTGTCTTCCTGACAGTCGAATAGGGGCTTCAACCTCGTCTTCGTCTTCCTGACAGTCGAACAGGGGCTTCGAACAGGGACTTCAACCTCGTCAACTTCTTCCTGACAGTCGAACAAGGGCTTCAATTTTTTTTAATGAAATCAAACACTTCGGCCTTTTATTTGTTTTAATGAAATCGAACACTTTGGGTTTTTATTTGTTTTGATGAAATCAAAACATGCCATCAAAATTTTATAAAATCTTATGTGGCGTGCCATCAAACTTTGAAACAATTTTTTTTTAATAATTAAAATATTAATATTTATTATTTTAATTATTAATTAAATATAAAATTACAATATATTTATAATTTAATTTTATATAATATAATTCAAACAAATAAAATATAAATATTGATAATTAATATTTTAATAAATTCAATAAAATATAAATATTTTAATCTCATTGACCTATTTTTATAGTTATTTGTGGACATTTATTAAGATTAACTTATCTATATTATCATATCTCAAGAACAATTAACCAATGCTAGCAGCATTTCCCTAACTCTCTAGTATGAAAGATCAAACAAATAGCATAACCCTGCACACCTAACAAGCTCTAACCAACAACATAACTCTGCTATTGGTATCATGATCTCTAAATCCCAAGGACAATGAAAGCATATATACTCTCATAGGTTACTTTTAACATGCCCATTCAAAGCAAGGTCTCATGGGAACCAAGGCCTAGACCCTAGGTGTTAATGACCATTTGAATCACCCCAAGGTTACATTGGGAACCAGATGCATAATCAAAAGGGACTTAAGAAAAATAAAGGCCAATTTTTATATATATATATATATATATATATATATATATATATATATATATATATATATATATATATATATATATATATATATATATAGGACTCACTTTTATCCCATCACCTAACATGCCCCACTCATCCCATGCCTAATGTTTCTCAACTAGTATCAGACATAATCATAATCTTCACCATTGCATTACAAATAATTGCATCACATTTACCATATTTGTTGCAAGGGATCCTAGCTACGCTAGTGTTCACTCAAATTCTGTTGTGGTATACTAGTTGAAATTTTGAACCATTCACAAGAAATAGTGCAGAAAAACAAGAACAAGCAAAGGGATGGAACCAAGAAAGGCTTCCTTTATTTATAGAGGGTGGTAATTCCTCTCTTCTTTATAGAGGTTGATGAGAAGAATTTCACAATGGAGATTTGGCTTACTCAAGCCAATCTAAGGAGACCATAGTTTGAACTAGGCAAATCAAGCTCTAAATCACAGAGGTGATGTGCCTACTAACCATGTGGTAAAACTTCAATGTCTCACAAATCTATGCCATCTAACTCCAAGGAAAAAGAGTCCACCTAGGATTCACACCATCAAGAGCCCAAATAGGCTGGAATAAACAAGCAATTCTCTTAGTGGTACTAAGTTTGGAGAGGCCATCCAAATTCTCTTGTATAGAGAGAATCAACTCTTGAATAGATAAATCTATGCCTCTCTAATCATACCAATGAGAGAAAGTCACAAGAGAACCTCTTGAGTCCCAAAACAAACAACAAAACCTCCCTCAAAAAAGTGATCGTTAAACTTGATCTCATGGAGATGGAATAGTTGTGATCCTGTCAACCCTAGGATGGAATGAATCATCTTAATTGATAGTTATTAGGAGCAAAAACCACAATTAGTCAAGCGTGATATGAATACGATGAACCCAATGACATTATATGTAATGAAGATGGACAATGGGATTGTTGAAAAGTGTAGCGAGAGAATTTCTTCTCTAGTGTGTGCCTTAGCCAAAAAGACCATGATTTGTCTTCCTTTTCCCATGGACGAGTTCATGGAGATGGTCAATTCCTGTGTAGTGTTGGAGGATCAGTTACATGGACCTTCTTCAGTTTGACTACAATTTCAAGAGGAAGTTATAAATTTAGAAGAGGACGAGTTGGGAGCTTCAATCCTTATACTTTGTTAACTATTCAATCAAAACACATGTTCTAAATTTGTAACTTGCCAATTTTAGCATGGATCAAATCAATAAAGGAGGACGAAGGCACAAATTTTCATAGTTGTTTTGTGCACAAAGGACTGTGACAAGACAAAGCTCACGAGATTGTGAGAGAGAGCACAAAATTGTGTGAGAGATATTTGTTGTGAGTGCATATCTTGGAGGATCCAATACGCAGCATTGAAGAGAGCTTTTCTCATGGCAGAATTTCCCTAGGAAATAGGGCAATTTTTCTCTAGGAAATAGGAGTCAAGCCCTAAAGAATAGGGGGTCCTCTACACTAAGAACTAGGAAACCTGTGAACAAGGAAATAGGGACTATCTAAGTGCAAGAAAGTAGGAGCAAGGGTTTGTGTGTTTGCAAGGTCAGTCCAGCTAGGACAACATGAGGACGAGATTGTTTTCAGGGTGATAGTTTGAATATCAGAGTAGAGCAGTTCCTTGGATAGCAATATGTCAGTCCTAGGGCTAAGGTCAAATCACAGTTTAGAAGGAGCCTCAAATTTACGTGCATGGAAGAAGAAAATCACAGTAGTGTTGGAATATAATGGGGTAGCAGAGTATGTCAAGTAGGCAATAGTGCCACCTCAAGATCCTCAACAGTTGGCCTAGCATACTAAGAATGACACCAAGGCAAGAAGGATCATTCTAGAGGAGGGTCAAAGATCATATTATTCCTCATCTCAATGAGAAGAAGACAATCTATGAGATGATTAAATTTAAAGCCATCTTCAATTTGTTTCAGGCTTCCACTGATGTCGCGAAGCTTGCTCTCAAAGAGAAGCTAAGAAGTAAGTATATGAGAAAAGATGATCCCATCATGACATATATTTCAAAGTACACTCAGGTTCAACATGAGCTAGGTGGTGTGGGCATCCTTCCACATGACCATGAACAAGAAGTATTTCAGCTACCTGAACGAGAAGGACATGCAATTTAAGATTGAGCTAGGAGATGGAGGTTCCTTCTGACAAAGTCTGAAGCTGGATGCATTATCCCATCATATGTCTAGAAGCACCATTATCAATAACCCATACATTCTCATTCTTGAAAGTCCCAGAAAAAGCTGAAAATAAAATTCCATCCATTACTTCTAGATTGGAAATGATCTTCAAAATTAAACCCTTGATGAATGTAGTGAGATTTCCAACAAACTTGAAACCCTTGTTTATAACCCTTGCCATAATGCCAACTAGGATGTCATCTTCAGTCTCTTTCTTGCACCTTAGCTCTGATATTATGTTGGAAAAATGTTTGAACGCGTTCAGGTCGCGTTCGACCCAGCCCAACCCTGATGAACGAATTTTGCGCCTTCAAACATTGTTCTGCACGTCTTGAACACGGATGCGCTGCACAAACCCACTCGACTTGAACGCACCCACCATGAACACTATTCTGTACGAGTCCTATGGAAGGATACCGTGCGGTCACAACTTAGCAAATTTGATATGGGCACCCTCAACTGAAATGACCTGGCCCAAACGTGTTTGGGCCGGTGCCCTCAACTAAAACGACCCGACCTAGACGCATTTGGGCGGGCGTCCTCGATCGAAAAGACACGACCCGAACGGGTTTGGACGGGCGCCCTCAAACAAAACGATAGGGTGAGCCTGACCGAATGAAGGCACAAGGGAGAAAACGACAAAAAGGCTGCACAAATGTGCACAAGGTACCCGTGCGGTCACAACTTAGAAAATTTGATACGACTGCCCTCAAATGAAACGACCTGACCCGAATGTGTTTGGGCGAGGACCCTCAAACGACACGACATGGCGTGCATGACCGAACAAAGGCACAAGGGAGCAACCAGCAAACAAGCTGCACAAACATGCACAGGGCACCCATGCAGTCACAACTTAGCAAATTTGATACGCATGCTCTCAACCGAAATGACTCAACCCAAACACGTTTAGGCAAGTGCCCTCAACTGAAACGACCCGACCCGAACATGTTTGGGCAGGCACCCTCAACCAAAATGACCCGACCCGAACGGGTTTGGGCAGGTGCTCTCAAACGAAACAACACGG
Organism: Pinus albicaulis; assembly: GCA_034641835.2. NCBI lineage: Eukaryota > Viridiplantae > Streptophyta > Pinopsida > Pinales > Pinaceae > Pinus > Pinus albicaulis. Next base: position 15,406,884 of record CM076580.1, on the reverse strand, counting down.
TGCACTTGACCGAATGCGTCTTGGCAAGCGCCCTCAAACGAAACAACCCGACCTGAACGCGTTTAGGCGCCTTGATATGGCGCGCTCAACCGAACGAAGGCACAAGGGAAAAAATGGAAAATGGACCGTACAAACATGAAAAAGGCACCCGTGCAGTAAAAAATTATAAAATTTGATACGACATTTCTCAAATGAAATTAAAAATAAAAAATTATTGAAGATATTTAAAAAAAAAAAAAAACTAAACCAAATATTTTACTTTTTTACATCCACAATATTCCTCAACACTAAGAGCTCAGCCTACAACATTTCATGTCAACCCTTAATGTATCCCACCATATAATGGTGAACTATGAGATCAAACAATCCCTATCTATGGTAAAACAAAATTTCAAGATAAAACAAAAATTTGTTGAGTGATGCATTAATTTAAATTCATTCTAGGTATTAAAACCTACATTCTCTATAGGCTTTTGAAATGCATTGTCACAATGTTTATAATTTCCTTTTTTAACTTAAGTACATCATTGAATGTCATGTGCTTTCCGATATGTAGTAAATTAAATTCTACCCCAAACAAAAAGTACAAGTCAAATAATTTAACTTGAGATTTGTAATATAAACTTTATCATAGGCCTTTAAATGTCGGTATTTCGACGGTTATACCCTCAAAATCGCAAGACCGATGGTTACATTAAATGTCACAAGACCAACGACAGTCTCCTAAACATCGCAATACTGTCAGTTTGTCCTCTAAGGTCGGTATTCCGATGGTTTGTCATGTAACGTCGGTATTCCGACGATTTTCCTAAACGCCGTTGTTCCGACGATACTCCAAAAATGTCGCTAGAGAGATGGTTGTTGGCGGGATTTGAAAAATTGATAAAAATTGGGGAAATTTCCGACAATACATCAAAAGTGTTGGAACTAAATTGTTGGAATTTTGACCAAATGTACTAGTGTGACTTGCAAAATGGCCATAGTCATGACAGTGCCTGCATTTAAATGGAAGCTGCTCATAATCCAGCTCCTAGATATGGGTCCAGTCAACAACCGTTATTTTGATAGCTTTAGGTAGCCTAAATTCAAAATCCACCTCGACACATATACATGCGCATGAGTATTGATCCTTTCTCACTTATTGATCAATATACTTTCTGAGGGTGTTGCCAATGGTTTGGAGAGACTTCTGGTTCTAGCAATGTAGTGGGAGATGTGGGAGGCTTACCCAAAATAGAACAGTTGAAGGCACATACTGAGCATGATCTAAGTTAGGGGTCCATTTATTTAAGTAAATTCCCTTAGGACCCATAAAATATGTGCCATTCCTAAAGATGAGGCTCTGTCTTTCACATTCTCAAAAACAAAAACAAAGTATCCTTTGCCTACGGAGTGGCTTTTGATGCCTTCTGAGACTAAAGGAATCCAGTTCCTCTGCACCCAGTATTCCACAGCTTTGCGAGAGGGCTAGAGGACAATCAACTATCCAATGAGCCCTCTTTCAGCCAGGTTCAATGTAGATCGACAAGTTTCTTCAATTTGAAGGGCCACCGAAGGGATGCTATCCAGCTTCTTCACGAACACTTGCTGAGATCCAGTCAGAGGGCACTTGTTGTTGGCTGCTATCAGTTTCTTGAATGCAAGGACTTCTAGAGGAGGAGGAAGGGGAGCCTCAGATCCCCCTCCTGATGCCATGGTGGCTGGGAGGTTGCAGGTAGGTCAGCTCGCTCTCGACCTGTCAGAGCGCACGCTAGCTTGTACAATAAAATCATCTAGTCGTATATTTTAACCCTAGACTAAATTATTCATTTAAATTAGTCATTTTTAGTTTGGTCACTTAAAATTGATCAAATTTAGTAGTAATTCACTTGAAATAATTGTGGTGACTAATAGTTTTAGTCACCTAGTCACTAATCTCATCATTTTCTACTAGTGCATCCTCTCAGAGAAATGTATGCCAGATGATTGGCAAATGGCTCCTCAGGAAGAAATAATTCTCCAAGGCCTCCACCTAGCACCTAGCATGGTCTCCCTAAATTCTTGGAAATCTATCCCTAATATAGGGGACACCATCAGGATCTTCAAACCTCCTCTAGAAGGATTACTCATTCTCAGCTTTGATGGAGCCTCGAAAGGCAATCCAGGGCAAACAAGAGTTGGAGGGATTTTTTGAGATCATCATGGCACAACAAGATTCATATATGATGAATCTTGTGGCTTTGCCAGCAACAATGAAGCATAATTCATAGGAGTGCACCAAGGTATCCTCTTGGTTATCAGCCTAGGATACATAAATCTAGTAATCGAAGGAGAGTCTCAGTTGGTTACGAACACTCTAAAAAAACTTAATCAAGGAACGAAGTGGGGAAAACTGAACCAAATATGGCATACTTTTTTACATGTGCAGGGATTTGAGGATACAAACAAGAAATTTTATTATATCATTATCACCCATGTAAGGAGGGAAGGAAACAAAGCAGCTGACCTCCTGGAAAATTTTGGTTGCGCTCACCTAAATGAACCTATTGAATTAAGCATGCCTCCTAATCTCGAGGAAGAATGATGGATCCAGTTACAGAGCATCAAAGAGCAGGATAGGTCGGAGGGAAAAGCTCACCCACAGTTATGGGACTTAGCTCCCCGATCGAGGTGTAACGAAGAAGATCAACCCTCCCATCAGTGTTAATGGTAGTGTCTCTGGGGTTGAAGCCAACCACCTTCCACATGAGTGCCAAGGGCGGCAGGCTATACTGTCACATGCAGCATGAGGTGAGGTAGCAGGACCGAGGCCCATGCATGGAGCTTAAAACAGGGTGGAGGAAGGTGTGGGGGTTTTTTTATGACGAAATAATTTGGTGAAGGCACGACAGTGGGATAACAAACCTCCATTGCACTTCCACCATGATGAAACTCAGGTATGTGCTTGGTTTCCTCTCCCTTATTCATTCCATGTTATTTTTTAAGATTTGGGCCGGTCTCTATGGGAGCATAAGGTGATTAAGTTGGACTGGTATAGTCTTAGGTTGGGTAGGGGAGAGCGAAACCATTACAAATCTGGTTGGGGAAAGGTTGGGGTTCTTTTGGGTTTCTGCCTCTATGCCAAAGTAGGAATTGGGCATGGCCTCAACTTGCACCCGAGTGTGACTCTGTCAGGTAAGGGATGCCAACAAGATGGCATGGTGAGGGGTCGAGAAATTTTGCCAGGGTATAGTGTTAAGGAGCAGTCATGGGTTGTGTTTAGTTCAAAGGCTTTTCTGGTTTATACCACCTTGAGCTACTTGGGCTCAGTGTGCATGAGGAATGGGAGAGAGAATTCCACCCAGGCTCGAGCAATGGGCAGCGATGCCTCCTTGTCAATTTCGAGGGTGGGAGATATGATGAGAGAGAGGACACCAGAAGGGAGGTCAGGAAATTGAAGGAAGGCATGAGCTCTTTGGGTTATGGCGATAATTTATGGGGTGCATGCGACCGTCAGGGACAGGGGGTGGCAGAAATTAAGCAAGGTATGAGGGCGATGGGTCCGCAGAGGGACAGGTAAGGGAGAAGTCCTAGGAAGAGGCCCTCGTGTCACCTTTCTTCTGATAACTGGGATTCATGGACCTTTGATCGTTTTCATTATATGGAATTATGCCTTTTTTTGATTGTTTGGACAAGTCACCTACCCAAAAACCTTGTCAAAGATTGTGGGATGGCATGCTCCAAGAGTCCTGTAGCTCACAACCATTCCAGGAGCCCTGTAGCTTGAGGCTGTGGCTGGAAAGATAAAGGGAAGGTGGTAGAAGCCCAACCCAGCTCACCCCCGAGCAAGCAGAGAGGAAGGAGGCATGCAATCAATGTGATCCAAGAGGCAGCGAAAGCATACCATGAGAATACATCAGAGGAAATTCAAAAGCTCATTGAAAAATGCGAAGCTGACATAAATAGACATGTAGATACAAAGATGGATACTAAGGAATGGAGAGGTTTAATACCTGATTTGGGACAAACAAGGGGCAAACTAACATAATTCAAGTAGACACTGTATCTTTATTGGTCTATGAAGAGCATCCTTGGCAAAGCCTTGCAGCAGATATCTATGAGCCTGGTGAAATTAGCCAAAGAATTCCCAGACTACAAGAGCGAGTTCGATAAGATCAAGTTCCAGTTGAGGAAAAGAGTTTGAAAAGATCAAGTTCGTATTGACGATGGAGCTATGTAATTTAATTTAGGGTTTTATTTAGTCCTAGATGGACCTTTTAAAAGCTTTGACGGAGGGTTTAAAAATACCCTCACAAAGATACATTTTCAACCTTTCGAACAGAATTTCTACCAAAAAAGAGTAACCCAACTCCACTTCCAATAAGATCAATTAAAAATTATTTCACTTTAACACCACATAATAAGAATGATGCTAACTTTTCCATCAAATATGGTGATTATATACTTCATTTTTAATATGATACATAACATTTACACGACATTAACACCACATAACGTAAGTGGTGCTAACTTATGGTGATATAATTCATTTTTAATATAATACATAAACAGTTACACCACATTAACACCACATAACTTAAGTGGTGCTAACTTATGGTGATATACTTCATTTTTAATATAATACATAAACATTTACACCATATTAACACCACATAACTTAAGTGATGCTAAAAGAGAGCTTTTCTTGTTGTGTTAATACTTAAAATAAATAACTGTCAAAGATAAAAGATTTTAATGTGAATAATGTGAACCGTGCCAGCATTCCCAGTCCCCAGTCAGCAGCGTGTTACTTGTAAATAAAGATATTCCAATAGCACGTATGTTAGTCATAATGTACCTAAAAGCAGCATGTTACTTGTAAATAAAGATATTCCAATAGCACGTATGTTAATCATAATGTACCTAAACTGTAGATACCAAAGTACATAACCTTACACGATTTCTTTAAAAAAAAACTATTTATTATTCTATGGAGAGGATCTGGATGACAGAAACCGAAGGGTCGCAATAAACCAGATCAGGAAAATTACAGAGGAACCGCAAAAGATGTATGGCAAGCGGTTCAAATCATTGACAACAAGGATTTAGCACTAAAATTATTGCTTGTTTGTAGTACAACATGGCAGGGTATTTTCTGAAGCATCTATGCTTATGCTCACACAAATCTATGGGATAAATATCTGTGTACATATGCTTTTCTATGTGGAAATATATGGGAGAAAAAACTATGGTAATGATTCTTCCAATAGCAAGTACAGATGCCAAAGACTTTGTTGTCATAAACGTACCGAACTGAATATGATTTCACAAAAAAATATTATAAAATGCAATTTATTATGATATATATCGGATCTCGAGGACAGCCACCGAAAGGCCGCAGTAATCCTGATATGAAAAAATACATATGAACAACAAAAGATGTATGGCAAATTGCTCATATCATTCAGAACAAGAAGTTAGCACTAAAGTATTGCTCGTATGTGGTACAACATGATGGGCACATCTGTGGTATAAGGTATAAGGGCATCTTTATGTAGAAGGTATATTTCTGAAATATTCTAGTATTATAGTATGGGAGAGACCGATTAAATGAGGTTACTTGACTTCATTCATCATGTTAGTAATATGTTAGAATATTCCAAAACTCCTCAATCTACTTACTTAAATTCAAGGCAACATAACAGGGTTTTAAGAAGCATCTATGTTTATGTTATGCAAAGCTATGGGAGAAATATCTATATATACGACCGCTAAGAGTTCAACCAATTCGACATAAGGGCATTTCTTCTGTTTGATGATCCAACCTTGAATTGTCTTTTGAGGAAGCTCTGTACTACTTAACTTCGATCACTTGCAGGGTGGTAGATTCTCGGTATTCATTCAAAAATGAAGGCCCGAATTGTTGTTGTTATACTTCTGCTCTGGCTTCTTGTCGATGTTTTTTCATGGACCGATGCTCGGTTTATCCACTCATATAACGCTGTAGTGAGAAATAACCGCAGTCTCCTAAGTGCGAACTGCATCAAGAATGAGGGCGTTCTTCTGGGCATTGACGTTGCTAGGAATAACAAGTTGGCGGGAAGTCATGGTAGAGCTGATCATGAAAAACACACTTCCCCTAATAAAAACTACGAGCATAATACGACAACAAATAAGGATGGAACTGTGGTTTATCCAGCGGGTCATAGTCCAGGAATAGGGCACGATGAAACCCCTCCAGTGTGACAATTTTGCTTCACGGGGAAGCCATTGCCGTCGAGCCTTCTATATACTAATTTTTCTTTTATATACGTTTTCTTTTAGATATGTAAGTGTTTAGATCAATCATAATTCTCTATTTGTAGAATCTTCCGACCGAAGAATCAAATTCTTCAATGTCCATAGTCATCAAATTCTTATAGATGCAGATTTTACTTTTGTGTACGTGTAAGATTACTGTGTGGAATCATGAATGTAATGTGTTTTCTTTTTAAGATGATTTTACGCAATGAAATGTTTTACGTATAACATGAACTCCGAGAAAGACATTACCATTATTTGAGAGGAACCTTGAAATACGATAACGAATGATGATTGTATGGTCTATTTTGTTTCAACATTTTATCCTTTTGCTTTTACCATTAATAGAAAAAGTAATATTTTTCATAGCCGACTTGTTTATGCGTCATCATAACATATGTTGAGGGAGAAACTTTGGTAATTAAAACTGCTAGCAGTGAGAGAATAAAAATGTCTAGAATAATTTAAAAGTGCCATAGAATAACTGGAAGCTAATTATGATTCAACAACCAACTCTTTAGCTGCCTTGGGATGATAGAAAATATTTTTAACGCATTTTTTAGTTGCACTTTAGCAAGAACTGCGGCAGATTATCCTCCCATTTGCTTAATTCACCCAAGCTGTGTCTATATTCCCTATTTAGTTAATTCTTCTTGAATTTAAGTATATATTCCTTATTGAATTTCTAGAACATGTGTGTGGGTAATGATATTAACAGCGTGTGTTCTCTAATTAAAGGAGGAGCAGATAGAGATTTTGTCAAAATAAAGAAATAACAGCCATAGTGAAGGGCCTCCAAAAATGACAACATCAAACACACTTTTCAAATTTTAGATTTTTTTAATTTAATTAGCAAATTTTAACGTTAATCAACAATAAATTTATTGATGTTAATTATAAATCTATTATTATCATATGGTTGAAACTTATCCATTCTTTAAGTTCAACTTAATGCTTTATTACATTTAATTGAGAAGCTCTCAACTGAATGCTTCATTCTATTTAATTCATAAGTTTTAATTTTTCCACACAATTTCAGGTAAGTGGGGTATTTTATACATATGAACACTTTTAATAATCATTTAGACAATTAGATTAAATATCACAACGTTTATGGTATTTTTAATTGGTTAAAATCTTGTGACATATATCTCGTGAGTGAAAGTGGACGGTAATTTTATTGATGCAAAAGAAAAATAATTTACATAAAAGAGCTTCCACAATCCATCATGAGCCATCACTTTCATGTACCAATTGGATGTCAAGCCAATCATCAATCACTCATCAGGAGCCATGACCTTCAAGTACCAATTGGGTGTTAAGCCAATTATCAATCACTCTAGGCCTAAAAAAGTTTGTGAACAATTTTATATGGTTTAATATGTTGAATTCATATTACTAGCAATTGCACCATATGTTGCAAAAGAAAAGTCGTAAGGCAATAGCATAGAAAAGAGTAGGCTATAAGAAATAAGAAGGCAATAGCATAGGAAAGAGTAGCCTAGAAGAAATAAGATGTTGCAGGGAACAAGTCATCGTGAAGGAATGAAAAGAAAATTTTGTTTCCATGGAAGCAAGTCGTGGAGGTTTCAAAAATATTGATGATAAGACTTATGAACCAAAAAATTTGTTATAGATTTTGAAATAGGAAATTGGGGGTGAAAACATATATGTAAACCAACACAATATGTTCACATATATACAAATTTCGTTATAGATATTGAAATAGGAAATTGGGGGTGAAAATCCTTTGGTGATTAATAATCCAGCACGTAACTCAAATAAGATATTTTAAATACATTCAAGTAAAATCTATCTAGCATAGATGTAAACAAAGAGAATTTTTATTAACAAAAATAGAATTTACTTCAAGTTCATCTACTTATCTGAGCGCCAATTGCATGCTTATCAAAAATTGTATATGAAGAATAATAGCCATGGTATACAATAAAGTGAATGTCATTTTAATATGGAGACATTTTTGGAAGGAGATATTGTTATTTATGTTATGGTTTATTTTCTTAACTCCAAACTTGGTTTATTCTTTCTCTATATACATAAGAAAAAAAAATACCACAATATTGAAAAACTATGTATATTTGGATGTATGAAAATTTAGATACATTTTATTAAGTGAAATTTTAAAAGAATAGTGGTTATAAACATTTAAAAATAATTTTATTAAATAATTAGTCTAGATCTATATTATTGATGAGAAGGATCAATGAGGTTTGCATATCAAGACATTTGATCCTTCTTGGTTCTTGGTAGATCCAGAGTTAGGCCATCTTAATTTCCCCCTTTAGATAAACCACATTCCACATGAATACCATGAGTCAATATTATGGGTTGTTCTTATAGTTTAGTAAATAATTTTATTAAATAATTAGTTTAGATCTATATTATTGATGAGAGGGATCAATGACGTTTGCATATCAAGACATTTGATCCTCTTGGCTCTTGGTAGATCCAAAGTTAGGCCATCTTAATTTCCCCCTTTACATAAACCATATTTCACATGCATACCATGAGCCAATACCATGGGTTGTTTTTATAGTTTAGTATTATTTTTATTTTTTATTTGACAAGTTAAAATGTTCATTACAATATGTTTTATTTAATTTACTTTTATTTTTATTTTTGTGTAATTTGACAAAGTCACACAAACATAAATTCAATCACTTATTAAAAAAAAAAACCTAACATTATAGAAAAAATATATAAAACTTTTACTTGTGAATCTAATGGCCTAAAACATTTCAATCGTCTAACATTTGATCCAATGGCTCATACGTTGACACAGTGGCACCTAGGGGAGTTGTTTTCAAATAAGAACGTTGACGTAAATATGTCCAATTTATAATATTTAAAAGATGGTAAATATTTATATTTGAGTTAAAAATAATGTAAATTATGGTATAAGAGATGTTATAATGTATATAAAAGATTAAAAATAATAAAAATAATAAAATAAAATTTGTTACATTGTAATTTTATTTTTATTAAAAAAATTATAATATACATATTACATTAAAATTGATAACATATAAGTAGTAACAATAAGTTAAGATCCATTTTACCTTATAAAATAGAATAATGATTTTGTAACTATATTTAAATTGAATTAATAAACACATAAAAAAAATTAATATTAATAGTAAACTTAAAATATAACAATAAGTTTAATTATGGATATTCAAGTTCACTTTGCCATAAATATTATTAACATATAAATAGAATTTTCTACTTTATTATATGCAAATACCAAATACCACAGCTTATTAATACAAAATGCCCAAAACAAACTTCTAAAAAATAAGAAAAACCAAGTACGTAAGTGCGAACTGCGAACTGTTGTTGTTATACTTCTACTCTTGCTTCTTGTCGACGCCTTGTCATAGACCGATGCTTGGTTTATCCACTCATATAACGTTGTAGTGACAAATAACCACTAGTCTCCTGAGTGTGAACCACATGAACAATGAGGGAATTCTTTTGGGCATTGACATTGCTGGGAATAACAAGTCGGTGGTAGCTCATGGTAGAGGTGCTCATGAAATTGTTAAGACACAAAACTACGCTTCCCCTCATAGAAACTACGAGCATAATACAACAACAAAAAAGGATGGAACTATGGTTTTTCGGGCGGGTCATAGTCCAGGAATAGGGCACGATGAACCCCCTTCTCACAATTTTGCTTCATGGGGAATCCATTGTCGTCAGAGGTATCGATCCTTATATATACTAAATTTTATTTTGTCTATGTCTTCTTTTAGTTACTTACATGTTTATATCAATCATAATTCTCTATTTGTAGAATCCTCTGACAGAAGAATCAAATTATGCAAGATTCTTATGTTATCAAATTCTTCGACATGGGAATTTTACTTATGTGTAAGCGTAATAATGTCTTTAGGTGTAAGATGATTTTATGCACTGAAATTGTAACAACTCCAATTCACAATTTTTTTTTTTTTTATAGTAAAATCTGGTCATGTTCAGTGTCTTTTCCGACATATTTTTCATGATGACTTCTACACTAACAATGTAACTGTAAGATGTCGTTATGTTATTTCTCGCATCTTCAATTTATATATTAAAATTTCTTGGTTGAGTTTTACCTTCATTTAAAACTTTTATTTCTTAGCATTTATTGTTCTATATCCACGTAGGGACCCTATTTGGTTGATTTCGACATTCATTTAAAACTTTTATTTCTGAGCATCTACTGTTCTATATCCACGAAGGGGCTCTATTAGGTTGACTAACATACTTACCGTACTTATTATTTCATCTTTATTCCTAACTCTTATTACTTATCATTATTCCTCCACAACTAAGTTCTATTTTTAAATTTATACTTTATCACTATAATTTTCTAAGTTATAGTATTATTATAGTGTTATAGATATAAATACTACCCACAATTTTATATATATATATATATATTAATTAAACTTATATATATCAAAACAATTGAAATGTTATATCACCAATGTATGCATTATCTTTTTATACTATGGTGCCATATCAATTTACAAATCATATATTATATACTTTTCGAATTTTGTATATACACACACACATATATATATCATTACACCCAAGGCACATGTATCAACATATTCAAAATGTATAAGGTAACCTTCTCTCGACATTTATGAACTATGGATCTTTCTATATTGAATACGTTTGAATTAACTTGATTCATATTTCAATCAAATGGGGTTGGATTATCTATGTGATTTGAATTGGAATGACGAGATGGTGGTATGCATTTACTCTTTATCATTTTGAATTCTCAACTCGATTAATGCATGTCCTTTTGGCACCTAAAGATCACATGGGCACATTTATATTTTGGGACACTTATATGAAGGATCTGAGATTTTGGCAACGGTTGAGACTTATCTGTGTTCCCTCCATACCTTGATTGACTATGGATAGGGTTATGTCTTTCCATTTTTTTTTCATTTTACCAGTTTTCCATTGGGATGAAAATTTGCAAAGAGAACCTCTTCTCTAGTTTCTGGCATTTCTTGATGTGAACAATGGAGTGCGTTACTGTTGCAATTCGTATTACTCTCTCCCGTAATACAATGCCCCAATAACGAGTATACTTCTCATGCACTTGTCAAGTAATTCATATAATTTTGTTTCCAATTTACCCGATTGAAGTTTCAGAATGTATTCAATTTGATAAAACATAGTTTCTTTATGTCTTTGTAGTTATAGGGCTACTTTGTCATAAAAAGAGAGTTGGATCAAGTGGCTACAACAATATTACTTGCAGGTATCAATTTGCATGTGTGGTTTCCTTGATAAATTTGGCATGCATAGTACATGAATGTGTGTATTTGTTTCTCTTATTGTCATTGGAAAGGGTCTTGCCAGGTGTGACAGTGGATTTCAACCTTGTGTTTTCATTTCTCGATAGCCACAGTGTGATGGGCTTCTCCTGTATTTGGTTGATTTGGATTGTCAAATGGGATAAAAGCTGAGATAGGTGGTCTCAGGAAAAATCACAAGGCCTAGGAATCCCTTGACTGATAATGGATGTATACACGGTAAAGCCTAATTGTGAACCTCCTCGTTAGGCATGAGAATCCCTTGGCCTGTAATGGTAGGATACACAGTACATCCTAGACGATGGATCCTCATTAGGCCTAGGAATCCCCTCACTGATAATGGATGGATACATGGTAAATGCTTGAGTTGTATGCTCTCATGTGTTCTAGGAATCCATTGACTAGTTATGACAGGATACACAGTAAAGCCCAAAGAGTTGAGATAAATAAATTCCTCACAATGTAGGTGGAGATATACGGAGGCATCCTTGCTTGTTTAAGGCCCGGTGATCTAGTTGGATTACGATAAAGCCTGGTGGCATTGATGAGGGTTTCAGGCCTAGGAATCCCTTATTCGGATATACATAAAATATTGACAAAGCCCTGGTTGGTTTTGTTATCATTACCACATTCATGCTTGGAATATGGCACAGGGGGATTGGATGAAAGAAAATTTTGGTTCAGCCTAATTTATGTTCGGGTGGTTTGTGGAAGTCCCTTACTTGGTTGGCATATGAATTCATTAATAAGAGCTCCTTCTCCTTTAGTATTTCATGTGTACATATATTTTTTCATATGTGGTTTTTATGGATGTTATATCCTTGTTATTTCAGTTGTTTATATGTTGGTTATGAGTATGTTTTATGATAAACTTGATATAACGTTGTTATCATATTTTTATTAAAAAATGAATGAACAATGAATATATGACTTAATATATGATAATGCGGCTATTTCTATAAGGTATCGAGACTTTTGTATGAATCTCAGATAATTATGATATCCCTATGATTTGATATGCTTTTATGACCTATTGATTATGTATTTTTGAAATGCTTAACGTAATGTATTTCATGGCTAGTAAGGGCCCAATAAATTCCTTGATAAAATGTTTGTAATAGTATCTTGATTTCATGGTTATGTTTCATCTTTGAAAGTTTCATGAAGTTCTCGACAGAGGGCCCAGATCTAGCCTTGAAAAAATGGATCAGAATCTAGGGTCGTTGGCTCATAACTACTTCAAAAGGTCCATAGTCATTTTCATGCCTTGTTGTGGGAGTGACTAAAAGGCCTCAAATGCATGCATGGCCTATCATGGAGTAACTGAGGGTCCAAATCAGAAAAATGGCAAGTTGTCTCAGGAGTTAGACACCTGGAAGAGTTGTTTGCTTCTTGAATGGTATGTAGCTCCTAAGGAAGGTCGGATTGGTTATGTTTTGTTGGTTTGACTTCCTTAACTAACATGGGAATTTGAATCCCATCATAGTAGCCTCTCGCCATATGTTTACCCCACTAGACCGATTAGATTGGGTGAATGTGGGAGGAGGGTGTTACAGGGTGGTATCATAGAGGGTTGTGTTCTCTTTGGGTGGTGTTTGGTTTCTCTTCTCCTTGTGTGATATCTGATATCATAGAGTGGTATCAGAGCATGGCTCAAACCTTGCACTAGATGGGAACAATTTAGTTTTCATGCATGCATGTAGGTTGTATATGTGCTTGTTATGTATGCATGGTGGTGGTCATTGTTACAATTGTGTTTTCATGTAGAATTTTATGATGTCATTATTGGGATGTGTTTTTCATGAATGCATGTTGATTGTATATGAATTTTCTATGCATGTCCTTTTCTATATTTTTTTATTCATGCATAGTGGTGGTTATGGTTATGCATGCATGGTAGTTCATGCATGAATCATGGTGTTCATTATGTAGTTTGTGTCATCATGATGTTGTTGGTATGTTATGATGCTAATGTGTTGGATGAGATAGAGCAGGAGATGTGGATCATCGGAGCAAGGTTGCAGCATTGGACCTCGGGGTAAGAGTAGATAGTCATATAGGCTTGTATGTTCTCCATTCAGGTATGTTTTAATTATTTTTATCGGCATTATGGTTATATACATGGCTATCATTTTAATTTTTCTATAGTTACATGCATGATATATTTTTTTGAACAATGCATTCATGTGCATATAAATAGAAAAAATAAAGTTTATCACAACATAATAATCTTATTAATTAAGCCCCAAGCCTAATTCCACTTGCTCACTGGAAATACATAAAAATGTATCCCATTATATAACTATGGGATCACTAGACTATGGACATAACAACATGGAAGATACATAGTCTGACTCAACTACAACTCAGTTACATTGGAAAACAATAAATTCCATAACAACATCTCGTAACTCACAATAAATTCCATAACAACATCTCGTAACTCACATAGATCGAGATCATTTGTTGACAACTAAAATGAAAACTCAACAAACCTATCACATTATTAGACACTTACATCTCTACATTATTAAAATTGAAAATTAATTATTTTAAATTATTAAACAAATTTCTTTAACTAATTTTTATTTTACTTAATTTTATTAAAAAGATGTCTTTCGTATTACTCATATCATAATCTGTTTAGAACCGCTCTTTTGATCATTCAATGAAATAATACATTTCATTATAATAAATTTACATTCTCATAATCATAATTTTATTTTGAATTTTAAAAACTAATTTATACTATAAGGTGTTTCAAAATCACGTTTTGGATATAATCAACTTATTGTTTTTAGATATAATGTTTGAATTGGAGGAACACGTTGAACTCTTGTTTTATAAATTAAAATCTATACGAATTCGACTTATGTGTTTCTACACATTAAATGCCTATATATCATATATGTGAGATCAATAGATATTTGACTTATTTTTGAAAAAAAATAGCATGGTAAATGTAAATTATTTTTTTCCACATTTAAAATATTCATTGAAATGTTATTTTGGCTCTTATTTATAATTTACATTATCACACTCTAAACCTAATAGGTATTTAAAAACTTAGGATATGAATTCCTACCAATCGAACAATTTGAAGTTAGAGGGATGTCTGAATTGTAACAAATAAATAGGGGAAAGAGAGGAGGTGTGGCAACTATAACAGGGAAACAATGGATTTGTCACCACTAGAACAAGGAGCCATATTTTAGTGGTCTCAAGTCCCCTATTTATTTATTAGTGTTGCTACAACTCCCTTGTTCTCTTGTTATTGTAGCGACAACTCCACCTCCACTATAATGGTGACAACTCACCTGTAATGGTGACAACAACTCACTTATAGCTTGTTACTAAAACTTTATTGGTGTGGTGTCAATTTCTATACCATATTCACATATAAATAAATTAATTAGAAATTTTTATTTTAATTTGCAAAATTAATTATCTAAAATTATTAATTAATGTTTAATTGATTTTATTATTTCAAAATTTAATAAATAATATAATAGTTTGGTTTTTTATTAGAACCATCTTATTTAATGCATTTAATGGATTTCAACATAATTTATACAATTTCGTCATAATTTATATGCTTATTGTGATCTAACGTTAATTTAAGTGACAAGTAAAATTTTCAAAATTTTCTCACCTTAATTTTACTAGCTCTCACATCATTGTAAAATGTTATAAAATTTTATGTTGAATTTTAAAATATATTTTATGCTATTAGTGATTCAAAATCAGATTTTGAATATAATTAACAATTGTTTTTAAGATATAAATGTTTGATGAGATATAATATTTGAATTGCAAAAAAAATTATCATGATTGATGTGTCATTCATTTAGCATTGAACTTGTTATCACCATACCCAGGTTTCCACCAAATTGGATTTTTTTAGCTTTTTTTAATTAGTTTAGCTATTATGCAAGTCAATATTGTGAAAAGTGAACCAAAGCAAATATTTGAAGTAAAAAAATTATATAATTTAAAAATTGGCCCCTATTTCTAGTTTGCAGCAACTCCCATATAGGTTACTAAAATAGAGTATTGTTTATTGAAATTCGTGTTTTACATGTGGAAAATTATATTGTTGTTGTGAGGCTTTTTATATTTATTTCTAAGTTGTAAACCATAGTTATTTATTCTGTTGTGTGCTCTTTCTTTAACCACAAGCGTTTTTGGTTGTTCACATTCTCATAGTTTGGTAACTCTGCTCACGGTATCAAAGCTATAGATTTGAGGCTTCTGCGATGAGTATTTTATGTAGAGAAGTTTTCCTATTTAATCGCATCCATTCTTGTTGATTTCGACATTTCAAACCCAGCCAACAAGGTTCATCATCAGGAAAAGATCTATGGGTAAGAACTGATCTCACATTCGAGGTATAAAAGAATCTCCAAAAATGTTCAAAACCTTCTTAAATCTTGCGATATGCCTAACATCAAAAATATCTTAGAAAATAACCCCCTCACCCCCCACATCTATGGAGCCCCCAAGATACATAAGGATGGTATCCCTTTAAGACCCATTATCAACACCATTGGGGGTCCTACTTACCATTTTTCCAAACACCTCGCCAAAAAACTCAAACCCCTAGTTGGTAACACCGATTCCTTTATCAAAGATTCCTCTCACTTCATTAATGATATCAAACAAATACACCTAGATAAAGATGATATCCTTGTGAGCTTTGATGTGAAATCTCTTTACACCAACATTCCCATTGATGAAGCCATGAAGATGGTTCACAAGATCGTTGATCAGCAAACAATGAGCTTAATTGAAATTTGTCTCAAATCAACCTTTTTCAGTTTCAAAGGTGAAGTTTATGAATAAAATTGTGGTGTTTCTATGGGTTCCCTTTTATCCCCTATCATTGCCAATCTCTTCATGGAAGACTTTGAAGACAAAGCTATTAAATCCACCCCTCTTAAACCAAAACTTTGGAAAAGATATGTGGATGATACCTTCATTATCTGGCCACATGGTAAAGAAAAATTGGACATTTTCTTAAAACACTTGAATAATATCTCTGATTCTATCAATTTTACCATGGAGGTAGAAGAAAATAACAATATTCCTGTTCTTAACATTATAATTACTAGAAACCAGGATGGCTCTATTTCACACCAAGTCTATCAAAAGAAAACCCACACTGAACAATACCTGTATGCCAACTCCCATCATCATCCGACTTAAAAACTTGGGGTTCTCAACACATTAGCAACCAGAGTTGTGTGCATATCAGATCTAGATCAATTCGAACAGGAGAAAAACCATCTTATGAGATTTTTTTAGAACAATGGGTATAAGAGAAACCAAATAATCAAAGCCTTCAACAATGCAGAAAATTATCCAAAAAACAAGTAAAAAATGGACGATATAATGGGCAAGGTTCACTTACCCTACATAGCAGGCATCATAGAAAAAATATCTCACATTCTAAGAAAAAACAATATCATAGCATCTTTTAAACCTTTAAACACCATTAATAATTATCTCAAATCGGTCAAAGATCCGATTGATCCTAGATGCCACAAAGGGGTTTACTTAATTCTGTGTTCATGTGGTAAAGCGTACATTGGGGAGACTAGGCAATCCATCTTAACCAGAATTCAAGAACATGTTGCAGACATCAAACATAACTGCCTCAAAACATCAGCTTTAGCTGAACATTACGACAAAACCAATCATCACATCTATATTGAAAATTCCCCAGTTTTGGCTAAAATTGATCACTATTACCACATGAAATTTAGAGAAGCCATTGAAATTAGGAAGCACCCTGATAATCTTAACCGTGATGATGGATGGAAAATAAGTGATAATTGGATTCCAACCTTAATAAACATGTGCACCCATACCTAATTATGTCCCTTCCCTGTCTTTCATCTCTCTCCCTAACCTTGTTTCACCTCCCACAGTTCACCCCCCTCCCGCAACCCCCACCCCTCTCCCCCCACACCCCCCACCCCTTTGGTTTTCATTTCCCCCATCTTTCTCATCATTTTTTCTGAGATTACTCCATCCCTCTCTCCCCTCCCCCCCTACTTGGAACTTTGTTAATTCTTCCATCACATATTCATCTTAATTTAATATTACCTTCACCCTCCTAATTATTTAATTAACTCTTAACCTAAGCTTAAAAAATTTAATTAAAATTTAATTAATAAATAAACAATCAAATAACAATATAATAATGATATAATTAAAACTCAAATTAAACTACACAAGAAATCTTAGACTTAAATTTTTTTATAATTAACACCTTTAATAAATATATAGGTCATAGTTAACAACCTCTAAACAATTATTTTTTCATCTCCAATCTTTCTACACCTTTATTAAATATATAGGTCATAGTTAACAACCTCTAAACAATTATTTTTTCATCTCCAATCTTTCTACACCTTTATTAGTAATGATTTGAAAATCATTATTATTAACTTAAAAATTAATCAAAATTAAAAATTAATTAAATAAAATATTTAATTTGAATTGGAATAACATTATTAACTTTTTTATATCAATATTTAATTAACTATTTATTTTTTTAAAATAATAATAATAATAATAACAATGTCGGCCTCCCTTGCTTACCCTCTCATCTTCCATCACTATTTATACCTCGAATGTGAGATCACCCATATATCTTTTCCCGATGATGAACCTCGTTGGTTGGGTTTTAAAAGTTGGTATCAAAGCTATTTATTCAAATGCAAAAAATATATAAAAAATATGGTTATATATTTAAAATGTTTGATTATTTTAGGTGATTTTATAAAAAAATTGATAAAACTATACCTATAAAACAACTCTTCAAATTATGCCAAAATGTTTACACCAAACAAGCTAAGCATTCTCCATGAGAAAGATATATAAAATAATTACCTTGAGCTGCATAAAAAATTTACTATTATTATAGTTTATCCTTAAAGGTGCAAAATAAAACAAGCCTAACGTTGCCTATGAGAAAGCTACATAAAATGTTTACCATGACTTGCATAAAAATTTTACTACAAAAATACAATTCTAACATTGTCCATGAGCAAGATGCATAAAATATTCACTTCTATTATCGCTCCTCTTTAAAGTTGCAAAAAAATATGTTGAAATTTTCAAATTATATTGATCTTATCATCAATTCAAGTTAGGATCCCATAAATTGTTCAAATTTCTAGCAAAAAAAAAAATTTTTACAGATCAAAGTATGAAAATAAAACAAATACAATAGATACCTATACATTTACATGCTCACAAAACAAGTGGAAAATATCTGGAGATGGATGAAAGAGAATTGAAGTAGACATTGTCTCCATTGTGAAACTAGATATAATTGCTTTCAAATCAGCGGAGTTGCAGATGCCTCACAAAAAAATTGTCACTACAAAGATATGTTCAAAATTTTACAGACAGACTTCACCAAACATATGTAAATTAAAAAGTAACAAAACCAAAATATCTTCCCACTCTATCTCAAAATTTCATTCTCCTGGTTAATTTGAAATTTGAAATCTTTCATTCTCCCACTTAATTTCAAATTGAAAATCATGGTGTGAGAGCAGCACCATGCATGGTGTGTACCATCATTCATAGCTAATAATGGAAATAGACATGAGGAGGAGGTTGGTAAAATGAAGGAGATAGTCATTGTTGGAGTAGACAAAGTTGGAGTAGATGGACGTTGTTGGAGCAGACGAAGTGGGCCCATGAGAGTAGCCAAATAATAATCACTCATGAGTGAGGGCACAAAAATCTAAAGGTATTTCATCTTACATTTAGTTTACTTCTTCAAATCCATCACATTTGTTCAATGTAATTCAAATTTCAAACTATAATAACCGACCAACTAAGGTAGGAAGTGATGGGGCATTTGTACATGTGTGCGCTTTCATGCTTGCTCGAATTATTATTCATCATGTGACGTGAGAATCAAATAAATACCTTTTCAGAAGGAAATGATCATCCACACAAACCATTGACCCCTACAATTCATACAGACATAAGGGAAGATGCAGAACGACCGTCATCAAAAATGGTCCACACACTTGCAAAAATTCCATTTGAATATTAAGTATAATAAGGGAAACGCCAACAATGTTGTAGACTACCTCAGCTGACCACCTATCATGGCACTGACCACTATGCTCGACTCTTGTGAGCATGAGACTCCAAGCTGGCTAACTCTTTACAAGAGCAATCCATACTTAAGCAACACATACCATTTGCTCCTCAGAAGCAAACAAGTGCCATATTATCACCTCCAAGATGCATCGTTATGCCACCTTAGATACCTTTGTGTTCCTTCAAGCGAGCGGGCCAAGATGATTTGGGAGGCACACTATAGTCGGGTAGCTCGACACTTCGAGGTAGAGAATATGGTGGTTGTATTGCAATAGTATTTTTGTTTGCCAAAACTACCACAAGATGTTGGGAAATATATTAGATCCTACATTGCATGCACCATTGCCAAGCCAACCATCAAGAAGAAAGGCCTGTACACTCCTCTGCCCACTCCCAATCAACCTTGGGAATCCATCTCCAAGGACTATATTTCTGCCCTCCCTTCTACCAAGCATGGTAATAACTATGTATTTGTGGTTGTGGTCAAATTCTAAAAAATGGCTATATTGGCGGCCTGCAAGAAGAATATCACAGCAGAGGACACTACCAAACTCTTCTTTGAATGAGTGTCGGTACATTTTGGGATCTCACAAACTATTATATCATATCAAAATACTAGTTTCTTGAGGAAATTTTGGTCAAGCCTATGGAAACTGTTGGACACCAAGCTCACCAAGTCAACTGAATTCCATCCACAGACATATGGCTAGACAAAGGTCATCAACATGATAATAGTGCATATAATCTGCATGTACAACTCCAAGCATCCATGAACATGGGATGAGAGCCTTGCATATGTGCAACATAGCTATAACAGAGCTCTCCATAGTCTGATTGGTCACATTCCATTTCAAGTGAGCCTAGGATTTCAACCATTATGTTTGATTAACGTTGTCATACCTCATGCAACTACACAGACATAATCCACACATGTATTGTACGAGGCTGATAAAGAAACCAAATTTATTGAATGCATTCATCATGTTCGCGAGCAGGTCCACGACATCCTAGAGAAATATAATGCCAATTATAAGCAGTGACATGACCAACATCAGGTACAACAGAAGTTTCAAGTGGGTGACAAATTTTGGCTTCATTTGTAGAAATAGCATCTAACCTAAGCCCATCAGAGGAAAATTATGATTTAAAAAACTGAACAACTTCTTTTGATTCCCTTGAAGAGATGAAATATTTATCTTGTAAACCTGTATGTATCCCCTAACTCCATGGACGCTATTTTTAATTCCCATATAAAGGACGATGCATTTTCTTTAGAAGACATTGATTTTCTTGTCAAGTAGCTACCTAATGGGGAATTTAAGGACATTGAAGGCTAGGAAGCTATAAAATTTAAAATAAAGAGATATATCCCCATCCCACACATACACAAGCTCTTTAATTTAGTATTGAAGCAATGCATCATTAATCCTTGGATGCCAAGCCTTATTTTTCCTATCTCGAAGAGTTTGGATATAAGAATCTTCTTTAATTACAACAATATTGTGATTAGCCACACTTTAGCGAGGTTGTAGAAGCTTATTTTGGAAAATAATGTTATCCTTTGGCTTGAAATCCATGGTGAAAGGGATAAATTTGAAGCTAGGTTGAGGAGACATTAATCAATAATGGAGCATATTGTTACTCTTAGAGTACTTATAATGGAATGGTGAAATAATAAAATTGATCTCTTTTCATGAAGTTTTTACTTTATGATTCATTTTGACAAAAACTTATTATTCTTAGAACAAAGATATGGAAGAGGCTAGAAGAAATGATGAGCTTAGTGAAAAGAGTCGCCTTCACTAAGTGGGCCCGCAAGCTATTTTTGGCGCAAGTCTATTCTTAGACTATGTCTATTTTTAGACATGATGATCATATTTCAGAAGTTGCAGGATGCTATTTGTGGATGGTTGATCAAGTTGGAAAAATAGATGAAATTCTATTTTTAGAATATTGGGCGAAGTCTATTTATAGATTGTTGATCTACAAATAGATGCATGTTGATTATTATTAGCTCTTAATAATAATCAGACACTAAACAACAACTTATTCTCTTGGAGAACTTTGTTTTAGTGCACAGATGTGGCACATCAGTGGACTGAGGGAATTACGCAATTCCCAAGGGTTTACTAGAGCTAATGCATTGAGGACTCAATTAGAACTCAAGTGGCAGAGTTATGACACAGTTGGAAGAAGTAGTTATGGAGTTGTATTTACTTTAACTCAGTTAGACTCAGTTGAGCTAGTTTTATCTAGTCTAACTGAATGATACACTAGTGAGAGTGGAGTGAATTAATTAGTTAATTAATTCACAAATAATAACTCATTAATCAACTGAACAATACAGCATTTAACTACAGTGCATGGAAGTTTCAGTGGAGACCCAGTGGAGAGATAGGTGAAAGGGCAAGAAGGAATATCTATTGTGACTATAGTGATCCATTGATTACATCACACACACATTGGATTTTCCAATGAGGATTCCACAGTCAAGGCAAGAGTAATTCGAATTCATTTAGAGCTATTCTTTAGCAAGGATTGCACAGTGGAGGCAGGATAGAAAGAGGCAGAGATTGGTGCATGGATTTTCAAGATTGTTCCTGATTAGTGTATGACGATTGTACTATACTGAGAGCTTGATAAGCTTTGTATGAGGATTGTCATATGATTCCATGATACAGAATATATAGTTGGGGTTTCTAGCTTCAGGCTTTCCTAGTTAAAAACCATGTTATGTGCGATTATTTTTATTTATGCTTTACATGCGTGTGCAATTAATTTTTCCCCAAAAGATTAACGAGTGGAATTGATTTAGTATCTTGTATAAATTTAAATAGTATGAGATCGGGTGAATCTACGACATATGCATGCTTAGTGTATATAATTTCTACATGGTATCAGAGCATTGTTGATTGAAGATTGCAATTGTGAAGTGAGTTTGTGATGGTGGACAATTAAAATTTGCTACAGAAGATTCTTGGTGAAAAAGTTGAGTATACATTGAAATGGATTTTAATGGGTTGAGATTGGAGTATGCCCTTTACGGGAGTTAGAATTACATATCTTGGAAGGACAGGATGGAGGTAGTGCTGGAGGATATTGCACTGAAGGAGTTCATCGATAGCGATGTTCCTAAGTCGGGATCTAGCGATGTTGCATTACTTGACGCGTGGCAAAAGAAGACAGCAAAGATGAGGATAGTTCTATTGGAAGGTGTGAAGGACCATATTTGTGTCTAGCCTTCATGGAAAAGCCACTCCATTCTTAAATTGGAAGGCTTTGACAAACTTGCTCCAAAGCAGAAGTGACCAGAGGAATTTGGCGCTTAAAGACAAGCTCAGAAAACTAAAAATGGAGAAGGGCGACAGTATTCCAAAATACCTCATGAGGCTTTTCCACTGCAAGGATGAACTGGGAAGTTTGGGGGTTACTGTTGATGAAGAAGACTTGGTGAGATTGGCTCTCCTTGGGCTTCCGAAGAGTTGGCATAGCTACGAAGACTCTGTCAATGGATGGGAGAAACTACCGGGATGGGAGCAACTTTGGTCAGATCTTGTGTAGGAGGAGATAGGGTGGGGTACCAGGGATGGATCTTCATCGAAGAATGAAGATGAAGAGAAATGCACTTTGGCTACCAAAGCAAGGAAACAGAAGGGGAAGACAAATCCTTAAAAAACGATGCTAAAGGCAAGAAGTAGGATTTGTCCAAAGTGAAGTGTTTTCACTGTCACGAACATGGACATTTCACCACTAAATGTCCATAGAAGAAGAATAACAAGAAGGCTGTTGGATCTACAACTAGAGAGGCCTTAGCCTCACAATTTGAACTTGATTTCTCCTTGATCGCATGCTTGGTTTCAAGATGTATGGGATCGGTGTGGTATCTTGATAGTGGTGCATCTTTCCATATCACGGGAGACAAGGAGTTGTTTAGTGACTTGGAGAAGAAGGACCTCCAGATGCATATAGAGATGGGTAACAATGGTCTATACAGTGTGACTAGCATTGGGACCATTACCTTTGAGAGGGAGTCCGGTAATCCATTCTTGTTGAAGAATGTTATGCATGTTCCACGTCTGAAGAAGAACTTGGCCTCGGTCGCAATGCTGGAAGACAAAGGTTATGATGTTGTTTTCAGTGAGGGAAAAGCCTTCCTTTGACATAAACAATGGATCAAACCAAGAAGATAGGGGTTTGAATTAAGAATCTCTACAAGCTGGAGGTAGATGGTTGTGATGCAATGGTGGGCAAAGCAGAAGAAGTGGTGAGCCTCGATGAGGGTGAATTATGGCACAGGAGATTGGGCCATCTTCACCATGGCACTTTGAAGATTTTACAGTAGATTTCTACTGGACTTCCCAAGGGTACTCTTGCACAGTCAGATCAGTGCAAGGGATGTACTATGGGTAAGTTTGTGAAGACCACCTTTCATGAGAAGGAGAATTGTTCTTCGGTGATCCTGGAGAGAATTCACACAGACATGGGTGGACCTTTCTCGGTTGCTTCAACAGCAAAACATAGGTATTATGTTATATTTTTGGATGACTATTCTCGTAGATGTTGGATCTTCTTCATGGAGAAGAAGAGTGAAACATTCTAAAAGTTCTGTGAGTTCAAGGCATTGGTAGAGAAGGAGTCGGGGAAGCAAGCGAAAGCTCTACGGAGCGATAATGGTGGTGAATACATCTCGGGCAAATTCAAAGTATTTTGTAGCAAAGAAGGAATTCAAAGAGAACTCATAGCGCCTCATAACCCATAGTAGAATGGGGTCACGGAGAGAAATAATAGAACGATCATGGGAGCTGCATGAGTGATGTTGCATGACCAGGGCCTACCGATAGACTTGTGGGCGGAAGTATGCAACACTGTGGTTTATGTGCAAAATCGTTGTCCTCATAGAGTACTTGGAATGAGTACACCCAAAGAAGCTTTTACTGGTAAGAAGCCTAATATTTCTAATTTGAATATTTTTGGCTCACGTGTTTACATTCATGTGACAAAGGACGCCAAGAAGAAGCTGGAGCCGACTGCAAAAGTTGGGATATTTGTGGGGTACACAGAAACACCCCATAATTATCGTGTGTATTTTCCAGACAGTCGGATGACTGTTGTGCGACGGGATATAAAATTCAATGAGGTGAAAGCCATGAATTTGTCGCTTGAAAGGGAGCTACACTTGCATGCAGAGGAGGAACTTCTTGTTCCCAAAGATGAGACTCTAGATGTGGATCATCCACATGAGGAGATTCATGGAGTGGAGGAGTCCACTCATGCAGAACCAAACTTCAGACAAGGTAGAAAGCATACCACAGAAGCTGAAGGACTAAGGCTTGATGCGGAACAAAATGTAGGAGTCCCTACATCACAGCGCAGATAGAGACAGTCACCTGATCAATTTACTGGATACATGGCTCTTATGAGCAAGTGTATCATGACAGAACCATCTTCTTTTGAAGAAGCAATGCAGGAGCCCACATGGGTAGATGCTACGGTGGAGGAGTATGACTCCATTATCAGAAACAGTGCTTGGGAGATTGTTCCAAGGCTGGTGGGAAAATTAGTTGTAGGATCAAGATGGATCTCCAAGGTAAAGCAAGCTGCTGATGGGAGCGTCGAGAAGTATAAGGCAAGATTTGTAGCCTGGGGCTTCTCAAAGATCGAGGGGATTGACTATGAAGAAACCTTTGCACCTGTCGCACCGTGTTCTTCCATACGGACCATCCTTGCTCTCTCAGCACAAATGGGTTGGCACATTCATCAGATGGATGTGAAGACTGCGTTCCTTAATGGGATCATTGAGGAAGAGGTGTACATTGAACAGCCTGAAGGATTTGGGTCTGGTGGTCGCATGTGTGGAACTCGAAAAAGAGCACTGTATGGGCTAAAACACGCACCCCGTGCTTGGTACACTCGGATCGACAGCTATTTCACTAGACTTGGCTTCACCAAGAGTGAGGCGGATGCAAACCTATACCAGATTGTGGTTGAGGGTAAGATTTTAATCATTGTACTTTATGTTGATGATTTAATACTAACAGGTGATGAGCAGTTGATACACTCATGCAAGGTAGATCTTGCAAAGGAGTTTGAGATGAAGGAATTGGGCCTCCTTCATTATTTCCTTGGATTGGAAATATGGCAGAGGGAAGGTGAAATATTTGTGTCTCAAGGCAAGTATGCCCGGGAGATACAGGAGAAGTTTCACATGCAAGGCTACAAGCCTATTGACACTCCTGTTCCAATAAATTGGAAGAAAGAGGATGCTACATCGGCAGAGGTAGTGGATGCCACTGTTTATCAACAGTTGGTGGGTTTTCTCATGTATTTAGTTAATACAAGACCGGACATATGCTATGCAGTGAACTAGCTTTCACAAGCGATATTTAAGCCTACCAAGCTCTTTTGGAAGGCAGGCAAGCATGTCCTGAGATATCTCAGTGGCACATCTAAGTATGGTTTATGGTACAGACAGATGGATGAGGTGAAGTTGCATGGGTTCACGAATGCAGATTGGGCAGGAAGCCCAACAGATAGAAAAATCACATCGGGAGGGATTTTCAGTATCAGATCTACGATAATTTCTTGGTACAACAGGAAACAAATATCTGTGGCACTCAGTTCAGCAGAAGCGAAATACATGGCAGCAATTCAAGCTGCATGTGAGGCTATCTGGATGAGGAAGATCCTAGTTGGTTTGTTTGGTTCACATTTAGATCCCACAGTGATACATTATGATAATCAGAGTTGCATTAAACTCTCGGTTAATCTTGTGTTTCATGGTAGATCTAAACATATTGATATTCGGTATCATCATATCAGAGATTATGTGGAGTGGAAGATCATGTTGTTTCAGTACATTCCTACGGAGGATCAAGATGCAAATATTCTGACGAATGCACTCACTAGGAGAAAATTTGAATACCATAGAGGCAAGATCGAGGTGAAGGATAATCCCTATATTTCTTAGAGAGAGTGTTAAGATTCAACAAGATGATGAGCTTAGTGAAAAGAGTCACCTTCACTAAGTGGGGCCTGCAGGCTAATTTTGGTGCAAGTCTATTTTCAGACTATGTCTATTTTTAGACATGATGATCATATTTCAGAAGTTGCAGTATGTTATTTGTGCATGGTTGATCAAGTTGGAAAAATAGATGAAATTCTGTTTTTATAATATTGGGCGAAGTCTATTTATAGATTGCTGATCTAAAAATAGATGCATGTCGATTATTATTAGCTCTTAATAATAATCAGACACTAAACAACAACTTATTCTCTTGGAGCACTTTGTTTCAGTGCACAGATGTCGCACATTAGTGGACTGAGGGAATTAAAAAATTCCCAAGGGTTTACTGGAGCTAATGCATTGAAGACTCAGTTGGAACTCAAGTGGCAGAGTTATGACACAGTTGGAAGAAGTAGTTATGGAGTTGTATTTATTTTAACTCAGTTAGACTCAGTTGAGCTAGTTGTATCTAGTCTAACTGAATGATACGCTAGTGAGAGTGGAGTGAATTAATTAGTTAATTAATTCAAAAATAATAACTCATTAATCAACTGAATAATACAGCAGTTAACTACGGTGCATGGCAATTTCAGTGGAGACCCAGTGGAGAGATAGGTGAAAGGGCAAGATGGACTATCTGTTGTGACTATAGTGATGCATTGATTGCATCACACACACATTGGAGTTTCCAATGAGGATTGCGCAGTCAAGGCAAGAGTAATTCGAATTCATCTAGAGCTATTCTTCAGCAGGGATTGCGCAGTGGAGGCAGGCTAGCAGGAGGCAGAGATCGGTGCATGGATTTGCAAGATTGTTCCTGATTAGTGTATGACGATTGTACTGTACTGAGAGCTTGATAAGATTTGTATGAGGATTTTCATATGATTCCATGATACATAATATATAGTTGGGGTTTTCAGCTTCAGGCTTTCCCAGTTAAAAATTGTATTATGTGCGATTATTTTTATTTATGCTTTACATGTGTGTGCAATTAATTTTTTCACAAAATATTAACAAGTGGAATTGATTCATTATCTTGCATAAATTTAAATAGTGTGAGATAAGGTGAATCTAGGACATATGCATGCTTAGTGCATATAATTTCTACACCTCTTGAGTTAAGTGTTGTCATGACAAAGATATATGAGAATGCTTTTCGAAATCTTAGGACAATTGGGGGGTGTTTGAAGGAAATTAAATGAAATATTGGAGTCAAGAAAGGGTGTCCCTTATCACCTACCCCTTTTGGCATATAAATTGATAAACTAGAAGAACTAGAAAAGTTTTTGGCCCAAGTTCACTAGTATGGTCATAACTCCTTTAGTGTACGGTAATGATATTGTTGTTTTTGAAATGAGCCATTAGGATATTGGAAAGAAAATCAAAGCCTCTAAGATTTCTACTCCATAATGGATATGACTATTAATGGCAACAAAACTAAAGTCATGATATTTAAATACCAAAAGATAACATATGGTACATTAGTTTATGACAATAACTCCTTGGAGAAAGCCCCCTAGTACAAATATAGAGGAATCAATATCCATCATTTGCTCAGTTATAATTATAACATTCATAAAGAGATATATAGTCGTTGGAGAACTTACTATAATTAACAATAATCAATCATTAACAAAAATCAATTATAATGAAAGATATATAACCAAAATCAAACATAATCAACCACATTAAATCAAAATAAACTCATATTATTTAAACTTAACCATAATTAACTTATAATAAAATAAAATAAATTAGAAGAAATCATTATTAAATATATAAAAATATAAATAATCATTACCAATAGTGGTGAGAAATTTTACCATAATATAATAAATAATATTTAACTATGCGATAGTCTAAAATATGGCTAATAGTAATACTTAACAATACTTCATAATTTCATATATTTAAAAACATTTAAAAATAACACATAAATTTATATAATAATAAAAAATCACTCATAAATAACACTTAAATTTATATAATAAAAAAAATCACTCATAGAGTAACCTAAATATATAAATAAAATATAATCAATGCATATTTAAAAATAGTTTTTTTTATATAATATCACTTTTAGCTTACTAAAATATTTATATTTTTTAATACCATATTCTAAAAATTTATGTAAAACGTGATTTTCAAAAAAATTAATAAAATAAATAAATAAACAAATAATTTATTTCATTATAAATGGTTTGTTTTGGTTTCTTTGATAAACAACCTGACCGACTCTTAGATTCAACGTTCTTTGATAAATAGGTAAACGTTATAGTTTAAATAAAAGAGAGCCGGAAAACAGAAACATAATAGAATAAATAAAAGAGAGCCGTTAACCGGTCTTTACCTAGTGAGCTTTAACTAATATTTCATCGAGCAATCACTTTAAATTCGCGAGTCAGTATGTGGTCAAAGCGAATCTGTAAGGCTAATCAGAAGTGTCCTATGTGAGCAAGGAGTCGCCAAAGCCAACGATCACTGCTTCAACTGGATCTTTAACCATTAAGAAATAGCTGTAATGGTCATCTCTAGTCATCAACGTCGTGCAAGATTCCTTAGTTTTGGGAGTTGATACTTAAAATAAGTGACTGTCGAAGAATAAAGATCTTCCAATAGCACGTATGTTGTCATAATGTACCTAAACTGTAGATAGCAAACTACATAACTTTACATGATTTCTTTAAAAAAAACTATTTATTATTCTATGGAGAGGATCTGGACGACAGAAACCGAAGGGTCACAATAAACCCGATCAGGAAAATTACAGAGGAACCGCAAAACATGTATGGCAAGCTGTTCAAATCATTGACAACAAGGATTTAGCACTAAAATTATTGCTTGTTTGTAGTACAACATGGCAGGGTATTTTCTGAAGCATCTGTTCTTATGCTCACACAAATCCATGGGAGAAATATCTATGTATATATGCTCTTCTTAATGGAAATATATGGGAGAAAAAACTATATTAATGACTTAATTCGAGTTGGCAGCATGTTATTTGAAAATACAGATTCTTCCAATAGCAAGTACAGATGCCAAAGACTTTGTTGTCATAAACGTACCGAACTGAATATGATTTCACAAAAAAATATTATAAAATGCAATTTTTTATGCTATAGATCGGATCTCGAGGACAGCCACCGAAAGGCCGCAGTAATCCTGATATGAAAAATTACAGATGAACAACAAAAGATGTATGGCAAATTTCTCATATCATTCAGAACAAGAATTTAGCACTAAAGATATTGCTCGTCTGTGGTACAACATGATGGGCACGTCTGGGGTATAACATGATGGGCATCTTTATGTTGACGGTAGATTTCTAGAAGTGTCATTCATTTAGCATTCAACTTGTAATCACCATATTCAATTTTCCACCCAATTTGATTTTTTAGCATTTTTTTTTTCAATTGATTTACCTATTATGCAAATCAATATTGTGAAAAGTGAACCAAAATAAATATATGAATCAAACAAATTATATAATTTAAAATTGGTTTTTATTTCTAGTTATTGTTTATTGAAATCCATGTTCTACATGTGGCAAATTATATTGTTGTAGGCTTTTTCTTTCATCAAAAACGTTTTTGGTTTTCTTAACTGGGCTCACCATATCAAAGCTATTTATTTTTTAAAAAAAAAATCTATAAAAAATATGATTATATATTTAAGATGTTTAAATATTTTAGGTAATTTTATAAAACAAAACTATGTTAAAGTATCAAATAATTTATTCAAATACAAAAAAAAAATCTTTAAAAAATATGTTTATATATTTAGAATGTGTGATTATTTTAGATGATTTTATAAAAAAATTGATAAAACTATACATATACCATAACTCTTCAAATTGTGCCAAAATTTTACACGAAACAAGTGGAGCATTATGTATAAATTATTTACCTTGAGTTGCATAAAAAAATTACTATTATTATAGTTTCTCGTTAAATGTGCAAATAAAAAAATCTAACATTCTCCATAAGCAAGCTACATAGAAGCATTCTCCATCAGAAAGATGTATAAATTATTTACCTTGAGTTGCATAAAAAAATTACTATTATTATAGTTTCTCGTTAAATGTGCAAATAAAAAAATCTAACATTCTCCATAAGCAAGCTACATAAAATGTTTACCAATGTCTAGCATTGTCCACGAGCAAGATACATAAAATATTCACTCTTATTATAGCTGCTTTTTAAAGTTGCAAAATTTATTTACTATTATTATACCTCCACCTTAAATCTGTAGAAATTTTCAAATTAAATTGATCTTATCATCAGTTCAAGTTAGAATCCCATAAATTGTTTAAATTTGTAGAACAAAATTAATCTTTAAAAATCAAACTATGAAAATAAAACAAATACAACAGATATCTAGAAATTTACATGCTCAGAAAACAAGTGGAAAATATCTAGAAATGGAAGAAAGAAAATTGAAGTAGACATTGTCTCCATTGTGAAACCAGAGATAATTGATTTCAAATCAGTGGAGTTGCATATGCATCAAGAAATACTTGTCCCTAAACACAAACTTCACCAAACATATGTAAATTAAAAAGTAAAAAAACCCAAATCTCTTCCCATTCTATCTCAAAAATTAAATTACATTCTCCTGGTTAATTTGAAATTTGAAATATTTCATTCTCCTGCTTAATTTGAAATTTGAAATCATGGTGTGAGAGCAGCACCATGCATGGTGTGTACCATCATTCACATCTAATAATGAAAACGGACACAAGGAGGAGGTTGGTGAAATGAAGGAGACAATCATTGTTGGAGTAGATGGAGTCGAAGGAGACGGACATTGTGTAGATGGAGTCGAAGGAGATGGAAATTTTTGGAACAGACAGAGTGGGCCCATGAGAGTAGATAAAATCTCACATGAAGATTGGGAAAGGAGTTGTGCTCGAGGTGTGAATCTGATCATACCTACTAGAAACAGAGAGAGAACTCTCGTACACTCTACATTCATGAATGAAAGATTACATCATTAAGTACAATACTAGAAGTTAGGAAGTTGCAACCAAACCCCTAATCTCTAGGAACTGATCCTAAACTAAGGAGATATGTTACAACTTATGTAACCTTTTCTCCATTAATATAAAATAATATAATTATTTTCAACTCCCCCCCTTAATGCAGAAAGGATTATCTTCAACTCCTAGCATCCTTCTGGAGAAAGGATTATCTTGAACTCCTAGCATCCTTCTAAACAATTCAAACTTCTCACGTGCAAGAGGCTTTGTAAAAATATCAGCCACATTGTCACAAGTTTTACAATATTCAACAATAATCTCTTTTGATTGTAGTTTCTCTCTGACAAAATGGAACTGAGTGTCTATATGTTTGGTATTTTTATGGAACACTGGATTGTATGCCAATTTAATAGTGCTCTGGTTGTCGCTTTTGATGGAAGTGGAATTCTTCTGTTCTTCTCCTGCATCATTGAGAAGCCTTCTCAACCAGATCGCTTCACACATCGCTGCACACAATGCCTGATACTCAGCTTCACATGAAGACAGTGCTACAGTACTCTGCTTCTTGCTGCTCCATGCTATGACCCCGGAACCTATGCTGAATGAGTAACCTGTGATAGACCTTCGATCATCCAGGTTCCCTGCCCAGTCTGAATATGAAAAACCTGCTAGAATAACATCAGATGTGTCAGTGTATAAAATGCCATAATTAACAGTACCACAAAGATACCTCAACACGCTTTTTGCTGCTACCCAGTGACTTTCAAGCGGTTTTGACATGAATTGGCTTAACACACTAACAGAGTATGCCAAGTCAGGTCTGGTTGTTGTAAGATATATCAAGCTGCCAACCAGTTGTCTGTACATCGTGGCATCAACCTCCTTAGTGCCATCGTCACTGCACAACTTCAAGTTCTGCTACAAAGGTGTCGCTGCTGACCTACACTGATCCATACCAAACTTTTCCAACAGATTTCTGGCATACTTCCCTTGGGTAAGAAAATTTTTCCCAGTATCTCTCCATACTTCTAATCCTAGACAGTAATGGAGGCTTCCGAGATCCTTCATTTCAAAAACTTGTGCCATAAGCCTTTTGATTCCTCTAATTAAATCATCTGCATCTCCTGTTATAATCATGTCATCTACATATAAAGAGATCAGAATAATCTGCCCCTGCTTATTGTACTTGGTATACAAATTTGGGTCATTTAAACTTCTATGAAAGCCATACTCTAAAAAGAAAGAATCAACCTTTTCATACCAAGACCTGGGAGCTTGCTTTAAACCATATAAAGCCTTTTTCAATCTGCAAACAAGATGTCCCCCCCCCTGCTTTACAAACCTTTCTGGCTGTACTAAATAAATTTCCTCTTTTAAGTCACCATTTAAAAATGCAGATTTGACATCAAGCTGGTGTAGCTTCCAATTATATTTAGTAGCTAAAGAAATAAGCATTCTGATTGTATTTAGCTTTGCTACAGGTGCAAAGGTATCATCAAATTCTATACCTTCCTGCTGTGAGTACCCTTTTGCAACCAGCCTAGCTTTCAATTTTTCAATACTTCCGTCTGCATTCATTTTTGGTTTAAACAACCATTTGCATCCTATGGGTGTTTTATTCTTAGGCAGTTCAACTAAGTCCCAAGTGTTATTTCTAAGAATAGATTCTATCTCTTCATTCATTGCAGCCCTCCACTCCTTAAATTGACTAGCTTCTTTTTAATTAGTGGGCTCTACAATGTTCAAAACATTTGACATCAAAGCATAGTCTTTCAATTTTAATGGTATTTGAGTCTTCCTACTTGATCTCCTTAGTAGGGGACTTACCTCAAATTTGTTTTCTTCAACTCTAATTAGGCTTGCATTATCACCTTCTTGTTGTTCTTCTTTCTGATCCTATTTCTGTTTCTGCTCCAGCTCTCTTTCATCCTCGCTGCCTTCATCCATCAACAATGGAATGTGCCAACCATCACCAATGTCATATTTCCCTTCCTGAACCTGTTCATGAAATACTACATCCCTGCTTGCAAATATCTTACGAGACTCAGGATTGAACAACTTATAAGCTTTAAATTCTGTGCCATAACCAACAAAGATGCATTTAACATCTTTAGGGTCTAATTTCTTCCTATCAGCTTTGGGTATATGGGCAAATGCTTTTGACCCAAATACTCTTAGATGGTTTACTGCTGGTTTGAATCCATATAGAGCTTCAAAAGGAGTTTTGAAGCCAAGATATCTGGTAGGACTTCTGTTCTTCAAATATACAACAGTGTTAATAGCCTCTGCCCAAAAACTATTAGAAAGACCCTTACCTTGTAACATGCTCCTTGCGCACTCCACTAAGGTTCTGTTCTTGCGTTCTGCAACTCCATTCTGCTGTGGTGTGTGTGGCACTGTAAACTGCTGAACAATCCCGTGAGATTTGCAGAATTTCATGAATTCCCCTAACTTGTATTCTCCCCCTTGATCAGATCGGAGAATTTTTATACTCTTACCAAATTGTTTTTCCACCAAGGTTTTAAATTCTATAAAGCACTGGAAAGTCTGACTTTTCTTACTCAAAAAATAAACCCATGAATATCTAGTGCAGTCATCAGTAAATAACAGAAAATAATATGCTCCACCTAGCGACCTTGTCTGCATAGGTCCGCATATATCAGTGTGCACTAGTTCTAAAATATATGTTTCCTTCCTCCTATCGTGCACAGGAAACTGTTCTCTATGCATCTTACCTAAGGCACAACCATCACAATTTAACTGAGTATTACGAAAGATAGGGAGTCCCTCAACCATACCTTTCCTCTGCAATAACATGAGGTCCTGTAAATTCAAATGTCCGAACCTCTGAAGCCAAAGTTGTTCGGCTGTCAATTCACCTGCAACCATGGCTCGCTTTGGTATACTTTTCACATCCAACCTATATAGGCTTCCAACGCGCACGCCAGTTGCAACAATTTCTCTCCTGCAATCCTTTACCACACAATGAGTCTTGAAGAACTCGACTTGCATATCTTGATCAGTTATCATGGATATAGATATGAGATTTTTCTTAATTCCAGGTACATATCAGACATTTTTAAGATGACTGATTTTTCCATTTGGTAACTTAACTAGAATAACCCCATAACCTTTAATCTCGTATCCACTATCATCTCCTAAATAGATTTTCGATCCATATGTGCTTTCTTCAAGACTTTCAAAAAATTCCTTTTTACCTGTCATGTGGGAGGATGCTCCGGAATCGACATACCAAATATCGTCCTCATTGGATGCTGAAAGGGCACAGTCGACTGTGAACAGTCGAAATTCATGGCTGAAATCTTCATTTTCTTCAACATCTTCTTCTTCGACAAAGTATCCTCTGTGCTTTGCAGTTGCCAGTTTTCTCCTTGCATCATCTGCTTGCTTCTTAAGACATCTATCATGCATATGACCCTTCTTTCCACAGTAATAACATCTTCTTATAGGATTATTTACAAGCATACCTTTATATGGACTCTTCTGCGATGTACCTCCTCTCTGCTGCAGTTGCGACTGTGATTGCTACTGTGGCTGCTTCCCTCTGAAAGGTCGTCGTTTCGCCATCAGCGCAAGATCATCGTTCTGGGGGTTCAAGTTCTGTCGCCGCTCCTCCTCTTGCAGCAAGATGCCTGTCAGATCTTCAAATGTAGGCACTTTCTCCCTTGCCGCCAATCCAGTGATGAACATTTGAAATTCATCTCGCATCCCGTTCAGTGTGATTGTGACGAGATCAGAGTCAGACACCTTCTCTCCGATGGCTCCTAATCCGTCTTTCACATCTTTGATTCGCGCAATGAATGCAGCAGCAGTCTCACTTTCGTTCATCCTCATTGAAAATAACTTGCTTTTAAGTGCCATAATTCGACTTGTATTCTGGATCTGATACAGGTTTTTGATGGTCGTCCAGATCTCTGCGGATGTTTTACATTCTCTGATATGTGGGATAATGTTGTCCTTGACGGACATCTTCAGCAATACTTTCGCCTTGTTTTCTCGTTTATCCCATTCTTGCTCCTGTGTCCCTGTGTTCGAATTCGGCCTCTGCTCATCACCTGTAACTATGGACCAAGCATTCGCACCCTCAAGCAAGGTCTGGATCTTAAACTTCCAGTTCGTGAAGTTAGATCCATCGAGTTTTCCAGACTCGTGGATATAATATTCCATCGTATTACTCATTTTGATCAGATCTACAAAATGAATCTACTCAACAGTAAAAAAAAAATCGATACCTGTCAAATCTTGTCACCCGATCTGCCACTTTTCTGCCACTTCTCTGCCAGATCTTCTGATCCACCCACTGACAGATCTACAAAATCAATCTCGCTCCGATGAACAAATCCGCTGTTTTCCAATACAGCCAAAAAATCAATCTGTTCGAAACTGATAGATCCGCAACTTGTTCGATCTGCTCCTCCGCAAATCGTCAAACAAGGATGAGGCTTCCCACAGATCCCCTTGAAGATGAGTTGGTGCCCCCCCCGAACGAAAAACCCGCGCCCGGATGAAATCGGTGTAAGTAAAAGACACTTGGCGCGATTTTCCCGTGCGACTCCGCGCCAATGGCGCGGTGGCGCAATTAACAGCTGAACAGACGCGCCAGTTGTGCTTCCTGGCGCTACTGTCAGCGCGAAAAACGCGCCAACCCCCTTCTACTCAAAAAATTAAAAAAACATCTGATTCCGAGCCAGGTGTTCTGCAGTCAACCTGCTCAATCGAGCACAAAGCTCTTATGTACACACGGCCACAAAGGCACTTTTAGCCACGAAGGCGATTCTGCCACAAAGGAAAACTGGCCACAAAGGCGATAAAAAATCAAGCTCACCCAATCTGAGCTCTGATACCAAGATAAAATATGCACACAAAATTGAAAGAAGGAGTTGTAGCTCTCAGGTGTGGCCTGCACCTGGAGACTACACTCAGAACAGAGAGAGAACTCTCGTACACTCTACATTCATGAAAAAATATTACATCATTAAGTACAATACTAGAAGTTAGGAAGTTGCAACCAAACCCCTAATCTCTAGGAACTAATCCTAAACTCAGGAGATACGTTACAACTTATGTAACCTTTTCTCCATTAATATAAAATAATATAATTATAACTGTAATTAGCCAAAGAATGATCAATGGCGAGGGAGGGCATTAAAAACTAAAGGTATTTCATCTTGCAGTTAGCTTACTTCTTCAAATCCATCACATCCGTTCAATGTAATTCAAATTTCAAACTACAAGAGCCCACCAACTAAGGCAAGAAGCGATGGGAAATTTGTACATGTGTACACTTCCATGCTTGCTCAAATTATTTTTCACTGCGTGACATGAGAATCAAATGAAGACCTACTGCCAGTGGAAGCACTACATCCTAGGAAGGAAATGATCATCCACACAAACCACCAACCCCTGCAGTTCATACAGACACTAGGGAAGTTGCAGAATGATCATCATCAGAAATGGTCCACATACTTGCAACAATTCCATTTGAATATTAAGTATAAGAAGCGAAACATCAACAATGTTGCAAATTGCCTCAGCCGACCACCTGTCATGGTGCTGACCACTATGTTCAACTCTTGTGGGCACGAGACTTCAAGCTGGCCAACTCTTTACAAGAGCAATCCAAACTTAAGAAATGCATACCAATCGCTCTTGGGAAGCAAAAAAGTGCCATATTATCACCTCCAGGATGCACTTTTATGCCACCTAAGACACCTTTGTGTTCCTTCAAGTGAGTGGGCCAAGATGATTTTGGATGCACACTATAGTCGGGTCGTTGGACACTTCAGGGTAGAGAAGATAGTGGTTGTACTACAACAGTATTTCTATTTGCCAAAACTCCAACAAGATGTTTGGAAATATATCAAATCCTGTATTGTCTATGCCATCGGCAAGCCAGCCATTAAGAAGAAAGGCTTGTAGACTCTTTTTCCCACTCCTAGTCAGCCTTGGTAATCCATCTCCATGGACTATATGTCTGGCCTCCCTTCTACCAAGCATGATAATGACTATGTATTTGTGGTCATGGACAACAAGAAGAGTATCACAAGAGAGGACACTACCAAACTCTTCTTTGAACAAGTGTGGGCACATTTTGGGATTTGGCATACTATTATATTAGATCGGGGTAGTAGGTTCCTAAGCACATTATGGTCAAGCCCATGGGAATTGTTGAAAACCAAGCTCACCAAGTCAATTGCATTGCATCCCCAGACATATGGCTAGATAAAGGTTGTCAACAAGACGATAGTGCATATACTCCACATGTACAACTCTAAGCACCGAGGAACATGGGATGAGATCCTTCCATATGTGCAACATAGTTATAACAGAGCTCTCCATAGCTTGATTGGTTGCAGTTTGTTTCAAGTGAGCCTAGGATTTCAACAATTATGTCTGATTGATGTTGTCATACCTCATGTGACCACACTGACAAAATCCACATGTATTGTCTGAGGTGTATAAAGAAACCAGATTTATTGAACGCATCCAGCACGTCCACGAGGAGTTCCATGACATCTTAGAGAAATCTAATGCCAAGTATAAGCAATGACATGACCAACATCGAGTGCAACACAAGTTTCAGGTGGGCGAAAAATTTTGGTTGCATTTGCAAAAATAACGCCTAATCGGAACCCATCGAAGGAAAATTATGATTTGAAAAACTAAACAACTTCTTTTGATTCCCTTGAAGAGTTGAAATATCTATCTTGTAAACCTCTATGTATCCCCTAAATCCATGGACACCATTTTTAATTCTCATATAAAGGATGATGTATTTTCTTAGGAAGACATTGTTTTTCTAGTCATGTAGCTACCTAAAGGGGAATTTAAGGACATTAAAGGCTAGGAAGCTATAAAAAATAAACTAAAGAGACCTATCTTCATCCCACACATACACAAGCTCTTTAATTTAGTAGTGAAGCAATGCTTCATTAATCCTTGGATGCAAAGCCTTATTGTGCCTATCTCGAAGAGTTTGGATATAAGAATATTCTTTAATTACAACAATATTTTGATTAGCCACACTTTAGCCAAGTTGTACAAGCTCATTTTGGAAAAGAATGTTATCCTTTGGCTTGAAATCCATGGTGAAAGAGCTAAATTTGAAGCTAGGTTGAGGATATATTAATCAATAATGGAGCATCTTGCTACTCTTAGGATACTTATAATGGAATGGTGATATAATAAAATTGAAAAAAAAACAATTATTCGTAGAACAAATATATGGAAGAGGCTAGAAGAAATTTTGCTTCCTCTTGAGTTAAGGGTTGTCATGACAAAGATGTATGAGAATATTTTTCTGAATCTTAGGACAATTTAGGGTTGGTTGAAGGAAATTAAATGAAATATTGGAGTCAAGAAAGGGTATCCCTTATCACCTACCCCTTTTGGAATATAAATTGATAAACTAGAGATTTTTTGGCCCAAGCTCACTAGTATGGTCATAACTCCTTTAGTATATGGTAATGATATTGTTGTTTTTGAAAGGAGCCATTAGGATCTTGGAAAGAAACTCAAAGACTCTAAGATTTCTACTTTGTAATGGATATGACTATTAATGGCAACAAAACTAAACTCGTGATATTTAAATAAAAAAGGATAACCTATGGTACATTAGTTTATGACAATAACTCCTTGGATAAAGTCCCCTCGTACAAATTTCGAGGAATCAATATCCATCATTACCTCAATTAGAATTATAACATTCATAAAGAGATATATTGTTGTTGGAGAACTTACTATAACTAACAATACTCAATCCTTAACAACAATCAATTATAATGAAAGATATATAACCAAAATCAAACATAATCAACCACATTAAATCAAAATAAACTCATATTAACTAAAGTTAACCATAATTTACCTATAATAAAATATAATAAATTAGAGAAAATGATTATTAAATATATAAATAGTCATTACCAATGGTGATGAAACATCTTACCATAATATAATAAATAATGTTTAACTATGCCATAGTCTGAAAATGTCTAATATACCCACGAGGTGGAGGCTTTGGTGATTGGGCGTTCTGTTAAGGCACTTGTTTGTAAAGGTCGCTCGTTTAAACCCCATGGGGAGCCCATAGGCGTAAGTTTGTGAAACATGCTTGGCATTGTTGGCAGCGCATGATATAGTCAGGGGAGTTTTCCCGCCATGGGGGGTTAAGTTAGGGTATAGTAAAAGTTAAACATTGAAACATATGTCATTTTTTTTTTAACAACAACCTTTTTTTTTTTTTTTTGTTAAAATATGTAGTTTTCTTTATGTAACAACAACTATTTTTAATAATTTTGATATATATAAACAATTTTTATATTACAATTCACTCAAAAAATCATATTTCACTCTTATTACCAAAATTCATTTTATTTTCAAAACTCAAAACTTTAACCTGAAATCACTTCCTAATTTTAAAATATATCTAAATTCATTATAATATACTTTTTAATTTTTTAATTAAAAATATACAAAATTTCTTCTAATTTATATTTAATTAAATTAATTTTAATAACTCATCTAATTTACTAACTTCACAACTCACTTTTCTAATTTAATCTATTTAATATTTAAAATTTTATTACTCATCCAATTTACTAGCTTCACAAGTCAACTTTCTAACCGTTATATGCAACAGTGAAATTGATAAACAAAAAGCTACAATCACGCCACCTTTTATTTTGGCTTTTGCGGCTACCTCTCTAACCATGTGGATATCCCATAAAATCTTAACCTGATTCCCTTTAGTCAGTCAGAGGATAGACTAGTATCTAACGGAATCGATTTTTATTATCCTAATTATTAATATACGAATTTCCGAATTCTCGTATTTTACTTGGTAACTCTGGTTACTTGTACATAAATATCCTTCCAATAGTACTTATGTTGTCATAATAGCACCGACACTGTAATACCAAAGTACACAACTTTACATGATTTCTTAAAAAATATTGTAAAATGCTAATTATTATGCCATGGAGAGGATCTGGACGACACAGACCGAAGGGTCACAATTAACTCGATATGGAAATTTATAGATGAACAACAAAATATGTTTGCAAAATGGTCCACATCATTGATAACAAGAATTTAGCATTAAAATTATTGTATTTTTTTTGGTAGTACAAGACAAGTATTTTCAGAAGCATCTATGCTTAAATCTATGTAGATATGCTTATATGTTAATGGAAATATATGGGAAAAATATCTATGTTAATGCAACTCTATGCGACTAACTAGAGTTGGCAACCTGTTACTAGCAAATACAGATCCTTCCAATAGCATGTACAGATACCAAAGACTATGTCTTCATAAACGTACCTAACTATAGATACAAATGTACCAATTGTACATTATTTTGGAAAAAAATATTTTAAAATGCAATTTATTATGCTATAGATCAGATCTCCAGGACAGACACTGAAAGGCCGCAATAAACTTGATATCCAAAGTTACGGATGAACAACAAAAACATGTATGGCAAATGGTTCATATCATTCCGAACCATAATTTAACACTAAATAAATTGGTTGTTTCTGGTACAAAATGATGGGCATTTTTATGTAGATTGCACATTTCTGGAATATTCGAGGATTAAATAGACATTGGTGAGGTCAAGTAATCGATTGTAGGATCCCAAAATATTCCAGTAATCCGAAATCTGAATTTCAGGGCGACATGGTAGGGTATTCTCCAAAGCATATATGTTTATGTTAATGAAAAAATATGGGAGAAATATCGATGTATAGGACCGTTTAAAGTTCAGCCAATTCAACATAAGCGAATTTCTTCTCTTCGATGATCCGATTGTGGATTCTCTTTTGAGGAAGCTTTGTAGTACTTCGATCACTAGAAAGGTGGTAGATTTTCGGTAGCGTAAACTGTTGATGTTATATTTTTGCTCTTGCTTTTTGTTGATCCACTCATATTGTTGGAATTCTGAATATTCCAAACAACAGAGAGGAAAATTATAATTCTTCTTTAAACACAGAGATTAAAAAATGTGGACAAAGAGATGGTATAAACACTCTATTTCATTAAAATAAACCATTGTTGATGATTACAAAATAAAATTCTTCAAAACTTATGGTGTTTTGGATATACAACACACTCACACAGAGTTCTTACAAATTTTGCTTTAACTCTCTCTGTCTTCAACACACACAGTCACTACTCTAACTGTGTTACACTGTCTTTTTCACCTTCGGGCATATACAACATTACACAATCTATTACAAAGCTTATATATATATATATATATATATATTGTAAATATTTTATATTTACAATATATATTATAAAATATATATCCTAAGTTTCAAAACTAAAAACATGTCGCAGCAAAAAAAATATATTAAAACATTAACCCAAAGTTAAAAATTAAAACTATTGCATCTATTTAAGTTCTCGCTCTTTAGTTTCGGACGGGTGCTTGGAAAACCTTTTCGCCTGTTTCCTTACTCCACAGAATTCCTTTGATTTGTCCGAAGGAAGGTGACGTCACCTTCTCCGGTGGGTTGTCTTTGATGCTCGAAGCTTATGTTGGATGCCGCTGGAATGAATCTGGTTGCGAGTTTCATTCAAATCAAATGTGGTTGATGGAGAGTTTATGGCTGGTAGGTGTTGAAGATAAGAATGTGTGGTCGTCTGGAGTGAAAATCGGAACTGAAGATTTTTTGCCATTGTCCTTCAAGAACTTCACATCAAAATTTAACTTCATCGTCCTTCTGCTCTGCCTGTTGCAGTTGGAATTAATTTCCAACACTCCCCCTTAATTACAACTGATGTTCTCTTGCATACCTAGACATTTCCTTAGGCAATTAAAACTCTTCCGCCCCAATGGTTTTATTAAAATATCAACAAACTTCTCTTCTGCTCTACAATGCTTCAGAACTATTTCTCCATTGCTCACTAACTCTCTGATGTAGTGATACTTGGTATCAATGTGCTTCATTCTCTTATGAAACACTATATTTTTGGATAAAGCTATAGCTGAGCTATATCACAATACATTGTTGTGCATTTTACCTGTTCATGACACAAACTTCTTAACATTCTTCTCATCCATATTGCTTGACATGCTATTTTTGTAGCTGCCACATACTCTGCCTCTGCTGATGATAAAGCCATAATTGGTTGTTTCTTAAAATCCCATGAAATGGCTCGTGATCCAATATGAAAAACATATCCATAGGTGTTTTTCCTGTCCTATATACTTCCAGCCCAATCACTGTCAGTATACCAATCAATTCAAAATTTTCTGAAGTGGTGTATAAAATACCATACCTTTTTGTTCCTTTCACATACCTTAGAATTATTTTTGTTGCTTGCTAATGTGTCTCCTTTGGCCTTTCCATAAATCTGGAAATTAAACTCACAGCATGCATAATATTAGGCCTAGTTCCAGTCAAATACATAAGGCTTCCAAATATGCTCTTATACAAACTTGGATCATAATCCTTGATGTTGTCTTCTTTCCTCAGTTTAAATCCCATCACTGTACAAGTAATTGATGCCTTGCAATCCTGCATGTTAAATCTTTCGAAAACTTCTTTCACAGATTTTTCTTGAGAAACAAAAATTTTATTTTAATTTTTCTCTACTTCTATTCCTAAGAAGTATCTTAGCGATGCCATATCAATCATCTCAAATTCATCCTTCGTGACTGTTTTAAAATTCTCAATGAGGTAAACATCATTACCTGTGAATATCACATCATCAACATACAAGACAACAATGAGCATCTTACCATCTTTCTCCTTGATGTATAATGTGGGTTCTCCTTCACATTTTTCAAACCCATTTCTAGTAGATAAGAATCTATCTTACTGTACCATGCTCTTAGTTCTTGTTTCAGCCCATACAAAGCTTTCTTCAATTTGCATACCTTGTGCTCTTGGGATGCTTTCTCATATCCCAGAGGTTGTTCAACATAAACCTCTTCCATCAATACTCCATTTATAAATGATGATTTCACATCCATTTGATAAACTTTCCACTTGTGTTGTATTGCTATGGACAGCATTGCTCTTACTGTTTCCATTCTTGCAATCGGTGCAAATGTTTCTTCATAATCTCTACATTGTTGCTACTTATAGCCTTTGACAACAACTCTGGCCTTACGTCTTTCAATCTTACCTTCAGCATTTCTTTTGGTTTTATAAACTCATTTTACTCCAATAACTTCCTTGCCTTTTGGGAGATCAACTAATTCTCATGTCTTATTTTTCTCTATGGCATTTATTTATTCATCTGTAACATCTAGCTATTTCTTATCTTTTAAAACTTCTTAAAAATGAATAGGATCTTATACATGGAAATATAATGCAAATAAAGAGTTCATACCTTCATTTGTTGTCTCTTGCTCATAAATTCATTTATACTTCTAAATCTAGTTCCTCTTCAAACTTGCTGAATTTGTGCTTGTAGAAGCACTCAAAACTGCTCCTTGTGATGTGCTTAGAGAAGCACTGTCATCACTTCTCAAGGGTGTTCTCATACCTCCTTGTGGTGTCCCTTGTTGTCCTTGTGTTGGTGGAGGTGGTACTGCTAATGAGGGATGTATTTCAGTCATTTCATCATCATCTTCATCGTGAGACAAACAAATTTTTATATTCACTATTTTCTCAATGCTTCCATCCCAAGCTTCTCCCTCAATAAATTGTACATCTCTATTTATCATAAATTTCTTGGTGGATGGGTTGTATAATCTATATGCTTTGGATTCTTCATTGTATCCAACAAATATGCACTTCTCCCCCTTACTATCGAACTTCTTCTTTAGATGATCTGGAATGTGTGCATAAGCCACACAATCGAATACTCTCATGTGGGTGAAATGTTGTTTCATGCCGCTCCATGCTTCTTTCGGAACTCTGTTCATTACACTCTTTGTTGGGCATCTATTTAGCGCATATGTTGCACAATGTACAGCTTCAGCCCAATAATCATTTGGCAAATGTTTTGCCTTCAACATACTTCTTACCATATCCATGATGGTTCTATTTTTCCTTTCAGCACCTCCATTTTTCTGCGATGTATACATTGCTGCAAATTATTTATGAATCTCATTTTCTCTACAAAAACGCAGAAATTCTTTGGAGATATATTCTCCTCCTATGTTTTTTCTTAAGTCTTTAATATACTTCCCACTTTGATTTTCTACAAGAGTTTCAAAGTGGCAGAATTTCTCAAACACTTCACTCCTTAACTTCAA
Source organism: Pinus albicaulis (assembly GCA_034641835.2). Lineage (NCBI taxonomy): Eukaryota > Viridiplantae > Streptophyta > Pinopsida > Pinales > Pinaceae > Pinus > Pinus albicaulis. The sequence goes on along the minus strand of CM076580.1, from coordinate 15,361,927 downwards.
AAAATAAATGCATGTTTTTCTTGTGTAATCATCAATAAAGGTTAGCATATAATGGTTGTGTGTTAATGATAGTGTTTGCATTGGTCCACACAAATCATAATGGACTATTTCTAAGAGTGTCTTTTCCCTTATGCTCTATCCTGATGGAAAAATTTCTCTGTGTTGTTTTCCCAAGATGCAGTGTTGACATAAGTTGTCTGGCTTTTCAATCAATGGTAATCCCTTTATCATTCATTTTCTGTGCAACAAATTCAGACCTTCAAAGTTGATATGTCCAAATCTCAAATGCCATAGCCAATTTTCATCCTCTGCTTCTCTTTGGAATGTCTCTTGTTTCACTGCTGCCATTGCAACTCCTTCCTTCAAATCTGCTCTCATCTTGAGAGGAAAAAATATGTTTCTTTTCATCTTCACTTGTGCAATCCTCTGCTTGCTTGGTGGTATGTCCATGATGGTGCATACATCACCTTCAAAAAAAACATTGTAGCATTTCTGAATGAGTTGTCTAATGCTCAAAAGGTTACACTTCATACCTAGCACAGAGTATACATCTGATATGGATCTCCTTTTTCCTTTCTTTGTCAAAAAACTCACTCTGCATTTTTCCATGATAGAGACTTTACTATCTGTCCCCAATGTTACTTGAGACTTCACATTTTAATTAATCATGGAAAACATAGAAATGTTTCCAGTCATATGGTTGCTACATCCTGAATCTAGAAACCATATATCTTCACTTTTCTCTTGAGCCATATTACATGTAAAAACAAATTTTCTTGACAGAGATTTTCTTTAGTAAAACTAGCACTGGGTCTACTACCCACGTCACTCTATTTCTTCCTACATTCATTAGCATAATGGCCATACTTCTTATCGTAATGACATTGGACTTGGGATTTATCATACCTTTGTCTATGTTCTTGATTTTGTCCACCTTGTTGGTTGTTGCCTTAGCTTTGATTCTGACTTTGGTTGCTGCCCCTTCCACTTGTATTTGCAGGGCTATTTCTTCCTCTGTTTTGGCTTCTATCTTTTCCTTTTCCTTTGTAGTTTCATCTACCTTGACCTCTTCCTCTTCCAAAGGAAACTTGGGTCTTCAAGGCATGGTCCAAAGATGAGTTTATTGTTCTACCCAATCTTTGTTCATGTGTCATCAATGATGCATGAAGCTCATCAACTGTAAACTTTGAGAGATCCTTTGCCTCTTCAATCGTTGTTACTATCACATCAAATCTTGAGGGTAAGCTTCTCAATAGTTTCTCCACTATTCTTCTTTATTCTATGGTCTCTCCATGAGATCTCAGTTGGGTAACCAACTCAGTCAACAATGTGAAGAATGAGTCTATTGTGTCAAACCCTTTCATGCAAATAACTTCAAAATCTCTTCTCATTAATCGAAGATTTGTTGTCTTTACCTTCTTCATTCCTTGATAGGCTATCTCGAGGGTATCCCATACATCCTTGGACCTTTTTGCTACTGAAATTCTTGGAAATATTCTTTCATACATTATCTAATAGAGATAGAAAACGGCTTTTGAGTCCTTCTTCCTATTACTCTTCAGCAAATCCTTCTATTTTTGTGTTAAGGCATTAAATGCTTGTTCATGTATTGGTTCTTTTAAACCATCTTCAACTAGCTCCCATAAATATTTAGAAACAAACAGGGCTCTCATTGTGGTTGCCCAATAGTCATAGTTTTTCCCATTGAACTGTGGGAGTTGAGTATTTCCCATACTCGTGCCTGTGATGGCTCGTGTCATAGCTATCCTTTTGAACTATGTTTAAAAAACTTGACTGTGTTTTTTAAATAAACTTTCTCACTGCTGAGAGATAACCTTCGTCTTCAAGAGACTTCTTTCTATAGTTCTCTGGACTGTATTCTTTAAAAACAAAACAAAACTCTGTTTTGTAAATACCTTATTTTGTTGAGCTTTCACACTGCTGGAGAAAACTTCAACAAATCCTTTTTCCTTCAGCTTCTTTGGAAAATGCAAAGAGCTTGGACTGGCTTTGATACCGTGTTGGAATTTCTGAATATTTTGAACAAAAGAGAGAAAAATTATAATTTCTTTGCAAACACAGAGATTAAAAAATGTGGACAGAGAGATGGAATAAACACTCTATTTCATTAAAATAAAACACTATTGTTGATTAAAAAATAAAATTCTTCAGAACTTATGGTGTTCTGGATTTACAACAATTTGCTTCAGGCTACTATACTCACACAGCGCTCTTACAAATTTTTCTTTAACTCTCTTTGTTGCTATCCTTGATAACTGATGAAGGCTGCGGATAGTCGTGGATTCAAATATGGTGGTAGTTCCATAGGATGGTTCAATGTTGAGACTGGCCCGTTGCGCTCCGGGAGGTTGACAAGCGTCAATTCTGCAAAGCACGCCAATAATGGTCTAAAGCAATTATGCCTTAAATGAATCAAGTGGGAAGCTCCAAAGTGTGGTGAAGAAAATAGCGAAACCGTGAAATTTCAGAATGGATACGAGTGTAATTGATTACCATATCGCACAAATCTGACAAAGATTCATTTATTATTGTAATATGTGTTTGTAATGCTTCGATGTAATGTATAGTTGTCATTATAAGTTACGAGGAGTCAATCTAGATGTTGTTGATTTCTATATTATGAGTTGGAATGTTGTCATGACTTAAATGTCTTATATATGTAATTGCTTTTCTAAGTCTGATATTTCGTGTTGTGAAAACAATCTCTAGTTCTCTTTAATTTTCTAATATTAAACACTTTTTATTCTACATAATAATATCTTACAATTTCTCTCATTTTATTTCGGTGTACCCTACAATTGAGAATGGTAAATGTTTAAAGCATGTTAACTACTATGAATATACTTCACATCAAAAGATATGCATTTTTATTAACTATGCACCTCGAAGAGTTTGATTTTATGAAGACTCGATTGATAGCCATTTCATTTGTATCTAAATTCATATATCTACACTCGAAAACATTGATAGAATATAATCGTTGATTATTTACCACTGCTGATCCCTACGAAACAGAATTGTCAAACAGCAGATCAAAAACCATATCTCTTTCTTTCTTCTTTTCCGTATGCCTTTTGCACTGACGAGACCAAGGTGATTTCTCAATGCAACGCTATATGAATCAATACATCGAGCTTCGCCCAATGCAAAGCCGTCAACTAGAAACAATAGCAGAATTGGCCTTCATTTATAATAAACTCCCCAGAATTAGCCACCTTACACGCATATTACCAAATTCGGCAGTATTGGTCGAAAAAATTCGAAAATTCGTTGATACGATTGGGTTAATCATTTAATACGTTAATTTCAATACGGTACTGAATTTCTGCTTCATGAAATCAATTAAGTTAACATATTTTTCTCTACTGCCCGTTACGATTCTGAACAACTAAGCAAAATACGATGCTCCAGAATAATGTTTGACTGAGTAGGCAAGTAACTTAAAGCAACCAACGTAATACATATATAGAAACATCTATACCACGGCAACATTCACCAGTTTCATACAACATAATACATATATAGAAACATTTATCCACGGGCTCATTCGCCAGTTTCATATATAGCCAACGTAATATATATATATATATATATATATATATATATATATATACATAATTCACCAATAATTTTATATATAGAAACACCTATTTTACGGGAGCATTTTAAAATATGAATAAAACAATTCAAAAATGTTATGGAAATTTTATATCTAAAAATTTCAATTTTAAAATAGTAATTTTTCTAATAAAAAAAAATGGTATAGAAAAGGTAATTTCTATATTTAAAAAATTGCAAAAACTTTAAAATATAATTTTGGATAATTGATATTATCCAAATTGGTTTTACTAATAATTGACTTGGAATTTAATTAAAGTATTTATTTGATTCACCACAAAGATTAATCTACACACTTATTGAATAAATTTGAATTCTAAAGGGAATTAATAATTGAGATATAATTTTTTTGGTTTGTGGAGATTAATTAAGTGTAGTTTTAATATCCAATGTTTCATTCTTTACATTGTACATAGACATCAGTTTTAAGTTCTTGTTGTTTATATTATTATATTTTATATAGATGTTTTCTTAATTGGAAATAAAGATAATAAATTATTTTAAATAGAGAAAAAATTAAATAGACAGAAAATGGAAATAAGGAAATAAGGGTATGGGTTATAGAAAAGATTCATTTCAATTTTATAAAATTTTGAAAAAAATAATAATTTTTTTTTGTAAGTTTAGCAGAGCCTTTCTATTTCCTATTAATAAAAAAACAGGTTACATCATATCAAAACTTGATGGCCTCAACCTGTCCGAAGGAAACCAGGTATGTTAGCCAACTTAAAGAGTTATAAGCTAACCATTACTGAAAAAGTTTAAACCTTCTACTATTTTCTATGTCCAGTTTAATATCTCTTACATATTCTAACTGCAATTAGTAAATGTTATCCGCAAAATACATAAATAAATAAAAAAAACTTGAGAAAATACTGTGTCAATCATCCAAATATTCAATTGGTGTCGGGTCCTTTACACTAGAACCGGGCATGTCCACCTGGTGCATGGTTTGTAGCTGACAAACTATGTGGCGAAGACGAACAGTCCCATGTTTTTCAAACACGCAAATTTTTTGAATCTCTCTTCTTATGTCTTGTAAAAAAGAAGCGACTTTAGGGTCTCCTCCAATTTCCTGTATACTCATGATTGCTTTGGCCAGAATGCATTTAAGCATCCAGTATGTATGGATAGTCTGGTGGAATAGTGACAGTCTACTTCTTGTGTTACTAGGGTCTTTTAGGAAGTCCATTGCCTCCTCCTGAATTTCTCCTTCTTCTTTGGTATTATAGTCTCTCCCCCATCTAGCAATAACGTTTCGGACCTGCGTAGGAATACTAGCAGAATAGGCATCAAACAGGTTTTCCATTACCTCTTTGCCTGACTTTCTTCCTCTCTTACTAGGCCCCATAGTAGGCTTGGCTTGTTTCAGTTTCCCCTTCTCTATAGCCTCCTTCTTGGTCATTTGTCCTTTAACCATATTTGCATGAAATAGTAACAACCACTGAATACACTGAGAATGCTTTAGCAGGTCCTTGTGTAGTGGTTGGATAACCCCTGTAGAAATTTTATAGAAACCTGTATATCACAACAAAAAGTCAATAATTGTTTTATACAAACAAATGTGAAAAGGACCCACAGTGCCAGGTGTGACATCCTAGCAATCAGTGAAGAAATAGCCTCCCACGTTCTCCCTTCTCAGAGTGGTGGAATTAGAAGCATTATTATGATAAAAATGGGAATGCATGGCGAGACACAGACACTTGAACCCCAAAAAACAAATAAAAACATTGAAATTAGTCAGCACCCAGAGTTTAAAGACCCACAAAGATCTCGACCGAGTCAGCCAGAGGCCCATAAAAACCCAACTGCAACTTCTAACATCAGAGTATAAATTATTAAGAAAATGTTGAAGCCTTAAGACACATAGATCCATCCACAACCTCGATAGAGAAATGGCTACATAACATAATAAATGACAGGGAGGAGGTTCAAAGACATAATTGTTACGAGCACTGTTAGCTGGGTAGTCATTTTTAGCCATGCATTGTAACTCATAATTCTGGGATAAGAAGGCCTATGCCCTATCATTACAAACTATGTGCAGGGTACAGGAAGACTAAAAACCAGAGTGGTAGGGGGATTGAAATGGCAGGTCAACAGTGGATGCAATGCATCCAAGAAATGCAGAGCTAGTATACAAAAGACTGAAACAGAGGAGATGTAAAGTAAATAAACCCAAAATTTTCCCCTAAGTCGAAACTTTACAGAATTAATAACCACAATCGGAACAATTCTTGCGAACACAAATTGAACCATGACTATAGAGTTGAGAGCCATGCAAAACCACAGACGTTTGACAGCCTCCATCAAAAACCAGACAATAAACTGAATTCCAATTCAAAAAGAGCAGAAACATCTCCTCGCAGACATCTATTGCGTAACAGACCGGAAGAGCGTTTAAGCAGACCTTGGCATACATAGTAAGGATACAAACCACATACCAAGTGACAATACTAGGATGCAATGCTCCAACCTTCTCCCACACGGCGCCTTCTCCACCTTCTTCAGAATTATGTTGAAACACAATACCGCCTTTTCCTACAACTGCTTTCATAAACACCTTACCATTCTGACAGGGTTAGTTGGCCTCCACCATAATTGTCAGCAGTCATTATAAATGTGTGATATGGTACCGCTCCCCCCACAATCGCCTGTCACCATTGACCTCGAGTGACTATGTGGTACTCGATGCTGCATGCCACCTGACACCTCCCTTCTCCCGCGTGGCACCCCGATCAAGGATCCCGAGAACTCTCAATGTATCTATTAATGATTGTCTCAAGAGGTTGTAGTTCTGCATCCCGAGCCATATCTACCTGGTTGATATCCAAATGTTGACCCACATGATTACATCCCCAATTTTCCAAGTAATCGACTGCTTCAATCCCTTCTCTTCAAACATGTGATGGAATGAGGTATCCTATGTCAGAGATGATCATACTGATTTCATGGATTAGGCATGCCTTCCGCCAATTTTATCTTATTTTCTCACATCGTATTCCCTGTTGCAGCTTCTGTAGAACCCCTGTCACCATAGCTGAATCCCTTTCTACTATGATTCTATGGTATCTTTCCCTTAGTGTTATTAGCACCCCTTGCTTAACTACCATTAGTTCTGCTTCATTGTTAGTGGAAAACCCTAGCTCCATCACATATATTCTACAAATAGATCCCTACGAATTCTGGAATATTTCACCTGCTCCTGCCTGACCCAGGTTGCCTTTAGAGGCACCATCATAGTCGAGTTTCAGAAACCCTTGTTGTGGAGCCTGAAACTTTTCCTGTGGGGTTCTCCCTAGTTGTTTTTTTTTCCACAATGTCTGAGTCAACATCTAAGGTTTTAGATTAATCATAGCTAGGATACGAGCCTCATTTTCATTTTTTTTCGAGTCCTCTTCATCCCATTTCTCAACTAGGATGGTCTCTCGAATATTTTCAAGGATCAACTGCCAGATTTCTTCTTTCTGCCTAGTCTCGATCCTAAGGATTCTGCGATTCCTTTATTTCGAAATAGACCATAGAATAAACCCCATAGATAGAATCCAAGCTCTGTTAAGGACTTCACTGGAATATCTCCCTTTTCTCCAAGTTTCAATAATCTATTTGATGCTCGTATTGTCCCTATCTATTTGTTGGAAGACAATGGAAATGTCTAGCTAGAGACTTTCAGCCAGATCACAGGTATTCAATAAGTGTTCAATACTTGCATTGTGCTTCTTACACGTTACGCATAACAAGAGGCCATGCATCCCTTTTTTCTGCAATTGATACCACGTAAGGATTTTACTGTGACTAACAAGTCAGATAAATTTTTCAATTTTCAGCCAATGTTTAGATGTCCAATTTGTTTGCCAGAGCTGAATTGTTATACTATGTATATTATTTTATTTTATGTGATAGCCTTCTTGTATTGTGAACATTCCTATAGTACGATATCCCCATCTCATGATATCTTCTCCATTTGCTCCTATCAGTTTTCTAATTTTCAGTTCTTTTTCGTAATTGTCCCATTCTTGAGTTTTAGGGGCATTCGTCCAATGTTCCTTAAATTTCCATTTTATCCATTTCATCTCAATCTCCTCACTCCATAAATTTTCCACTGACATTATGTTTGGCAAACTAGTCAAAAGGAAGATCTCTCCCTAGTCTAATTGACTGAATAATTTTTCTTGTTACTACCAGGAATCTTCCCAAAATAGATTTGTATTGCCTCCTATGATTTCCCAAAAGTTGTTCTTTCGAATTAGCTCTCTGTTTAAGGCTGCTAAATTCCAAATGTTAGATCCTTTTGGGGTTGTGTGAACCTTTAATTTCCCTGCAATAGTGTGAGGCATTTCATATTTCCTCTCCCAAATAATTTTCCATAGATCCCCCCTTCCTTCGAGCCATCTCCACCAGATTTTGGCTCCCATCACCTGGTTCAGTACATATGGATCTCTCAATCCCAATCCTCCTGTTTTCTTGAGTTTGGTGAGGTTATCCCATGAGAGGAGAGCCCATTTGAAAAAAATTTGAGAGCCCTGCCACAAATGTTTTGTAATTATATTTACCATATTAGTGCAAATGGTTTTAGGGGCTCCCAGCCCAAATAACTGATAAATTAAGATAGATCTTAAGACAGATCGCAATAAGACTACCCAACTAGGAGCATTGAGGACCCTGAAAGCTCAATTCTGGAGGTCGCCCTGAATACAATTAAGAAGATATTTCCAACCCAAAACCCTGAGGGAATTATGGCTAAGGAGAATTCCTAAATACTTCATGGGAATCGATCCTAAATTAAAGCCCATAGTACGAGATAGGAATCATTGATATTCAATATTAGTATTAAAAAAAATAGACATTGGATTTGTCATTGTTTATTACAGTTCCCGAGGCTTCCATGAAATCATTGAGAACAAATAAGATGGCCTTAGATTATCTCATAGTAGCTTGACAGAAGAGCATAATTTCATCAACAAAATGTTGTTGAGAAAGGGTTAGACCTGGTCCCCAAAGATTCAAACCCTTCAACTGGCCTTCATTAATCTTAGATTTAATATGACGGCCAAGGCTTTTGGTTGCAATGATAAAGAGAAAAGGGGACAGCGGTCTCCTTGTCGAAGCCCCCGAGTAACATTGAAAAGATTGGAAGGAACACCATTAAGCAAGATTGAAAAATTAGGGGAAGAGATAAACGACAATATCCATAGAATCCATCTTCTATCAAAGCCAAAGGCCTGGAGAACATATTTAAGATAAGTCCAGCTTAAACTATCATAAGCTTTAGAGAGATCAAGTTTTATCAACATACCTTTTTCTTTGAGGGTATGAAGAGAGTGTATTGCTTCCTATACCGTGACTATACCATCCAAGATTTGCCTGCCTTTCACAAAACCTGTCTGTTCGGGAGAAATAAGGGTCGGGAGGATAGGTTTCAACCTATTTACCATGATAGTAGATAAGATCTTATAAATGACATTACATAAGGCAATAGGCATAAATCCTGTCGGGACATCCGAGTTTTCCTGCTTAGGGATTATAGATATAAGGGTGGAGTTTAGGGTTGGATAGACATGTCGTGAGTGTTGAGACTCCTCAACTAATTCCCATATGTCTTTTCCCATAAAATCCAAAGCCACTTGGTAAAATTCCACAATGAAACCATCTAGGCTAGGGGCTTTGTTTTTAGCTAGATTTTTAACAACCTCTTCGACCTCTTCTAGAGTGATTTCCCTGAGGATAGCCAAGTTTTGATCCCTGCTGACAATTTTAGGTGTATTTTGGGCGATGCGTTCAATGGCTTCAATTCTATTCTGATCGAGTTATGTTAGTATATCACTGAAATGATTCACTAACAGACTTTCCATCTCGTTATGTTAAAGAATTCGATTTCATATTGGGTCATTTAGGGAGAAGATTCAATTATGTTGGCTTCTCTGGATAATTGCCTTATGAAATAATTTGTGTTTTTATCCCCTTCTTTAAGCCATTGAATGCGGGATTTTTTTCTCCATAAGATCTCCTCTTGCTTCCTCCATTCTTCTAGTTCACTTAGTAGGTTTCCTTCTTCTAGGACCAAATTCTCAGTCCTTCCATTGGAAATCATTTGTTGCTGCACATGCTTCATTTCTCCCTGCAGCCTTTCCTTATCCTACTAAATATTTCCAAACTCATTTTTATTCCATTTTTTTATCTCCTGTTTCTGATTTTTTAGCCGAAATTGAAAAGAGTGCATCTTGTTTCGGCCCTGTACTTGACTTGCTTCCCACCACCCTTTAGCTTTTTCCAATAAGTTAGGATCCTTCATTCAAAAGGATTCAAAATGAAATGGATGTTTCTTGTGACATTATTTCATATCAATTTCCATACTAATCATCTAATGATCTGATCCCAAGGTTGGGAAGATGGATGCTTCATAAAAAACATCCATTCTCACAAGAGCTTTTGAGGCTAGGAATCTGTCCAATCTAGAGGCCACCTAATGAGTAGTCCCTCTTTTGTTATTCCAAGTATACTTACCATTCACTGTACGGATATCCACCAACCTTAAGTCCGTGATGAGATCCCTAAAGAGTTCCATTTCTGGCTCCTCTCTCCTTGTACCGCCTTTCTTCTCTGTCAGATTCACAATCATATTAAAATCCCTTCCCAGCATCCAATATTTCTTGGTATGCATATTAATAAGCGGTATTATATTATGCAAAAACTCCTCTCTTTTACCTGGAATATGAGGCCCATAGAAAAATGAAATTAGGAGTTTTTCCTTCATTCCAATTTATCTAAAAAATCTTGTAAGAATCTGTGGCAGCCCAATCCAGTCATCTCCCATAATCTCTGTAGGATTCCATAAAATTGTAACTCCCCCAACACTTCCTCACGAATCTATCACCATTACTTCATAATGGGGTTTGGATGATTTAAGGATGTCTTCTAGTTTTTTACTAAAGACTTTAGTTTCTTGTATCAACAATACTTGAGGCTTTTCTATTCTTAACCTATCTTTTAGGTATCTCTGTTTTCCTTTGCTATTTAAGCCTCTTATATTCCAAGAGATCACTTTCATTGATGAAATTTTTGGAGTTGTTGGAATATCGTTGTTAATGGTATTACCTTTCATTAACTAAATAACATTTCACATACCATTTGTATCGATTCTTGTAGGTTCTTTCGACCTTTCTTTTCTCCTCCTTTAGGTTGAGTGTTGTGTTCCTCAGAAGGGGTCTTTTCCGAGGAAATTATTTGTTTCTGAGATTGGGATGTCAAGAATTGTTCAAATGTTTCCTTATACAACTTCTTATGATCATCCGGGATGAAGCGATCATCAAGATTCCTCGATTCTTGCAGGAGTTGTTTTAAGATAACTTCCTATGTACTTAAATCCTCCCTACTTTGTTCTATTTCCATTGGTGATTGTTCGACGGGTTGGTCGTAATTTTCTACTCCGTTTGATTCCTGTGGTGCCTTCCATTTAGCCTTCTGGTTTTTTTGAGGTACCATTGCATGTCCTTCTTCAAGACTTTGTTCTCCCTCCTTCGAATTTTCCCCCAGTTCCTGCAGAATCTCATATCTATTTTGCATACTTTTCTGTTTTGAATTATTGTTTTGGCTTGCATGCTGCCTATTTCTCTTCTTTCTATTTGTAACAGTTTTGAATCCATCGCCTTTTTTAGGTGACCCTTCAGTTTCCTCTGGTGACTTCCCTTGCATCTATTTAGGATTATTCAGTGAACAAGTTCTATAAAGATGACCATAGTCATGGCATCTATGGCAACAAAATAGAATATGTTCATAATCAAGAAGTTGGTGCCAAATTTTACCTTCATATTCAAGTTCTATTGATTCTCGAAGTGGTTCAGATATATTCATATACACACATATGCGAGCAAAATAAGTATATTGATCTCGACGCATTGTTTCAGCAATTTTGACAAAGCTTCCTAGAGAGTTCTGAATGTCTTCCAAAATTTCAGGGTCCCAAAAATCCATTGGAAACACAAATAACCAAACCCAAACCGGTGCAGCAAAAACCTGTTCTTGATCAGGGTTATAACATTCTTCCCACTACCTCAAAAATAACCCTGCGTTGTAATAGAAATAAGGACCTCCTTCAAAGATCCTTTCTTTATCAAGAAGATTGGTAAATATGACTGAAAAAACCCTCTAGGGCCAAATTTCAAGCCTATATGACCCTTGAGTTGCAATTTTTCCTGTATCCATTTGAGTAGATCTTTCTTTGTTGGCCAAATGCCTATGAATTTACATATTAATGCATGGTCTTTCATATAACTCTTGTATTCATCCAATTTATTTGCAGGGATAATAAATCTTGGTTTTTTCAATGCTCGTGGCAAACATTTCCCTCTTATTTTAGCTTCCCTTTCTGCTAACAATACCAAGCATGCATTCTGGTTAGAACCCCCTTGGGACCATGCTTGTTTATTTCTCTGCTCCCTTGCTGTAACATTTCGGTAAGAGAGGATCTCTCCCTCGTAAAGTTGCTGCCATACAATCCCTCAAAGCAGAAGGAGTGCTGATCTGATTCTCCTACCTCGTGTTGTCTGAATCCTACCATTCCCCTAACCCTAAGCGTTCTCACATTCTCTAATTTTTTTACTCAAGTAAATTTTATATAATCAAATTATTTAAGTATTAAATTATATACACTCAAATTTTTTCCTTATCAAATCTTATTTGAATTCGTATTCAAATTCCAATTTGATAACTATATTTATAGTTACTATAGAGCCGTAAAGTACCTTGAAGCGGTAAAGGACAATCTATGAGGCCGTCTCAGATGAGAAATATTCTTGTTTCGAATTGACTAAACTCTAAACGGTCCTATTTATGAATCCTTTGCTGAACACTTCCATTAACATTATGTTCATAAATGCTTCTGAAAATACCCTGTCATGTTGTACTCTATACGAGCAAGTCCTTTAGCGTTAAACACTCGTTATTAATGAGACCATCTATTTGACATGCATCATTCGGTGTTCAATGTTAAATGTCCATATCAGATCTATTCCGAACTTTAATATCATATAGTAAACTGTTTTATAATATTCTTCCTCAAAAGAGTCATTTTGGTACCTTTACAACAAACTTTTTTTGTACCTTTATAACATGTTCGTTGGTATCTCTCCTGATAAAAGGATATTTTTTTCGACGGTAATATGTGACCAAACAGAATAGTTTCCGCTCTGCGCTTTATGGGTGCGCTCACAGCCGTCAATGGCTACAGAACAGTTGACGATGACAACAATATTTTTCATTTTTAAATATCCACTTGAAGCAGTTTGAGTTTGCCTTCAATGCATTCATTGCTCACATAGGGCAGGTGTGATTGGCCTGAGGGATTCCTTTTGTTCTCTCACGCCAGCCAGCTCCTAAAGTTGTTAATATTTGAAATGCTCTAGTTTAGCTAGACTGTTTTTTTAGTTCTGAAAATCATGGAAATTTAAGTACGATTTTAAGAAAATCTTGTAGGGATTTTTGTAAATCCACATTATAACTATCAAACTTTAATATTTTGGGTGCTCTAGAGGTTTTTGATGGTGCTGAATCTATTTCCACCATCAAAATCATGATTCAAACACTGTCACTGTAAAATTTCTTAAATTTTTTTGACCTGAATTCCAACCAATTTTAACTATTGGACAATTTCTCTCTCTCGTTAGACAACTCCATTTGAAATTTTCAATTATTCATGAGCGAATCTTTCTTAAACCTCCGGTGCAAACCGGCGCTAGTTTGTTTATTCTCTTTTATTTCTCCAATTAAATCAACGCCGCATTAATCAGATATGGAACTCTGGTCATCTTGTTGCTTTACATAATTTACTGACATCTCATATATAGCTCTCCCCAACTTTGTTCATGCAGGCAGATTGTCTATATTTATTTTGGCAAACAAAGAATCATATAGGAATTTTGTAGACAGTCATCCATTGTAAAGTTTACATTTTCGCATTATATTATAAAAGATTGAGGAGGCATGGTGAAGTTCCGTCTCTCTCTATATATTTTTTTCATATAGTGGCAGAATGAAGCATTAAATAATGGTTATTAATTAAACCTTTATATAACTTGAACCCAAAATCTATAAGTCACACATTCTTATAATAATGTCCATGAAGCATTAAATGAGCAATTATAATGGCATGTCCACTACGTCTGTCAAACATTCTACAGTGAAGACCATAAAGCACTAAATGAACATTCATAAGGCTCTGTCGGCTACTAGAATCTAAATCGTTTCCCATGGGTTTTTTTGATTGATATTGAAATTAAATAGTTTCCCATGAGTTTTTTTAATTAATTGATATTGAAATTTCATTCAAATGGGTAGGAATTACAAATTTAGGTTATTATATTTAGATTGGCTAGAGATCATACGTTTAAGTTATTAGGTTTGAATTTTGAAATGGGTTTAAAATGTATTAAAGTTTATATTATATTTTTATTAATTTTAAATTTAAGTTGAAATATATTGAAATTATAAATTTGAGTTGTTAGTTGATATTGAATTTATTTATGTATTCAAAATTATAATTTAAATAGTATAAAATTATTATTTCATTTATAATTATACTATATTTTTTTAATTGAAAATATTTTTTTATAAAATATGAATTAATTTATAAAATATTATACCTATTTTCTAATATCATAGTTATATTTTTATTTTATTTTTATGCATATAATACATATTCTAATTTTGTCAATTTAGATTAATTTATTGGTTGGGAATGTTGTTATCCTTTTACATGAACAACTTTGATGTAATGACTTCAGTTCTTGTTATTTGAGTATGAATAATGCCTCGTTACATGAAACTTTATTCTCTTCATATAGAAAATAAATATAAGAGTATTTTCCATGTGAACACACATATCTTGATTTTAATAAAATTAATAATATATTTTACTATTCTTTGTTTACTTGAAAGTTAGGAGAATGGTGATTTTAATAATTTTGTGGTTAAGTTGGAACACGAAATCCTCTAGTGGAGGAATTTAAGGTATAACCTCTTATATAAAAAATAGTCTCCTCACACTAGGCTTCATAACATAGAACCCCTCAATAGGTACATTTAGTACAAGGGGATTCTTTATTTATTACCTATCGCTTTTAGATTTTATCATAAAAACACTCTAGATAAGAGTTTCCCTTATAATAACTTAAAGGAGGATATTCATAGTCTAAGGAATGAAGGTAATATCCTCTTCTTACAAGACTTAAATGCTAGTACCACAACTAGCCAAACTATTTTTCTAAGTAATGATTCAAGCATTAATCCTCTTTGGCTACATGAGCTCCTTTATTTAGCTTGTATATTCAAAAAAAAATTTGAAGACCTGACCAAGAATTCAAACTCTATAGTTCTAAAGACCTTATAATTTTTAATGGCATAACTAAGTGGCCAAAATCCAACTAAATGGGTTGTATTGATGGTGTTTATGGATTAGGAATATCCTCATTCAAATATTATGTGATATCCAATATCCAACTAAATTATAAAATATGACATTTTAAATGACCATGAGCCAACATTGACCTGTAACCTTAGCTCTAAAATTGGCCATGAAAAACAAGCATATGCATGAGAATGGTAAGAGTCAAAGCCACATACTTTTTGACAAAGTAAAATGGAATTTGTTTTTAAGGTTTTTAAAAAAGTAATTACACATGTCTTAGCTTATAAAAATAACATTAAAAGCATCTATTATAGTTTTACTATTACCGCCTTTTCTACATAAACATAATAATAAAAATATGAGCCCTTGGTATGATAATGATAGCAAAATTCCTATAAGTAGGAAGCAGGTGAAGTTATTGCACCTATCTAATTCTAACCTTAGAATTAGGGGTGCTTCTTTCAAAACCTTAAAATTTGATAAGATAAATATGTACAAAGCTTTTATTAGAGGAAAAAAAAGATATTGTATATGCAGAAAGAAAGAGTAATTCATAACAACCATCATAAAAACATTTATGCAAAAAAATATATAAGACCACGGTGATGGCACAGGTATTCCAAGCTGAATATTGGGAAAAATATCCTATTAGGTGTTCACTTTGGTTTATCATGGCTATGAAAATTGGCGAAGGAAATGGCAAAGGCTTTAGAAAGGAAAATTGGCCTTAATTGGAATTTTATTTATGAAAATAATGGAAATTAGGAGAAAAGGAAGGTCAAACATCACAGGTTGCAAGTGAGGAGGAAAATGAAGGAGAAATATGGAAAATGTACAAAATAGAGGCCTCATTGATAAAAAGGGTTTTGTGGATCAATGGGGAGGACTTCGTTAGTTGATTTTTGGAGTTGTCATTATTCTCTCTCTCTCTCTCTCTCATGCTCTTGGATACTTAAAGTATTCTTGGAACACTCTTGGAGAGTGTTGCATACTTGGGGATTTGGGTCAAGAAATCAAAGAAATAGGAGGAAAGTGCAAGAGGACATCATGATCAACATCTACAACAGGTTTTTAGTGCAAGTATCAACTTGTATGTATGTTTTCCTCACTAGTTTTGGCATGTGTGGTGTATGCATATGGATTTTTCTAGCATTTCCATTTCGTGGATATCCATGCTGTTGTGGGATTATTTCCATTGATTTATTTTTGGTTAGTTCTCATGTGTCCTTTAGTTGTGGGTTGAGTTATTATTTCTTAGAGCCTTGGATGGAAAAACACTTTGGAAGCGTGACAGAAAATTGTAGGTTGTATTACTAGTATTAGAGCCTTGGTTGGACAAATTCTCTTGAACCTAACAAACAATTGTTGGGTTGAGTTGCTAGTCCTCGAGCATCAGTGTGAAAAACACTCTGGAGCCCTAGGTGAGTTGAGTTACTAGTCCTAGAGCCTTGGTTGGACAAACACTCTAGAGCCTGGAAATAACTGGGGTTAAGTTACTAGACCTGGAAGCCCTGGTTGGAAAAACGCTCTTGAAGCCCTGTAACAGTTGGGGTTGAGTTACTAGTCCTAGAATCTCTGGTTGGAACAAACATTCTGGAGCCCTGGAGCAGCTTGGATAGAGACCCATCCATAATGGTTGTGATGTCCATGTGTGAGGTGTAATCACTAGTAGAGGTTCTAGGCATTTTGGCCTCTTGAAGCCCTGGATTGATTGCGATTGATGTGTTCCATATGAAATATTCCATTCATGCTTGGAATATGGCACGAGGGTGATTGGCCGAAGAAATATTTGTCTCAGCCAATCTATGGTTAGTGAAATGTGGAAGTCCCATATTTGGCTGGTTTTTACATTCAATAATGAAGAGCTCATTCCTTTGGTATTTGGTATGAAAATGTATTGGTTACTATGTTGATTCTATTATTGTTGTATCCATATTATTTCTATTGTTATTATGTTGGTTATAATCATGTACTTTACAATTGGTGATGTATGACTCTATCCATGTTTTTACCTGTAAATTAATGCACAATATATCTATGGTAAAATATATTATATTGCAGCTAATGAGATAAGGGGCCAGTGCTTATTAGAGATTCTTAGATAAATATGAGACCCCTATGCTTAAATTTATTGTTTACACCTGTAGATTCAATGTTGTGACATGTTTGGAAAAATGTTTGTCATCACTAGGAGGAATCCACATGAGTTCTTGTTGATGTGATTTCTTTCGTATCATTTTTCTAATGTTATTTATCATTCCCTAAGTTTTCATGAAGTTGTGGGAAGTTACCGGGCCTCTGAGCCTAAAAATGTGCCTCAAATCCTGGAGTTACAGGCACAAAATTGAGCATTTGGGGCCCTATTCATAGGCATGATGTTTTTTTCCTATGGCTATAGCCTCCTCGCCGCTACCTTGATGTGTCATGTCTACGACTATGGCTCAAAAGGGTCAAAATGTCAATGTCACCTAGGGGTAAGAGGCGTGAAGGGTTGGGTAGCCTCCTCGGGGTGTTTTTAATGTCGTACAAGGTATGATGGATGTTTTTCTACCAGTTCCACTTCCTTAAGGTCACCTAGGAGGTTGAATCTTATTATAGTGTCCACTCGTTGCATGTTTACCTGAGTTAGCCAGTTACTTGGGTAGATGTGGGATGAGGATGATATATAGTTACTTCACTTGTCTAAGTGTAACCTTAGTAAATTTTTGAGGAAACATATTAGAGATACTCCTAATGAAATTTTAAAACGTGATAAGGTAAATACATAGAAATATATTATTAAAATAAATGATACTATATATGTAGAAAGCGAAATTTATTACTATACTTGTCTAAGTTTAAACTTAGTAAATTTTGGAGGAAACATATATTAGAGATGCTCCTAATGAAATATTAAAACTTGATAAGGTAAATAAATGTAAAATTATTATTAAAGGAAGAAAATATACTATATAAGTAGAAATTAAGAATGTTTATTACACCTCTCTAAGTATAACCCTAGAATGTTTTGCGGGAAAATTATGATTTGCAAAACTAAACAAGTTCTTTTGATTCCCTTGAAGAGATGAAATGTTTATCTTATAAACCTCTATGTATCCCCTAACTCCATGGACACCATTTTGAATCTATGTATAATGGATGGTGTATTTTGTTTGGAAGACATTGAATTTCTAGTTAAGTAGCTAGCTAATAGGGAATTTAAGGACATGCAAGCTCTTTAATTTAGTAGTGAAGAAATGCTTCATTAATCTTTGGATGCAAAGCCTTAGTTTTCCTATCTCAAAGAGTTTGGATAAAATAATCTTCTTTAATTACAATAACATTGTGATTAGCCACACTTTAGTGAGGTTGTACAATCTTATTTTGGAAGAGAATGTTATCCTTTGGGTTGAAATCCATGGTAAAAGAGCTAAATTTGAAGCTGGTTTGAGGAGACATTAATGAATAATGGAGCATCTTGTTACTCTTTGATACTTATAATGGAATGGTGAAATAATAAAATTGATCTCTTCTGATTATTTTTTTATTTTAGAATTGATTTTGACAAAAAACTATTATTCATAGAACAATGGTATGGAAGAGGCTAGAGGAAATAATCGTTCCTCTTGAGTTAAGGGTTGTTATGAAAAATATGTATGAGAATGTTATTTCAAAGCTTAGGACAATTGAGGGTTAGTTGAAGGAAATTAAATGAAATATTGGTGTCAAGAAAGGGTGTCCCTTATCACCCACCCCTTTTGTCAAATTTATTGATAAACTAGAAGAGTTGTTGCCCCAAGCTCACTAGTATGGTCATAACTCCTTTAGTATAAGGTAATGATATTTTTGTTTTTTTAAGGAGCCATTAGGATCTTGGAAAGAAACTCAAAGCCTCTAAGATTTCTACTCCATAATGGATATGACTATTAATGGCAACAAAACTAAAGTCATGATATTTAAAAAAAAAAAGGATAACCTATGGTATATTCATTTATGATAATAACTCCTTGGAGAAAGTCCCCCCTACAAATATAGGGGAATCAATATCCATCATTAAGTCAATCAGAATTATATCATTCATAAAGAGATATATAGTGGTTGGAGAACTTACTATAATTAACAATAATCAACCATTAACAACAACCAATTCTAATGAAAGATATATAAATCAAACATAATCGACCACATTAAATTAAAATCCACTCATATTAACTAAAATGAACCATAATTGACCTATAATAAATTAGAGGAAATCATTATCAAATATAGAAAAATATAGATAATCATTGTTAATGGTGGTGAGACATCTCACTAGAATATCATAAACAATATTTAACTATATCTTACTCTAAAATATAGCTAATATCAATACTTAATAATACTTCATAACTTTCATATATTTAAAAACATGTGAAAATAACACTTTAATTAACATCAAATATATCACTCCATAAATATAGAATAACCTAAAATATATCAAATTAATTTTTTATATTATATCTCTTTTATATTTATAGATGTTTAGATTACTAAAATGTTTATATTTTTTACTATCATATTGTAAAAATCTATGTAAAAAAACTTTATTTTCTTATTGTAAATTTCATTTAGCAAATATAAGAACAATTTCATTTAGTAAATATAAAGATAAATATTTTTATTTCATTCTAAATGGATTGTTTTCCTTTCTTTGATAAACAACTGATCCGAGGCTTAGATTCAACCTAATTTTAAAAGAAAATAGGTAAACGTTATAGTTTAAATAAAAGAGAGACGGAAAACAGAAACATAATAGAATAAATAAAAGAAATCCATTAACTAGCCTTTACTCAGTGAGACTTAACTAATATTTCATCAATCCTTGTGTGGACACAGAGAATTTGTAAGGCTAATCAGAAGTGTCCTATGTGAGCAAGGAAGGAATCACCAAAAACAACTACCACTGCTTCAACTGGATCTTTAACCATAAGAAAATAGTTGTAATGCTCATCTCTACTCATCAACGATCGTGCAAGATTCCTTAATTTTGGTAGTTGATACCAACGGTCGTGCAAGATACCTTAGCTTTGGGAGTTGATACTTAAAATAGAAGTTATCTATCTAGCATGTGGAATAGTCTGGAGGGTAGTTTTTTGTCGAAATTTGGTAAACTAATTTGATGGTACTGAATCCATTTTCACTATCAAAACAAAATTCAAACACTCCAACTATTTTATTTTTTGAAAAAAAAAATCCTAGAAATGAAAAAAAAAAACCAAAAACATGTACTCCACTCTGTTGAGTAGATAGACAACTCGAAAAAAATTATCATAAAATTCAATTTATTATGCTATAGATCGAATCTCGAGGACAGACACCGAAGGCTGCAGTAAACCTTATATGAAAATTTACGGATGAAAAACAAAAGATGTATGGAAAATTGCTCATATCATTCAGAGAAAGAATTTAGCACTGAAAATATTTCTCGTCTGTGGTACAACATGATGGGCACGTCTGTGGTATAACATGATTGGCATGTTTGCAGTAAAACATGATGGGCACATCTTTTGAGGAAGCCCTGTAGATTCTCGATGTGTTGAAAATGTTAAAGTCACCTGCGTACCTCGTGCAGGTAGAAACAGAGTACAGTAGAGAGGCAGATGATAATGCGTGCACAACGCTGTGCATTCAAGAGGAATGGAGAAACCGTAGGGATGAATTTATTTTGGTTATGGATGCAACCACCATTTCAGAGAAGAAATTGAATTTTTATATAGGTCGTAGCCTATTTTGTAGGAGAAATTGAAGAATCTGTGATCCAAGCCATGCAACAACAGTTTTATTAAAGAACAGTCATTTCGGGCTTTTAAGCCCTCAACAACCAATCAGAGCTTTTGATTCACGCGCCAAGTATTTTTAAACTTATGAATGGGCCACGTCATAACTGGTCCCCACATTAATCTCCCATTGCAAGTTATATTTTGAGTGTCTTGTTGATATGTAGTCCCGCCGTGATGCGATGTTGTGATATCTCACATCGCATATCGCAACAGACAATTGTTTTAATACCACAGAATATGTTATGTTCTGAAGGTTTGTTGCGATGCGATGCGATTTGGTCCCACCACAATCGCTCGTAACCAATGTTCTCCATCCATCCGAAATGTTTCTGCCGAAGTTTAAACTGCCGATGTCACGATGCGATGTGGTCCCCACATCGCAACATCACTCATCGTCGTCCGCCAAGCCATTCAACCATCTGTTCCAAAGTTCATCGCCAATGCACCGATGTGATCTCTGTTGTGGGGTCCATCGCACATCGCTCATCGCCAGTATCAAAGGTCCATTCCGCCAAAGCCTTTGTTCCACCGATCGTCGATTGCGATGTGGGCTCCACTCACAAATCGTGCGTATGAAAGTTTTTGGTTTAAGCCTTTATTTATTCACGGCAACTGGAGTTTTAACTTAGGCTTAGGAATTTAAGTTACGACAATTTATATTTTGTTTTATTTTTATTTTTTACAACGCCGCGCCATATAAAATTTGAAAATCTCGTAGACTTATTGCAATGTTATTTTTTTGTGTAATGAAAAGCCCGCAGGCAGAGAAAAACACAGTAAGACCAGAGAGGATTGTTTTGTGCATTTTGAGAGACAGAGAGAAGTTTTTTTTTGAGAGCACTGCGTCTGTACCAGTCAAGTATTTTGTAATCCCACTTCTGTGGAAGAAATTTGTAATAGTTTTAGTTTGTTTATGAAATAGAAAGCATTTTTTTCCATCTCTGTCCAACATTTCTCTATGTTAATAGAGGAGAATTTTATTCTCCTTGTGTGTTTGGAATATTCAGAAATTCCAACATGGTATCAGAGCTTATCCAGGCTCTTTGAAGGTGTCAAAGAAGCTGAAGGAAAAATGATTTCTTGCAGCAGTTCACCAGCAGAACTCCAGCAAGCCCAATAGAAGTAAAGTCCAGGTATTTCTCAAAAAAAAAAAAAACTGAGTTGTTGTTTTGTTTAGAAGAGCAGTCCTTAGAGACAGAGTTTTGTCTTTTAAAGAAGGAAAGACAATTTTGTTTGAAAAACACAGTCAATTTTATTTCAGAGTTCAATTTATAAGTAATGGCTAGACCAAGAATTAGTATGAGTATTGGAAATACTCAGCTTCCACAATTTAATGGGAAGAATTATGATTATTGGGTCATTACCATGAGAGCCCTGTTCGCTTCCGAGGACTTATGGGAATTTGTAGAAGATGGTTTTGATGAGCTAGTTGATGAGTAGGTCTTTAATGCCTTAACACAGGCAGAGAAGGATTTATTGAAGAGTAATAAGAAGAAGGACTCTAAAGCCCTCTTCTATCTCTATCAGGCAGTACATGAGAGTGTGTTTCCAAGGATAGCAGCAGCTAAGAGATCCAAGGATGCATAAGAAACTCTTAAAATAGCCTATCAAGGTATGGAGAAAGTGAAGATAGCAAAATTACAATTGCTGAGGAGAGATTTTGAAACTCTCTTTATGAAAGAGTCTGATAACATAGACTCATTCTTCACACATGTGATTGGGATGGTCACACAGATAAGGTCCCATGGAGAAACACTTGAAGAAAGAAGGATAGTGGAGAAACTATTGAGGAGCCTACACTCAAGGTTTGATATTATTGTTACCACCATTGAAGAGACTAATGATCTCTCAAATTTCACGGTAGATGAACTTCATGCATCACTGATGACTCAAGAACAGATATTGGGAATATCAGTAAACCCACCTCTGGAGCATGCCTTTAAGACCCAGATGCCTTTTGGAAGAGGAAGAGGTCAAGGCAGAGGAAGAGGAAGAGACAGAAGCCAAAACATAGGAGGAAGGAACAACCCTTCACATTCACATGGAAGGAGCAACAGTCAGAATCAAAGCCAAGGCCAAAGCAGCAGCCAGAAAGGTGGAAACCAACATGCTCAAGGAAAAAGTTATGAAAAATCCAATGTCCAATTTCATTATTGCAAGAAATATGGGCACTATGCCAATGAGTGTAGGAAAAAAAGATGAAATGAATAATAGGCAGAATGCTAATGTAGCAAGAGAAGAAAAGAACCCAAAGAATGTGCTGTTAACATGTGATGTAGCACAAGATAGATAGGATGATGTATGGTTCTTAGATTCAGGCTGCAGTAATCACATGACTGGAAACATAGCAATGTTTTCCAATCTTGATGGAGAAGTTAAATCAGAAGTAACAATAGGAACTGATACTAAGATTTTTGTCAAGGGAAAAGACAGAGTTAGTATCCAAACAAGAAATGGTGAGTAGAAATTTGTGCCAGATGTATGCTATGTTCCTGGCTTGAAATGTAATATTTTGAGCGTCGGGCAGCTCATTAACAAAGGTTACAATGTATTCTTCAAGAATGATGTGTGCACAATAATGGATATACCTCCAAGCAGGAAGATTATTTCTGAAATACAAATGACCATAAATAGAATGTTTCCACTCAAGCTCAATACCGACTTGAAGGGAAAAGGAAAGAATGTAGCAGCTATAACTCAAGAGGTCTTTCAAAAGGAAGTGAAAGATGATAATTGGTTATGGCACTTGAGATTTGGACATCTCAATTTTGGAGGTCTGAATTTGATGCACAGAAAAGGAATGGTAAGAGGACTACCATTGATTGAGAAATCGGATAGCCTCTATGAAGGCTGCATCTTGGGAAAACAACACAGAGAAAACTTTCCATCAGGAAAGAGCATAAGGGCAAAATCACCCTTAGAAATTATCCATTCAGATTTGTGTGGGTCGATGTAAACAACATCAGTATCAGGCAACAACTACACACTAACCTTCATTGATGATTTCACAAGAAAATTATGGGTTTATTTATTGAAATATAAAAGTGAAGTGTTTGAAAAAAATTTCCACTTTAAAGCTCTTGTAGAGAAACAAAGTGGGCAGCATATCAAAGTTCTTAGAACTAATATAGGAGGTGAGTACATCTAAAAAGAGTTTCTGTGTTTTTGCAGAGAGAATGGCATACAAAAATAGTTTACTACAAGGTACACACCGCAACAAAATGGTGTTGCTCAAAGGAAGAATCGAACCATAATGGAAATGGTGAGAAGTATGCTGAAGGCAAAACATTTTCCAAATGAGTATTGGGCAGAAGCAACAAATTGTGCTGTGTATATTTTAAATAGATGCCCAACAAAAGTTGTAATGAATAGAGTTCCAGAAGAAGCGTGGAGTGCCAGAAAATAAGGAGTCACCCACATGAGAGTTTTTGGGTGTGTGGCTTATGCACACATACCAAATCAGATGAGAAATAAGTTGGAAAGTAAGGGGGAGAAGTGCATCTTCCTTGGATATTGTGAAGATTCCAAGGGATATAGATTGTATAACCCATCCACTAAGAAGTTTGTTATAAGTAGAGATGTGCAATTCATTGAAGAGGAAGCATGGGATGGAAGCATTGAGAAAACAGTCAATGTTAAGAGCTATTTGTCTCATGATGAAGATGAGGAAAATGTGGCTGAAAATAATACGTCATCGGTATCACAACCTCCACCAACACAAGGACAGCAAGGGACACCTCAAGCAGGAGTAAGAACACCCTTGATAAGAAATGAGAGTGCTTCTCCAAGCACACCACATGGAGCAGATTTGAGTGCTTCTTCAAGCACATGTACACCAAATGAAAGAGGAACAAGATTCAGAAATTTAAATGAAATTTATGAACAAGAAGCAGCAAATGAAGGTATGAACTCCTTATTTTCTTTTTATTGTCATGTTGATGATCCTATTGACTTTGAAGAAGACATAAAAGATAAGAAATGGATAGAATCAATGGATGAAGAAATTAATGCAATAGAAAAGAAAAAAAACATGGGATTTAGTTGATATCCCATAAGGGAAAGAAGTAATTGAATTAAAATGGGTCTACAAGACCAAAAGTAATGTTGAAGGTAAGATAGAAAGACACAAGGCCGGACTTGTTGTCAAGGTATATAAGCAGCAGCATGGAAGAGACTATAAAGAAACTTTTTCACTAGTTGCAAGAATGGAAATAGTGAGAGAAGTGTTGTCCATAGCAGCACAAAACAAATGGAAAGTATACCAAATGGATGTAAAATCAACATTTTTAAATTGAGTGTTAATGGAAGAGGTTTATGTTGAACAACCTCTAGGCTATGAGAAAAAGGGCCAAGAGCACAAAGTTTGTAGATTGAAGAAAGCTCTTTATGGGCTGAAGCAAGCACCAAGAGCATGGTATAGTAGGATAGATTCCTATCTACTGGAGAATGGGTTTGAAAAATGCGAAGGAGAACCCACATTATACATCAAAGAAAAATATGGTAAGATGTTGATTGTGGTTTTATATGTTGATGATGTGATATTCACAGGTAATGATGATTACCTCATTGAGAATTTTAAAATAGTCAAGAAAGATGAATTTGAAATGACTAATATGGGATTGTTGAGATACTTCTTAGGAATAGAAGTAGAGAAAAATGAAAATGGGATTTTTATCTCTTAAGATAAATATGTTAATGAAGTTTTAGAAAGATTTAATATGCAGGAGTGCAAGGCAGCAATTACTCCCACAATAATGGGATTGAAGTTGAGTAAAGATGAAAGCAGCAAGGATTTTGATCCAAGCTTGTATAAGAGCATAGTTGGTAGCCTCATGTATTTGACTATAACTAGGCCAGAGATTATGCATGCTGTTAGTTTGATTTCAAGATTTATGGAGAGGCCAAAGGATGCACATTGGCAAGTAGCAAAGAGAATTCTGAGGTATGTGAAAGGAACTAAAAAGTATGGTATTTTGTATAATACTTCAGAAAATATAGAATTAATTGGTTATACTGACAGTGATTGGGCTGGAAGTATTGATGATCGAAAAATTACTTCTGGTTATGTTTTTCATATGGCTTTAGGAGCCATTTCATGGGCTTCTAAGAAACAGTCGATTGTAGCATTATCTACAACAGAGGCAGAGTATGTGCCAGCTATAGCAGCAGTGTGTCAAGCAGTGTGGATGAGAAGAATTTTGAGGAATTTGTGTCAAGAATAGGTAAAGGGCATAGTGATATATTGTGGCAATAGCTCAGCTATTGCATTATCAAAGAATTTTGTGTTTCATAAAATAAAAAAACACATAGATGCCAAGTTTCACTATATCAGAGAATTGGTGAATAATGGAGAAATTGTTTTACAACATTGTAGAACAGGGGAGCAATTTGCAGATATACTAACAAAGCCATTGGGGCGAAAGAGTTTTGAATATTTAAGAAAATGCCTGGGTATGACTGATAACCCAGTAGTTGACTTTAAGGGTGAGTGTTGAAAATGTTTAAGTCACCTGCGTACCTCGTGCAGGTAGAAACGGAGTATAGCAGAGGGGCAAAGGATAATGCGTGCACAAAACTGTGCATTCAAGAGGAATGGAGAAACCGTAGGGATGAATTTATTTTGGTTATGGATGTAGCCACCATTTCAGAGAAGAAATTGAATTTTTATATAGGTCGTAGCCTATTTTGTAGGAGAAATTGAAGAAACTGTGGTCCAATCCATGCAACAATAGCTTTATTAAAGAACAGTCATTTCGGGCTTTTAAGCCCTCAACAACCAATCAAAGCTTTTGATTCATGCGCCAAGTATTTTTAAACTTATGAATGGGCCACGTCATAAGTGGTCCCCACATTAATCGCCCATCGCAAGTTATATTTTGAGTGTCTTATTGATATGTAGTCCCACCGCGATGCGATGTTGCGATATCGCACATCGTATATCGCAACGGAAGATTGTTTTAATACCACAGCATATGTTATGTTCTGAAGGTTTGTTGCGATGCGATGCGATGTGGTCCCACCACAATCGCTCATCGCAATCACTCATCACCAATGTTCTCCACCCATCCGAAATGTTTCCGCCGAAATTTAAACTGTCGATGTCATGATGCGATGTGGTCCCCACATCGCAACATCGCTCATCGTTGCCCGCCAAGCCATTCAATCATCCATTCCAAAGTTCATCGCTGATGCACCAATGTGATCTCCGCTGTGGGGTCCATCGCACATTGCTCATCGCCAGTATCAAAGGTCCATTCCGCCAAAGCCTTTGTTCCGCCAATCACCGATTGCGATGTGGGCTCCACTCGCAAATCATGCATATGAAAATTTTTGGTTTAAGCCTTTATTTATTCGCCGCGACTGAAGTTTTAACTTAGGCTTAGGAATTTAAGGTACGGAAATTTTATATTTTGTTTTATGTTTTGTTTTTACAACGCCGCGCCATATAAAATTTGAAAATCCTGTAGACTTATTGCAATGTTATTTTTCTGTGTAATGAAAAGTCCGCAGACAGAGAAAAACACAGTAAGACCAGAGAGCACTGTTTTGTGCGTTTTGAGAGACAGAGAGAATTTTTTTTTGAGAGCCCTACATCTGTAGCAGTCATGTATTTTGTAATCCCACTTCTATGGAAGAAATTTGTAATAGTTTTAGTTTGTTGATGAAATAGAAAGCATTTTATGCCATCTTTGTCCAGCATTTCTTTGTGTTAATAGAGGAGAATTTTATTCTCCCTGTGTGTTTGGAATATTAAGAAATTCCAACACGATGTTCATTCAAAAATGAAGGCCCAAACTATTGTTGTTATCTTTCTGCTCTTGCTTCTTGTCGACGCATTTTTTTTATCCACTCATATAACGTTGTAGTGAGAAATAGCAGAAGTCTCCGGAGTGTGAACCATCTGAAGAATGAAGGTGTTCTTCTGGGCATTGACGTTGCTGGGAACAAGAAGGTTCCGGGAGCTCATGGTAGAGTTGATCATGAAAAACACACTTCCCCTAATAAAAACTACAAGCATAATTAAGACGGAAATCATTACGACGGAAAAGCACACTTCCCAATTGAGTGTCAAGTTTTTGATCAATAATATTAAGTGTCTTGGATAAAAGTCATCAGATCACTCTTACTCTATGATTTTGGATATGATAAGTCTCCCATGAATCCGAGAAGAAGAAAATGAAGAACGAAAACGGAGAAAAATGAGAAACAATTTACTCACATATCTTCATTTATGGAATTTTCAAATTTCATTAGTGAACCATGCCATGCCTTGATCATGATTTAACTTGTTGAATTTTATTTCTCAAAATGGCATTACAATCCTTAGATCATTACAAAAAATTTAAAAGTTCTTATTTGCCATTATCTGTAAACTAGTCTCCTTGTTGTAAGGTCACATAGAAATCCAAATTTAATTACATGACTTACTAATTTTAATTCAACTAAATTTACACAAAAAATCGTCTAAATATGCACAAAAAATTAATTACGTGAATTACTCACTTTAATTCAACTGCATCTACATTGTAAATCATCTAAACATGCACAAAATTCTTATACTACTTTAAATTGTCTCAAACCTGTCAGTAGATTGATACCATTCATTCATACAAAGTTTAAACTTAATTTATTTTCAATTTCAATTTTTACATTGACCTAACTACTTTGACTATTTCACATAGTCAAGTTTACACATTTATTGAGATATAAAATACAAATTACTACTTCATTTTCTTTAATTCAAAATTGTATATTTATTTATTTTCATTTATTAATTTAGACTTCGATAAGAACACATTTTTATTCAATATCAATTTCTTTGGGAGAAAAGTGAAATACAACTATTTTCTCACAAATTATTAAAAATAATAGAAAATAATATATTTTATATAAGAGAATAAATATAATTAATATAAAAATATGAAAAATTATTATATTTATACCTTTGAAATATAATTTTATAATTGTATATAAATAATATAAAACACCATTACACAAATATTAGAATGAAGACATTAATCTTATGCATAGTTACCTTAATTTTTTTTTGAATACATAAATATTTTGATATTTTTTTTATATTGGTAGGACCTTTTCATTCATTAATTTCTAAAAGTAGGTTACATCCATGAATGTACACCATCCAAAATCTCCATAAATAAACTCTATCAAACAAAGCCTTATGTGACTGAATGTCTAGAAACCATTTTTCACCTAAGGAGCTATAATATATGGTACTAGCCGACATATAAATCAAAAATTTAAACAAAAATGACATCCATAACTATACTAACAACTAATCATTACATGACTCCACGGAGTTGTGACGCAGCCTAAGCTGCGTTTACCCATTGTATGCACATAATTTGCATTTCATCATTTTATCCTTAGGAATTCCTCTTCCAAGTTTAAGAAAATTTTTGCTTTTTTACATTCTATGGTTATAAACCATGATAAACCCAACCGTGGCAACATTATATGTGGAAACTATTCCTCTTTTTAAAATTCATGTTTACAAACCATATAAAAAATACCCACCTTGACAATTTGTATTTATGAATTCAATTTTAATTCAACCCCAAAAGTAGCAACCAACACAAATCTGGGCCCACAATCTATTTCAATGTACCTTTACACAACGATCTATCTGCTTAACCATCATCCAACTGAAAAATCGCATTTTAAACCAACCGATATTTAATGTTTTGAAACTATGTGAAACAGGTATTTTTTGATGTGATACGTGTCACTCCCGGAGTTTTATCGCAAAGTTCCCTTCAATAACATTTCCCATTTTAAAGCCACATGAAAACCATTTGCTGGTTTTCAAAACCCATCCACCATTATGTTGTATCATTGACTACCAGTTTCTCATACACTCAAATCTTGGTTCCAAACATGACAAAGTTTCAAAAACTAAGTTCACATTCCATCGCGCCTTCTCTCACGGTTCTTTTATAGAATATTAAGTTCCACAGTTAACATACAATGCATTCATAGCAACAGAGATTCGATTCCTATGTTTCTCCTCAGAGATTTAAATCCATGGTTTCAACAAAAATTGCATACTCTTTTATGCAATTTTATCATATTTTTGCATTTTCTCACCAGTTATCAAATACACATATCCTCTTGCGGTATCTGTAGATTGTTCCTTATTTAACCTGGACGTTTCTGAACCTTCCTCTGTTTAGGTCATACATGCTTCAATTTCAATCTTACTCCAGCAAATTCTCATTGTGATTTCGGATTAAGTTTCATTATAGTACCTCATGTCCTCCATTTCATGGATTGAACACTTTGCAATGTTCTATCTCCATTGTTTGAAAGTGCAGTAAAGCCCAAATGGGTATCCTCAAAACACTGATACATCAAACCCAAATGTGGCTTCAAGCTGTGGATCTCAGCGTTCTTCATCAATTGCTTAATTCATTTCTTATTACACAACGTTTTATACACAACAGAATGTGTAAGATCTTCTTCGCAATGCTTTATGCAGTGACAGCCACATTTGCGAAATGCATACAGGCGGATTTGGACCTCAATTTAGAAGTCCAAGTTATTTTTTTAATGGCATCGATCCATTATGTGATCGATGCTAATTCCTCAACATACGCAATCACACAAAATTCAATAAATGAATATTCAACCTTTTAAGAATACGCAGTCTCATACCTTCAATAATCATGTAGCTCAAAATGACGTAAATTCCTTTGCTTCTTCCAATTTCACCTGCACACATATATACTCAATAATGAAATACAAACTCAGAAATTGAGTTCTTTGTATTAATACTCAATATTTACATGGGAATTCTCTTCTCGCCTGATATTCAAATCAGTGGCCTCTTTCTTCCTATTGCCCGTAGGCTTCCAATCAAAACCCCTGACTATTTGATCCTGAATCTCTCTCCATTTTTAATGCCTTGAGGCTTACAATCTATACAATTGGATTATAAAACCAATTTTGGTTTAGATCCGCTATATTCTCAATCAAATCCTAAATATCCTCTAAATCCCTAAGGATTCTCATAAATCCCCAGATTCATGAAACCAATTCTAATTTAGGATTTACAATTAATTCTCAAATCTCTCATATTCTCTTTCGAGAACATTTACAAAAATCCTCTCAATATTTAATTAATCCTATTTTAAAATATTAAAATCACTCAACTCCAAACAAATCATTTTAATTTGTAACACAAGAATCCAATTTCATAGAAATACAAGACACCCTATATCTATTAGAATACAAAGAATTTTCTAAGCCTAATGCTCCTGCATCAATTTGGGTCCTTAGCACTGGATCTTGGTAATTCTAACTAGGGGAGGCATGGAATGTGATTTTTGATAAAGCTAAGGTGACTATTCTACTATTGGATTTGAAATTGGATAATTTGAAATTACTTTTGAATTTCCTAGAAGCCTCGATATGATATGCCGGAGTTAACCAAAGAGGTCATGATAGCTTTGGCCACAAGATTCTTCATTAACCAATAAATATGCATGGTATGTTTATACTGGGTGGTGCGTCCGCGAGTATGTCGAGGATTTGGAGCGAGAACTCACCAATATTCCACCTGCATTTCAAATTTTTCTCGCTAATTGAGTTTAGCTTCCCATGATGATATCATTTGTTTGACTTAGGTTTGGGTTCCATTGTTATAAGCCTGAACCGCATCCTGCATAATCTAAGTGTCCAATCTGCGACAACTTCTCTTTGGTGGTCGAGATGAGGAGGATCCTTTGCTGCCATGGTTCCTTGTATTCCTTCCTTTTCCTACACCCCAGTTAGCACAAGAGGAGGGACAAGCCATCTTAATAACCTACAATTCAAGAAAAATACATACTCTCAAGCTAATAAGGAGGGTCAAAGACCAATACCAGACTATGTGCTCTCAACCACAGTTTAAACAAATATTATGAGAACCTGATACATATACATTACACGAGAGCAAGAAACAAGCTTTGTTTGGATTGATCCTAATAGAAAGACTGAAAGTAGAAAATGGTAGCCACCAACGCCTTTCAAATTCATTGACCAACACCTCTTGCTAAAAAAGCTCGAAATATAGAGGGACTTGAAAAGGATGCTAAAATTTTAGATAGTATATATCGTAAATCGGATCCTCGATCAAAATACTCTTACATGCACACAATAGATAAAATAAATCAAATACAGCAAGTTTAAATTCACTACCTTGCTCGAGATGAAAAAATAAAGAATATATCCCGCTTTTTCGAGCATATAGTTCTTCAACAAGCAACGATTAACCCAAAATTGAGCATACATTCCCATTATAGACAATAGAATTCCAAATAAAATGAACACTGGCATAGAAACATCACACATAACAGAAAATAAAACCACAAAAATTTACAACTTTGCGAACACCCATTTTCTTTTCTTCCCACATTCAAATTACTGAAAGTGTAAGTACAATGGTAGTGGATAGTAGAATGGCGAGCAATCCGTGGTCGAGGAGGTAAGGGAAAGAAAAGAGAAACATATCCTATTGTGAATGCCATAAGTAAGAGGGGAGTTGTCTCGGATTGAGAGAAACTCCTCTAACCCATTTGAGCAGGAGTAAATGTTAGAACTCAACATCTGCGATTTCTCCCAAGTACCAAATGAAAAAACAAGACAAATGCATGTAGGAATTTCTTCACCCCCCCCCCCCCTACCCACCTGGATTTTATGAGCTTTGCAGCTTGTCCCTTCAACATTTTTCATTTCCATGATATTTTCCATCCCACTAACTTGTTCACATATACAAGGGATAAGGTGTGGTCTCCCTTCAGTCTTGGGGGTACTCATCTCAATCATAACAAAAATCCCGAGATGAATATATGTTTGTATTGCACCTCGATTTATTGGGGAATAATTTGATATTTATTAAAAACAATATCGTATGCATATAAGTAACCCAATTACACTCATTTAAAATAAACAACATAAATATATATTATTTTAATTTTTAAAATTTTAAAATATGAAATTAATATCAACCTTTCAACATAGCTCTATAATACTTATATAAAACATTTGAATTTAAATTATATAAAATTATATTATTATATTATTAAATTAACCCTAAATTTATGAAAAATGACATTATTACATTAAATGCATTTCCCTACCATGAATATATTTTATCTCAATCAAGCGTTATAAATACACATTAGATATCACTTTTGGGATTCAACTGCGTTAAGAAAGTCATTCATCTATGACCATTTCCATGAGAGGTAGTCATAACTGACTAATTTCTCATGAATTTCTCATGATTTTTGAATATTCCACTTAGTACTCATTGCATCGGGTGATGCTCGCAAGGGTGGAGAAGTGGGATTGAAACTAGTGAAATGAATCACATAGCGTAAATAATCACTGGGATTGAAACTAGTGAAATGAATCACATAGCGTTAATCATCACTTCTGGGGCTTGCACCCAGTAACCAGGACTTCCCGAGAGGCCACCCATCCCAGAACTCCTTTGTCTCAGGTGCGCTTAACTGTGGATTTTTCCCCACAATCAAGCCCACTCAGCTTGCTACCCCATTTGAAAAACATTAGCAAGTATTGTGCCTCATGAACTCTTCATGCCTCATGAACTCTTCAAGTAGAGCTCCCTTTACTCTTTGTATTTTAAGTATATGGGGCTTCATGGAAATGGTCATAGATGAATGACTTTCTTAACACAATTGAATCCCAAAAATGATATCTAATATAATGCACCATGGAAACCCCTCATACTTAAAATACACATTATTTTGAATATTTTTTACAAGCTACCAAATTAATCCTAAATTTCTGGAAAAAAAGAGACATTATTACATTAAATGCATTTTCATTATTACAATGTGCACTCTCATTTGTTTTTTCTTAAAACCATATCAATATTTGTAAATAAGCTTCCATTTTTTATTATATTTGTTTTGCAATACATACAATCACCTTGCATTCACTATGCCTATAGACAGAGGAAGGAAAACGAAATTGTTTATGCCATGTAATTCTATGTCTTCTAATTTAAAAGATCTCACTTCAAGGTAGGTCAATAACCTAATGATTTAGCAGAAATATCTTGGAAAATTTCTCGAAAGTTGGGCATGGGCTATCAATTGACCACATTACAAGGTTTTTCTATTTTATTTTCATGGTTTTGAAGCTGTGGAGATCATGGCAGTACTCCATTTTTCTTGATCAGCTACAATGTACTCATCCACTTCTCGACCCAAAAAAATGTCAATTTTTCCATATAATTCCCATTAAGTTTACCAATCACCATTGCGGTCAGTAAATCATTTGCTACATCAACCCAGTCATCATGTAATTCCCATTAAATTTACCGTTCTCTACTTCCCGATGTAAGTGGTATGTTGTCATCATGAGTTTTGAAGCTCTAATCATACGACTGATAATGGGTACATGTAATACAATAAGAACATAGTGAATTGGTAATGTGAAATAATTTTGTGTAGTCATTTTTTTCAACAGTATACATCCATTGGTTTTGAAACAATTAAGGTTGTTTGTTTGCCTCTCTGAGAGAAAAAGTCACTTAATGAGATCCCTAACAAAGGACCTTTTGGTACACATTTCAATAATGAATCAGATGCATGCTCCAACTTTGAATCGGAACCTGACAAGGGGAATGAAAAAAAGAAATAGATTATTGATGTGGAGCCCAATGCCATTGTTGCCACTGTGAATATTCAGAAGGAGGAATTGGAATATCCAGAGGAGGAGGAGCATCTCTTCCACTCCCAGATGTGGGTAAAGGGTTCCCCGCTACAGTTCATTGTCAATAATGGGAGCCAAAATAACCTTATTTTATCAGATGTCGTGAAGAAGTTGGGCTTGCCAACCACAACACACCCACAACCATACACCATCGGGTGGCTTCAACAAGGACGAGATCTCTGCGTCAGCCAGCACTTCCGCCTTCCCTATAGCATCAAGCCCTTCAAGGATGAGGTATTATGTGAAATTTATCCTCTTAATGTTTGTGATGTATTATTAGGCCAACCATACTTATGGAACCGACATGTTGTGTATGAGTCCTGACCTCGCACTGTTATTGTTACTTTGGGAAATAAGTTGTACAAGGTACCAGAGGTACCACCGCCTGTCACTATCTCTTTGGTGACTACAAAATAATGCAATAAGATCATTTCCAAAACCAAGAAACTTTTTTTCTTGATGATCTGCCCCCAGGTCAAAAAGAAGATTGTGGCCATGACCTCTAGACAGGGCTCCTATGCACAAAAACAACAAATGGACAAGGTTGTGAAGGAGTATGGGGACATTTTTGTTGAGATTCAACAAGATGATGAGCCTAGTGAAAATTAAGCACCTTGACTAGGTTGGGCCCGCAGGCTATTTTTAGGTGTATGTCTATTTTTAGAATGGTGAGCATATTATAAAATTAGCAGGATGATGATTCTAGATGGTTGAGAAAATTATATCTTTGGATGAATTTCTATTTTTAGAAGACGGGCGAAGTCTATTTATATATCGCTAATCTAAAAATATAATACATGTCGATTATTATTAGCCTTTAATAATAATCAGACAATAAATAGTAACTTATTGTCTTGGAGAACTTTATTTTAGTGAATAGATGTGGCACATCAATGGGCTGAATGAATTACGTAATTCCTAGGGTGGTTGGTGACCCATGCATGGAGGACTTCGTTATAACTTACTGTGGCAAGTTGTAACAGAGTTGGAAGAGTAGTTATGTGAGTTGTTATTTAGTTTAACTCAGTTAAGTGGGTTAAACTCAGTTGTGCTAGTTGTAAATAAAGATACACTAGTGAAAGATGAGTGAATTAATTATTTAATCAATTCAAAAGTAGTGTTTTACTTGAAACTGAACAAATATAGCAGTTAACTACTTGCATGTCAAATCCAGTGGAGATCCAGTGGAAAGATAGGTGAAAGGTTGAGATGGACTATCAGTTGTGACTATAGTGATGCATTTAATGCATCTACACAAACATTGGATATGCCAATGAGGATTGGAAATCAAGGAAAGGGAAGATCAAATTCATTCATGGATCTTCTTCAGCAGGGATTGTGCAGTGGAGGCAGGCTGTCAAGAGGCAAGAAATTGGTGCATAGATATGAAAATTTCTGCATGACAGTGTGTGACGATTGTATATTGTACTGAGATATCTATGAGCTGAGCTTCATATGATATTTTTACATGTTCCATTGATATACATAATATATGATAGGTATGGTTTTTAGCTTCAAGCTTTCCCGGTAAAACATCTTGTTATGTGCGCTTGATTTTGCTTCATATGTGTTTTGCAATTGATGCTTTAATTTCCACAAAGAATTAAGTGGAAGGATTATGTATTTAACATAAGATTAAATTTATACATGGTATTAGAGTAGTGTTAATCACTTGAGATTTCAGTATTGAAGCGGTGTTGAGTTTTGTGCTAGTGGACAATTCGAATTTGCTGCAAGAATTTCTTGGTGCGACAGTTGAGTAAACATTGAAATGGATTTCAATGGGTTGCGGTTGGAGTATGCACTCGAGGGTAGCTCTAAATACATAGCATGGAAGGACATAATGGAGGTGGTGCTTGAAGATAATGGTCTGAAGGAGCTCATCGATATTGATGTTCCTTAGCCCACTTCGACGGATGTTGCATTACTTGACGCCTGGCAAAAGAAAGTAGCGAAGACAAGAATAACTCTATTGGAAGGTGTGAAAGACCATATTGTGTGAAGCCTTCAAGAGAAAGCCACTTCATTCACAATGTGGAAGGCTTTGACAGATATTTTCCAAAGCAGCAACAACCATAGGAAGTTGGCGCTAAAATATAAACTCAGAAAAATGAAAATGGAGAAGGGCGACAGTATTCCAAAGCATCTCACGAAGTTTGTCCAATGTATGGATGAGTTGGGGAGTGTGGGAATTACAGTTGTGGATGATGACTTGGTGAGCTTGGTTGTCCTTGGGCTTCCGAAGAGTTGGCACAGTTATCAAGACTCTGTCAATGGGTGGGAGAAACTGCCAGATTGGGAGCGACTTTGGTCAGATCTAGTGCAGGAGGAGATAAGGTGGAGTACCAGGGATGGCTCTTCATCAAAACATGATGATTAAGAGGATTTTGCTTTGGCTACCAAAGCGAGGAAAGGGAAGGGGAGGAAATCCCATCCAAAATCCGAGGCTAAAGGCAAGAAGCTGGATTTGTCCAAGGTGAAGTGTTTTCACTGTCACGAACATGGGCATCTCACCACTAACTTCCCACAAAAAAAGAAGAACAAGAAGGCTGCTGGAGCTGAAGCTGCTGAGGCCCTTTCCTTGAAATTTGAATTGATTTATCCTTGATCGCATGCTTGGTTTCAAGCGCAATGGGATCAGTGTGGTATCTTGATAGTGGTGCTTCCTTCCACATGACAAGAGATAAGGAGTTGTTTAGTGACTTGGAGGAGAAAGATCTCCAAATGCATATAGAGATGGGTGACGATGGTAGATACAGTGCGACATACATTGGAACCATTACCTTTGAGAGGGAGTCAGGTAAACCATTTCTGTTGAAATATGTTATGCATGTTCCAGGTCTAAAGAATAACTTGGTCTTAGTCGCGATGTTGGAGGACAGAGGTTATGACGTTGTTTTCAGCGAAGGAAAAGCTTTCCTGCAACATAAAAAAATGGTTCAAACCAAGAGGATAGGGATTCGAGTCAAGAATATCTACAAGCTGGAGGTAGATGGCTGCACTACAATGGTGGGAAAAGAAGAAGAAGTGACGAGCCGGGATGAAGGCGAATTATAGCACAGGAGATTGGGCCATCTTCACCATCGCACCCTGAAGATTTTGCAACAGATTTCTATTGGACATCCCAATGGTACACTTGCGTAGTTAGATCAGTGCAAGGGATGTACTATGGGTAAGTTTTTGAAGACCACCTTTCATGAAAAGGAGAACTGTGCTTCGGTGATCCTTCACACAGACGTGTGTGGACCATTCTCGGTTGCTTCAATAGCAAAAAACAGGTATTATGTTATTTTTGTTGATGACTATTCTCGTAGATGTTGGATCTTCTTCATGCAGAAGAAGGATCAAACATTCTCAAAGTTATGTGAGTTTAAAGCATTGGTGGAGAAGGAGTCGGGGAAGTAAGGGAAGGCTCTGCGGAGTGATAATGGCAGTGAATATATCTTGAATGAATTCAAAGACTTTTATAGAAAATAACGAATTCGAAGAGAACTCATAGTGCCTCATAACCCACAGCAGAATGGGGTCACGGAGAAGAAGAACAGAACCATCGTGGGTGTTGCACAAGCTATGCTGCATGACCAAGGCCTACCAATGAACTTGTGGGTGGAAACCTGCAACATTGTGGTTTATGTGAAAAACCGTTGTCCTCATAGAGTACTTGGCATGAGTACACCTAAAGAAGCATTTTCTGGTAAGAAGCCGGATGTTTCTCATTTAAAGATTTTTGGCTCATTTTTTTTTCTCATGTGATGAAGAACGCCAGGAAGAAGCTGGATCCGACTACAGAAGTTGGGATATTTTTGGGGTACA
Organism: Pinus albicaulis; assembly: GCA_034641835.2. Taxonomy (NCBI): domain Eukaryota; kingdom Viridiplantae; phylum Streptophyta; class Pinopsida; order Pinales; family Pinaceae; genus Pinus; species Pinus albicaulis. The sequence continues at coordinate 15,323,530 of CM076580.1, read as the reverse complement.
CAGAAACACCCCATAATTATCATGTGTATTTTCCAAACAGTCGGATGATTGTTGTGTGACAGGATATAAAATTCAATGAGGAGAAAGCCATGAAGTTGCCGCTTGAGAGGGATTTACACTTGCATGTAGAGGAGGAACTACTTGTTCCCAAAGAGGAGCCTCTAGATGTGGATCAGCCACAGGAAGAGATTCATGGAGTGGAGGAGTCCACTCAGGCAGAGCCAAACATCAGAACTGGCAGAAGGCGTACCACAGAAGCTGAGAGACTGAAGCTTGATACGACATAGAATGTAGGAGCCCCTACTTCATAGCGCAGAAAGAGATAGTCTACTGACTTATTCACTGGATACATGGCTCTCATGAGCAAGTGTATTGTGACAGAGCCATCTTATTTTCAAGAAGCAGCGTAGGAGCCCACATGGGTAGATGCCATGGTGGCGGAGTATGACTCAATTGTCAGAAAAAGTGCTTGGGATATTGTTCCAAGGTCGGTCGGTAAATCAGTGGTAGGTTCAAGATGGATCTACAAGGTAAAGCAAGCTGCTAATGGGAGTTTGAAGAAGTATAAGGCAAGATTTGTTTCCTAAGGCTTCTCACATATCAAGGGGATTGATTATGAAGAAACCTTTGCACCTGTCGCACGGTATTCTTCCATAAGGACCATCCTTGCTCTCTTAGCATAAATGGGTTGGCATATTCGTCAGATGGATGTGGAGACTGCATTGCTTAATGGGATCATTGAGGAAGAAGTGTACATTGAGCAGCCTGAAGGATTTGAGATCTTCAGTAGCAATTCACATGTGTGCAGACTCAAAAGAGCGATGTATGGGATGAAGTAAGCACCTCGTGCTTGGTACACTTGGATCAACAGTTATTTCATTAGACTTGACTTCACCAAGAGTGAGGCGGATGCAAACCTATACTAAATTGTGGTGGAGGGTAAGCTTTTAATCATTGTTCTTTATGTTGATGATTCAATACTGACTGGTGATGAGAATATGATACACTCATGCAAGGAGGACCTTGCAAAGTAGTTCGAGATGAAGGATATGGGTCTCCTTCATTATTTCCTTAGATTGGAAATATGGCAGCGAGAAGGTGAACTATTTGTGTCTCAAGGAAAGTATGCTTGGGAGATAATTGGTAAGTTTCACATGGAGGACTACAAATCCATGGATACTCCTCTTCCAGGAAACTGGAGGAAAGAGGATGTTACATCGGCAGAGGTAGTGGATGCCACTGTTTATCGACAGTTGGTGGGTTCGCTCATGTATTGAGTTAATACAAGACCAGACATATGCTATGTGGTGAACCAACTTAGTCAAGCAATGGTTAAGCCTACCAAGCTCTTTTTGAAGGCAGGTAAGCATGTCCTGAGATATCTCAGGGGCACATTTGAGTATTTCTTATGGTACAAACAGACGGATGAGGTGAATTTGCATGGCTTCACTGATGCAGATTGGGCAGGTAGCCCAACGGACAAAAAGAGCACATCAAGAGGGGTTTTGAGTATCGGATCTACAACAGTTTCTTGGCCAGAAATAGATATCCATGGCACTCAGTTTAGCGGAAGAGGAACACATGGCAGCAATTCAAGCTGCATGTGAGGCTACCTGGATGAGGAAGATCCTGGTTGGTTTGTTCGGTTCTCATTTAGATCCTACAGTGATACATTTTGATAATTAGATTTGCATTAAACTCTCGATTAATCATGTGTTTCATGATAGATCTAAGCATATAGATATCCGGTATCATCATATCAGTGATTGTGTGTAGCAGAAGATCATGTTACTTCAGTACATTCCTACGGAAGATCAGGATGTAGATATTTTGACGAAGATGCTCACCAAGAGAAAATTTTAATACCATAGAGGCAGGATCAGGGTGAAGGATAATCCCTATCTTGTTGAGAGGGAGTGTTGAGATTCAACAAGATGATGAGCCTAGTGAAAATTAAGCACCTTCACTAGGTGGGGCCCGCAGGCCATTTTTAGGTGTATGTCTATTTTTAGAATGGTGAGCATATTATAAAATTAGCAGGATGCTGATTCTAGATGGTTGAGAAAATTATATCTTTGGACAAATTTCTATTTTTAGAAAATGGGCGAATTCTATTTATATATTGCTAATCTAAAAATAGAATCCATGTCAATTATTATTAGCCCTTAATAATAATCAGACAATAAATAGTAACTTATTCTCTTGGAGCACTTTATTTCAGTGAAAAGATGTGGCACATCAGTGGTTTGAAGGTATTACATAATTCCTAGGGTGGTTGGTGACACATGCATGGAGGACTTCGTTATAACTGATTGTGGCAAGTTGTAACAGACTTGGAAGAGTAGTTATGTGAGTTGTTATTTATTTTAACTCAATTAAGTGAGTTAAAATTAGTTGTGCTAGTTGTATCTAAAGATACACTAGTGAAATATGAGTGAATTAATTAGTTAATTAATTCAGAAGTAGTGTCTTACTTGAAAATGAACAAATACAACAGTTAACTACTTGCATGTCATATCTAGTGGAGAGATAGGTGAAAAGGTGAGATGGACTATCAGTTGTGACTATAGTGATGCATTCAATGCATATACATAGAAATTGGGGATTCCAATGAGGATTGGCATTCAAGGAAAGGTAAGATCGAATTCATTCAGGGATCTTCTTCAGCAGGGATTGCGCAGTGGAGGAAGGCTGTCAGGAGGTAAGAAATTGGTGCATAGATATGCAAATTTCTGCATGACAGTGTGTGATGATTGTATATTGTACTGAGAGATCTATGAGCTGAGCTTTGTATGAGATTGTTATATGTTCCATTGATATACATAATATATGATAGTTGGGGTTTTTAGATTTAAGCTTTGTCGGTAAAACATCTTGTTATGTGCGCTTGATTTTGCTTCATATGTGTTTTGCAATTGGTGATTTAATTTCCGGAAAGAATTAAGTGGAAGGATTCTGTATTTAACATAATATTAAATTTCTAAAATCTTCACCTCACCCACAGGGGTTCCTCTGCACTGTCAGGTCAAGCAACCCATTGATCTGACCCTAAGTGCGCTGCTACCCAATGGACCGATCTATCGGCACTATGTTCTGGAGAACGATGAAATCAAGAGGCAGATTCAAAAGCTACTGCAGAAAGGTCACATCCAACCGAGTTAATCACCCTGTGGGAGCTCGATCGTGTTGGTACAGAATAAGTATGGGACTTGGAGACTCTGTATTAACTATCGGGCGCTGAACAAGATCACTTTCTGGAATAGGTACCCGATCCCACGGATTTATGACCTTCTGGACCAACTCAAAGGGTCTAAATATTTCATCAAGATCGACTTGAAGTTTGGGTATCACCAAGTATCAATCGAACCCTTTGATGTGTGGAAGAATACCTTAAAAGCCAAGGAGGGCCTTTTCGAATGGTTGGTCATGCCTTTCGGGTTGACGAATGCTCCCCGCAACCTTCATAAGGTTGATAGATGACATCTTGTGGCCATTCACCAACTAATTTGTAGTGGTGTATTTGGATGACATTCTGATATTCAACCAGACTTAGGAAGAGCACCTCCACCACATCTGACAAGTCCTCCAAACACTGCGGTAACACAAGTTGTGTGCCAATTTAGAGAAGTGCACTTTTGGCATTAACCAGGTTCAATATCTTGGATACATTATTGATGAAAGGGGGTGTATGTGGATCCAACCAAGATCCAAGTCATTCGGGATTGGCCAGCCCCAACCACTCTAACATAGCTTCACAGCTTTATGGGTCTTACTAATTTCTACCATAGTTTTGTGTTGGGATTCTCTCATATCACTTGGCCCTTGAGTGAAGTCACCAAGCGAGGAGCGAAATAAAAATTATTTTGGTCAGAATCTCAACAGAAGGTGCTCGTAGAATTGAATCATTGCCTTTGTTCTACCCAAGTGCTCACATTACCAAACTTGTAAGAACCATATGAGATCAAGACAGATGCCTCTAACTATGCTATTGGGGAAGTTCTTACTCAACAGGGGCATCCAGTGGCATATCACAATGATACATTATCTGACACAGTTTGCAAGTATCCCACCTATGAAAAAAAAATGTATTCCATTGTGTAGGCTTGTCGAAAATGGAAGCATTACATTTTTGGGAAGGAAACAATCATCCACACAGACCACCAACCCCTGTAGTTCATACAGACACAAGGGAAGTTGCAGAATGATCACCATCAGAAGTGGTCCACATATCATGGAACAATTTCATTTGAACATCAAGTACAACAAGGGTGACACCAATAATGCGCTAGACTACCTCAGTCAACCACTAATCGTGGTGCTAACAACTGTTCTCAACTCTTGTGGGCATGAGACTTCTAATTGGCCACTTATCTATAAGAGCGATCCAAAATTCGGCCACACATACAAGACACTGTTGGTGGGTATGCAAGTTCTAAATTTCCACCTCCAAGATGCACTGTTATTTCACTTGGGACACCTTGGTGTTCCTTCAAGCGAGCGTGCCAAGATGATATGGAAAGCACACTACAGTCAAGTCATTGGGCATTTCGGGGTCGAGAAAATAGTGGCAATACTGCAAAATTATTTCTATTGGTCGTACCTTCGAGAGGATGTTGGGAAGTATATCAAATCCTACACTACTTGCGCCATTTCCAAACCAACCATCAAGAAGCAAGGCCTTTATACTACGCTACCTACTCCTAGTCGACCCTGGGAATCCATCTCCATGGATTACATGTTGGGCCTTCCTTATGCTAAGAATGGAAATGATTGTGTTTTCATGGTTGTCGACAAATTCTCGAAGATGGCCATTATGGTGGCCTGCAAGAAGAATATCACGGCAGAAGCCACTGCTAAAATCTTCTTTGAACAAGTGTGGGTGCACTTTGGGATCGCATAGTCTATCATCTTAGATCGGGATAGCAGGTTCCTCAACACACTTTGATCCAGCCTCTATTCAATTCTGGACACCAAGTGCACCAAGTCTACAGCTTTCCATCCCCAAACTGATGGCCAGATAGAGGTCGTCAACAGGATGATTTTACACATGATGCGGATGTACAATTCAAAGCATCCATGCACATGGTATGAGAGCCTCCCCTATGTAAAAAATAGTTATAACCGAGCTCTCCACAACTCAACCGGCCAAAGCCCCTTTCAGGTGGGCTTGGGATTCCAGCCACTATGTCTCATTGACGTCACCATGCCATTTGTGAATACTCAGGCCAATTCGTCTTATGTCTAGTTTAAAGCTAACAAAGTGAATAGCTTCATCTAGCACATTCAGCACATCCAACAACAAGGTGATAACATATGGGACAGAGCCAATGCTAAGTACAAGCAATGACATGATCAACATCGGGTGCCACAGAACTTCTAGGTGGGCAACAAAGTGTGGCTACATTTGCACAACGAGCACCTCACTGGACCCCACAGCAAGCTTTGTCTGCTCCGATATGGGCCCTACACCATCACCAAGGTTGTAGGGAACAATGCCTTCGAGCTCAGTATTCCACCATTCCTTGGTCTGCACCTAGTATTCAATGTGGACTGTCTTCATCTCTACTTCCCACCTCTACTGGACACCTCTGACATTGCTAAACAAATCAAACCAAAAGAGTTAAACCCAAACTACATGGAAGAGGCCACCACAGATTATATCATGGACATGCAAATAAAAAACACTCGCTAATAAAAGATCAAACTTTATCGGGTTTTCAATGCTGGCCAACTCCTGCACCAAGGCAAGTGGTTCACCAGGGACCAAGTTCAGCAAAATTTTCCTCATCTCAAGGAGGAACTCAACGCAATGGGGACAATTGCTTTTTAAGGGGGGAGGAATGATCTAGGTTGATATTGGTGGCCACCCGCCTATTCCACGTGGGGCCCCACCATTGTCTCTTTCATTTTTTCAGTTTCGGCACAACTTACTATTTTTAGCAATTTTTCATGTTCTGAACTTCCGGAGCCGTTTTGAGGCCCTAAACAATGCCTTTTCAGAAAACTAGGAGCAACAAATGTCCATGGATTGATATTGGTCACATCAAAAATTTTGATCCTCGGATAGATCTTTCTAACGAGGTATGGTGCACGTCAAACGAAGATCTTATTCCAAAGTTACGTCCCCGAGAAGTTGAAACACAAATTTACCCAAACGGGGCCCATATTTTTGGTGCTCCATCTCCTACAGTTAGGGTTTTGGATGCTTAGGATTTTCTATGTTTCTAAATAATAAATAGGCCCTCCAGCCTCATTGTAAGATATTTCAGAGGCCTGTAGCCACCACATCTCTTCTCAGAGATAAGCCACCAGCACCCTATCTAGTTTATTTCCATTCTATCTATAAGCAAATTTCAGTTCTTTGATATTAATGAAATAAAGTGTTATTTCTGTTACATCTTTGTATGTATGGTTATATGTGTATTCTGTTACATTCTTGCATAAATCTGGATCAGTTGTGCCAGGTGTGACAATGGATTTTAGCCTTGTATTTCCATTTCTAGATAGCCATGGTGTGATGGGCTTCTCCTGTATTTGGTTGAGACGGATTGTCGGATGGGATCGAAGCTGAGAGGGGTGGTCTCTGGAAAAATCGCAAGGCCTAGGAATCCCTTTATCAATAATGGCGGTATACACAGTAAAGCCTGATTTTGAACCTCCTCGTTAGGCCTAAGAATCCCTTGACCTCTAATGGAAACATACACAGTAAATCCTAGAGGATGGATCCTCATTAGACCTACGAATCCCTTCACCGATAATGGATGGATACATGGTAAGTCCTTGAGGTGTATTCTCTTGTGAGTTCTAGGAATCCATTGACTAGTTATGACAGGATACATAGTAAAGCCCAAAGAGTTGAGACAAATAAATTCCTCACGATTTAGGTGGAGATATACGGAGGAATCCTTCCTTGTTTAATGCCCAGTAATCTGGTTGGATTATGATAAATCCTGGTGGTATTGATGAGGGTTTCAGGCCTAGGAATACCTTGGTGGGATATACATAAAAGCCTAAGGAAGCCTTGGTTGGTTTTGTTATGAGTACCAAATTCATGCTTGGAATGTGGCACAGGAGTGATTGACTAAAAGAAAATTTGGGTTCAGCGCAATTTTTGTTCGGGTGTTTTGTTGAAGTCCCTTACTTGGTTGGCATATTCCTTCATTAATAATAGTTCCTTATCCTTTATTGTTTCATGTGTACATATATTTTTTCATATGTGGTTTTTATGGATGTTATATCATTGGTATTTTAGTTTTTTATATGTTAGTTATGATTATGTTTTATGACAAACTTGATGTAGTGTTGTTATCATATTTTGATTAAAAAATGAATGAAAAATGAATATATTACTTAATATATGATAATGTGACTATTTTGATAAGGTATCGAGGCTTTTGTATGAATCTTAGATAATTATGACATCCCTATGATTTGATATGCATTTATGACCTATAGATTACATATTTTTGATATGCTTAATGTAATGTATTTCATGGCTAGCAAGGGCCCAATAAAGTCCTTGATAAAATGTTTATATTAGTAGCTTGATTTCATGGTTATGTATCATCTTTGAAAGTTTCATGAAGTTCTATGCAGAGGCCTCAGACCTAGCCCTGAAAAAATGGCTTAGAATCTGGGGTCGTTGGCTCATAACTACCTGAAAAGGTCCATATTCATTTGCATGTCTTGTTGTGGGAGTGACTGGAAGGCCTCAGACGCATGAATGGCTTGTCATGGGAGTGAGTAAGGGTCCAAATTAGAAAAATGACAAGTTTTCTCAAGAGTTAGACACCTGGAAGGGTTGGTTGCACCTTCAAGGGTATGTAGCTCCTAAGGAAGGTTGGATTGGTTTTTTTTTGTCAGTTCCACTTCCTTAAATATAAATGGGAATTTGAATAACATCATAGTAGCCTCTCATCATATGTTTACCCCAGTGGACCGATTAGATTTTTTAAATGTGTGAGGAGGGTGTTACGGGGTGGTATCATAGAGGGTTGTGTTCTATTTGGGTGGTGTCGGGTTTCTCTTATCCTTATGTGATATCTGATACCATAGAGTGGTATCGGAGCATGGCTCAAACCTTGGACTCAATGGGAACAATTTGGTTGACATGCATGCATGTAGGTTGTATATGTGCTTGTTATGTATGCATGGTGGTGGTCATTGTTACAATTGTGTTGTCATGTATAATTTTATGATGTCTTTATTGGGATGTGTTTTTCATGAATGCATGTTGGTTGCATATGAATTTGCTATGCATGTCCTTGTCTATATGTTGTTGCTCATGTGTTCTGATGGCTATGGTTATGCATCCATGGCAGGTCATGCATGCATCATGGTGTTTATTATGTAGTTTGTGTCATCATGATGTGTTCGATGAGATAGAGCAGGAGATGTGTATCATCAGAGCGAGGTTGCAGCATTGGACCTCAGTGTAAGAGTAGATAATCATATAGGCTTATATGTTTTCCATAATGATTTTTATATGCATTATGGTTATGTACATGCCTATCATTTTATTTTTTTCTATAGCTACAAGCATGATAGGTGTTGTTTGAACAATGCATCCATAGGCATATAAAAAAAAAAAATTTAATTAAATTTTAACACAACGGAATAATCTTATTAATTCAGCTGTAAGTCTCATTCCACTTGCTCACTGGAAATACATAAAAATGTATCCCATTATATAACTATGGGATCACTAGACTCTGGACATAACAAAATGGAAGATACATAGTCTGACTCAGCTACAACTCAGTTACATTGGAAAACAATAACTTCCAGAACAACACCTCGTAACTCACATAGATCGAGATCATTTGTTGACAACTAAGACAAAAACTCAAGAAACTTATCACATTATTAGACACTTCCATCTCTAAATTATTCAAATTGGAAAATTAATTATTTTAAATTATTAATCAAATTTCTTTAACCAATTTTTGTTTTACTTTATTTTATTAAAGATATGTCTTTTGGATTAAAACATCACAAGTATTTTGAATTAATTTTATTAGTTCAAAATTTAATCAATAATAATTCACTTTTTTTTTAGAACCGCTCTATTGATCATTAAGTGAAATACATTATTATAATATATTTAAATTTTCATAATCATAATTTTATTTTGAATTCTAAAAACTAATTTATACTATAAGGTGTTTCAAAATCACGTTTTGGATATAATCAACATATTTATTTTTAAGATATAATTTTTGAATTGGAGGAGTGCATTGAACTCTTGTTTTATAAATTAAAATCTACACGAATTATACTTATGTGTTTCCACACATTAAATGCCTATTTATCATATATCTAAGATCAATAAATATTTAACTTATTTTTGGAAAAAATAGCATGGTAAATGTAAAATATTTTTTTCCACATTTAAAATATTGATTGAAATGTTATTTTGGCTCTTATTTATAATTTTCATTATCACACTCTAAACCCAATAGGTATTTAAAAACTATTCCTACCAATGGAAAAATTTGACGTTACAGGGGAGTTGTCCCAATTGTAACAAAGAAATAGGGGAAAGAGAGGAGTTGTTGCAACTATAACAACAAAACAAAGGATTTGTCACCACTGTTAAATCCTTGAGGTGTATGCTATGGTGAGTTCTAGGAATCCATTGACTAGTTATGACAGGATATACGGTAAAGCCCAAATATTTGAGACAAATAAAGTCCTCATGATCTAGGTGAAGATATATGTAGGAATCCTTGCTTGTTTAAGGCCAATTGATCTGGTTTGATTACGATAAAGCCTGGTGGTATTGATGAGAGTTTCAGGTCTAGGAATCCCTTGGTGGGATATACATAAAAGCCTGAGAAAGCCCTGGCTGGATTTTTTATGAGTACCACATTGATGCTTGGAATATGGCACGGGGTTGATTAATTGAAAGAAAATTTTAGTTCAGCCTAATTTATGTTCGGGTGGTTTGTGGAAGTCCCTTACTTGGTTGACATATGCATTCATTAATAAGAGCTTTTTCTCCTTTATTATTTCATTGTACATATATTTTTTGATATGTGGTTTTTATGGATGTTATATCCTTGTTATTTCAGTTGGTTATATGTTGGTTATGATGTAGTGTTGTTATCATATTTTGATTAAAAAATGAATGAACAATGAATATATCACTTAATATATGATAATGTGACTATTTTGATAAAGTACCGAGGCTTTTGTATGAATTTTAGATAATTATGAGATCCATATGATTTGATATGCTTTTATGACCTGTAGATTATGTATTTTTGATATAGTTAACATAATGTATTTCATGGATAGTAAGGGCCCAATAAAGGCCTTGATAAAATATTTGTATTAGTAGCTTGATTTCATGGTTATGTATCATCTTTGAAAGTTTCATGAAGTTATAGGCAGAGGCCTTAGACCTAGCCCTGAAAAATTACTCAGAATCTGGGGTCGTTGGCTCATAACTACTTGAAAAGGTCCATAGTCATTAGCATGCCTTGTTGTGGGAGTGACTGGAAGGCCTAAGACACATGCATGGCTTGTTGATCTGAAATGTGAGAACTTCTTATTTCTAATACAAAGATTGACTGTAGGGGCATTTACTAGATATGTCACCTTTAAAGAAAGGATGAGATCTAGAAGCTATCTGGCCCTTTACATACTATACCTAAAGAAATAATAGAAGTAATCACTAATGATATGGAAATGAAACTACTTGTTTTCTGGTGCAAGGTATTCATTATCCATAAACTTATGTGTGCAAACTGTTTAATATGTTTTGCAATTGGAACAAAATGCTTTTGGTGAATTTATGAGTCTTTTTGTGTGTACGAGGCTTATTTATTTTTATTGTTTAACATCTTTAACTCTGGAAAAACACAGCAAATAAATCACAAAATATAACAAAGCATATGATAAGGCAGTTCACCCCTCCTGGGCTACATCTGCCAGGTCCAAGGCCCCCAATGGGCATGTCCTTTCTCTTATTATGCTCAGAAAATGGTCATACAGTGTGAAGAAAGCCTAAACAGGAAAAAATAGTTGTAGAAATGAGTTTAGAATACAGAAAACAATAAGGAATGACTATAGTTTCACCTCCAATGGTAAACCATAATCCAATACAACTCTCCAATCCCCAAGCCCTGATGGCTCTTCAAGCTTCCTCGCTGATAAAGTACCTGAAGAACTGCTTTTTTGGCTCTGCAACCTACACCATTGGCTCTGGAATTCTCAAATTACCCAAAATAAAAAAACAGTTCGCTCCAAATGGTCTTCCCTAGCAAAATTTATGACCAAAACAGTCTTTTTCCTAATTAGGGCTAGAATACCTCCACCAAATGTGGTGGAACTGCATATAGCTCCACTAATTTTGGAGGTGGCGCCATTCTGGGCAGAGTCTGCCATTTAAACCACCGGTTGACTGTGGTTACATTAAATGTTTCGGGGCATGTGACCACACCCGTTGCAACAATCGTTGGAGCCAACGGTTAAATTAACCATAACATTAAACCTTCCAAACCCGCCTCCATATTACATGTGGCCTTATCCATACCACATTAAACTTAATCGTTACATATATCCGCCGTTGGTGTTAAGCCCTTGGATTCTAGCGCTGGGTCACGTTGTTGAGGAGGCTGGCCCTAAGGGGCTGGCCCCCTTTCGGGCTTGCCCGAATTTAACATAAGGTTTAAATAGAATTTGGGAGCCAATGTAGTTAAGACTCACCGTAGAGCGCCCGGTCGGGCCACCCGGCTGGCAGTGCTCAGACCCGGATTCAAACCTTGTCGATGCCATATATAATTTTACACAATCCATTGTTTCAAGTCTTGGGGCCACGTGATGGCCTCCGGATAGGCCACGTGGCACCCGTTGATTTGCTCGCACAGAATATTTTGTGGAATATTCCTTTTTTAATATTTTTTTATCCAAAGTCAAACTGAGTGAAATTGGGCTTTTCCCTTAAATTGAGAAACTTCAAACTTGAATATCTTCCACATACAGTATCAGTTTTGAGTGTTGTTCATGGCTACAGGATCATTTTGACGAGACCTTTCCTTTCATTTTGGTTTCAACCAATTCCGAGCAAATAAAATTTTGAGCATTTTTACAACTTAGAACACGATCACATGATCACACCTCCCAAATGGTAAGATTTTGACCCACAAAATCTCTCTGATTACAGAAAATAAAGATGAGGAGACTGATTCTCCACTCTTCCAACTTTGAACCACTAAAATATTCCTGACTTCATAAAATTGAGCTTCTCATAAAACGATCAATTGTTCCTTGAATTCACTGACCGACCATTGCTAACATTGACTGAGTCATGATGCAAATTCTTGAAATTTTCAGAACAACAACTATAATTTGCAGAAATCATATTGTTTCTACAATGGTCAAACTTCAAAGAAGACTGAAAATAAGATTCACCTTGCCAACTGTTCACATGGTTAATTTTTGCTGAATGAACCCTGTTCTTGTGCCAAATCCCGACCAAGTTTTCTCACCATACAAATCTGCCATTCTGAAACCAACATTGACCCATGTTGAACTGTGTGCCCTCTTTTCTTGCATGCCTTTCCATCTCATGGACTCTTGCACTACTTTGCATCGACACTTCGTTCTATGCATTGAGCGACACCAAAGGTACCTTCTGCAAAAAATTGTCATCTTCTTTCAAAGACGAACTGTTATCAGACTGAAACATACCATCATTGATATCAGCAATATCATGAAAAGGTAAATGTACAAAATATTGTCGTTTAATCATTAACAAAGTCATATTTTAACTTGCATTAACTAGCCTTTTCAATTGACCTGCATGGACTAAAGAAGATTCTAGCTTCTTCTTATGTGCTCTCACAATGTACTCTTTTCCATCCTTGAACAAGTGATACTTATTCTCATGGCGATGGAAGATGGCCTTTCTGTCATATAAATATGGACTACCCAACACAACACCTATAATGTCAAGCGGTACTACATCCAGTTCAACCCAATCAACATAATGAGCTATTATGGCGAAGCGCAAGATGCACTTCTTTGAGAGTTGTAATTTTGCATCCCTGCATATCCACGCAAGTGGATAAGGCTTTGGATGTGGAATTGTCTCAAGTTTCAGCTGTTTGACCAAGTCTTCTGAAATGAGATTAGATTGAGACCCACTATTAAAAAGTGTTTCTATCTTTGTGTGGTTTGAGATTATCCTCACATGAAATAGCTCTATCCTCCTCTTTTCATTTTGAGTTTCTTTGTGACAGTTTAATGAGCTAGAACTGGGATTTGTGTCTGGTACAACCTCTTTCCCCTTTATGTTCTTTAATACCATGGCGATACTTTTAGTCTCATCACCTGATTCAGACCCTAAGTCATGTTCAACAGTTGCAACAGTTTTTCCCTTTTCTTTGGTTTTGTCTTTGTTTTTATATTTCTCTGGTTTCAGCTCAGGATGAAGCTTCCAACAGTGTTCTTCATCGTGGCTTTTTTTTTAACAGTTCTTGCAAAATAATTTCCCTTTTTCCTTTCTATATTTTGCATTCCTTTTTCTTCCTTTGCCTTTAAAATCACTACACTCATTCAGTGCATCAAAAGTGTTTTTCCCTCTAGCCTCTAAATGCGTAGCTTGTACACAAACTTTGACTAGACTAGTAGGATTAAACATAAGAATAGTGTGTTTAAGGTAACTATGCAATCCACCTATATACTTCAACAAAGTGTCTTGGCTTTGTAAATCTACCCCAATTAAGAGTGCTCTTCTCATAAATTCCTAGGTATAGTCTTGCACATTCTGTCCCTTAAGCTATCTAAAATTTTTCCAGTTCATTATAGCCTTTTGAAGGTGAGCAAGAGGATAAAATTGTTTCTTGATTGTAGAAACAAACTCAGTCCATGATAGAGTAATCTTACCATGTTTCTTGATTTCATCCTTGGTTTTGGCTTCCCACCAAACCAATGTTGCTCCATCCATCCTTAATGAGGCTAGTTGTATTTTGGTGTCATCATCATGTAGATTTTGAATCCTTAAATAGACCTCCAGTTTTCTGATCCAATTATCTAATTTCTCTGCATTAACATCACCATTAAACATTGGCAATTCAAATTTGACATCAAGCTTTAACAAAGGATTTTTACCAGTTTTTTTTTTTACTTATGTGACTAATTTACCGAAGTTGAAGAGGATGAAGTAGAGGAAGAGGATGACGATGGAGATGAAGGATCACCATTTCCTCCATTCCCTTTCTTTGACTGATCATTACCCTTCTTTCCTCATGAGGAATCCTCTCCTTCTTTTTGGTTTTTAGATCCTTCTCCAGCAATTCTATCATTTCTTTCTTAATAGAGGATCCTTACCATTTCAGTCATATCTAAGAAATCTTTCCAAAATACCCTTTCTTCTTCCTTGGGATCCATCTCTTCATGAGCTTCTTCTTCTCTTGAAGACATGCTTGTAGTTGCTTCTAAGGCTATTGAGGGTGAGATAGAAGGTGGAGATAATGGCACCCTAGCCCTCCTTGGTTGAGGATTATCTTGTGCTCTAACCAATTTTCCTTCCCCTCTTTTAAGTTTAAGCCTAGTAAGCATCAAATTTGCAAAACAGTAAAATATTTCTTTGCACAAAACTCAAAACTTGAACTCAAACCTATGCTCTGATACCAATATGATCTGAAATGTGAGAACTTCTTATTTCTAATACAAATATTGACTGTAGGGGCATTTATTGGATATGTCACCTTTAAAGAAAGGATGAGATCCAGAAGCTATTTGGCCCTTTACAGACTCTGCCTAAAGAAATAATAGAAGTAATCACTAATGATCTGGAAATGAAACTACTTGTTTGCTGGTGCAAGGTATTCATTATCCATAAACTTATGTGTGCAAACTGTTTAATATGTTTTGAAATTGGAACAAAATGCTTTTGGTGAATTTATGAGTCTTTTTGTGTGTAGGAGGCTTATTTCTTTTTAATGTTTAACATCTTTAACTCTGGAAAAACCCAGCAAATAAATCACAGAATATAACACAGCATATGATAAGGCAATTCACCCCTCCTGGGCTACATCTTTCGGGTCCAAGGCCCCCAAATGGGCATGTCCTTGCTCTTATTATGCTCAGAAAATGGTTATACAGTGTGAAGAAAGCCTAAACAGGAAAAAATAGCTGTAGAAATGAGTTCAGAACACAGAAAATAGTAAGGAATGACTAGAGTTCCACCTCCAATGGTAAACCATAATCCAATACAGCTCTCCAATCCCAAGCCCTGATGGCTCTTCAAAATTCCTCACTGATAAAGTACCTGAATAAATTCTCTATTGGCTCTGCAACCTGTACCATTGGCTCTGGAATGCTCAAATTACCCAAAATCAAAAAAACATTCGCTCCAAATGGTCCTCCCTAGCAAAAGTTATGACCAAAACAGTCTTTTTCCTAATCACGGCTAGAATACCTCCACCAAATGTGGTGAAACTGTAGATAGCTCCACTAATTTCGGAGGTGGTGACATTCTAGGCGGAGTCTGCCATTTAAACCACCGGTTAACTGTGGTTACATTAAATGTTTCGGGGCATGTGACCGCACCCGTTGCAACAATTGTTGGAGCCAATGGTTAAATTAACCGTAACATTAAACCTTTTGAACCCGCCGCCATATTACATGTGGCCTTATCCATACCACATTAAACTTAACCGTTACATATATCCGCCATTGGTGTTAAGCCCTTGGATTATAGCAATGGGTCACGTTGTCGAGGGGGCTGGCCCCCTTTTGGGCCCACCTGAATTTAACATAAGGTTTAAATAGAAGTTGGGACCCAATGTATTTAAGACTCACTGTAGAGCGCCCGATCGAGCCGCCCGGCTGGCAGCACCCAGACCCGGGTTCAAACCTTGTCAATACCATATATAATTTTACACAATCCATTGTTTGAAGTCTTGGGGCCACGTGGCGGCCTCCGAGCAGGCCATGTGGCGCCCTTTGATTGGCCCACACATAATATTTTGTAGAATATTCTGTGGAATATTCCTTTTCTAATATTTTTTTTATCCAAAGTCAAACTGAGTCAAATTGGGCTTTTCCCTGAAATTGAGAAACTTCAAACTTGAATATCTTCCACATATAGTATCGGTTTTGAGTGTCGTTCGCGGCTACAGGATCGTTTTGACGAGACCTTTCCTTTCATTCTGGTTTCAACCAATTCTGAGAAAATAAAGTTTTGAGCATTTTTACAACTTAGGACATGATCACCTGATCACTTGTCATGGGAGTGACGAAGGGTCCAAATCAGAAAAATGACAACTTGTCTTAGGAGTTAGACACCTGGAAAGGTTGGATACGCCTTGAAGTGTATGTAGCTCCTAAGGAAGGACAGATTGGTTATGTTTTTTCGGTTCCACTTCCTTAACTATACATGGGAATTTGCATCACATCATTGTAGTCCCTCGTCATATGTTTACCCCAGTGGACCGATTATATTGGGTAAATGTGGGAGGAGGGTGTTATAGGGTGGTATCATAGAGGGTTGTGTTATCTTTGGGTGGTGTATGGTTTCACTTCTCCTTTTGTTATATCTGATACCATAGAGTAATATCAAAGCATGGCTCAAACTTTGGTCTGGATGGGAACAATTTGGTTGTCATGCATGCATGTAGGTTGTATATGTGCTTGTTATGTATGCATGGTGGTGGTCATTGTTACAATTGTGTTGTCATGTAGAATTTATGGTGTCTTTATTGGGATGTGTTTTTCATGAATGCATGTTGGTTGTATATGAATTTTCTATGCATGTCCTTTTGTATATGTTGTTATTCATGCATTTTTATGGTTATTGTTATGCATGCATGGTAGTTAATGCATGCATCATGGTGCTCATTATCTAGTTTTTGTCATCATGATTTTGTTGTTATGTAATGATGCTAATTTGTTTGATGAGATAGAGCAGGAGATGTGGATCATCGGAGCGAGTAGGCTTGTATGTTTTCCATTCAAGTATGTTGTAATGATTTTTATATGAATTATGGTTATGTACATGCCTACCATTTTATTTTTTCTATAGTTACATGCATGATAGATGTTGTTTGAACAATGCATTCATATGCATATAAATAGAAAAAATAAATTTTAATACAAACGGAATAATCTTATTAATTCAACCTGAGCCTGGTTCCACTTGCTCACTAGAAATACATAAAAATTTATCCCATTATATAATGATGGGATCACTAGACTCTTGAAATAACAATATGGAAGATACATAGTCTGACTCAGCTACAACTTAGTTACATTGGAAAACAATAACTTCCAGAACAACACCTCGTAACTCACATAGATCCAGATCATTTGTTGAAAAATAAGATGAAAACTCAACAAACCTATCACAATATTAAACACTTCCATCTCTACATTATTCAAATTGGAAAATTAATTATTTTAAATTATTAATCAAATTTCTTTAACTAATTTTTGTTTTACTTAATTTTATTAAAGATATGTCTTTCAGATTAATCACATCATAATTATTTTGAATTAATTTTATTAATTCAAAATTTAATCAATAATAATTCACTTTTGCCACCCTTTTGAGCATTCAGTGAAATAATACATTTCATTATAATATATTTACATTTTAATCATCATAATTTTATTTTGAATTTTAAAAAATAATTTATACTATAAGGTGTTTCAAAATGAGGTTTTGGATATAATCAACATATTTTTTTTAAGATATAATGTTTGAATTGGATTAACGCATTTAACTCTTGCTTTATAAATTAAAATCTACACGAATTCTACTTATGTGTTTATACACCTATATATCATAGATCTGAGATCAATAGATATTTAACTTATGTTTGGAAAAAATAGCATGGTAAATGTAAAATATTTTTTCCACATTTAAAATATTGAAAGTTATAGGGGAGTTGTCCCAATTGTAACAAAGAAATAGGGGAAAGAGAGGATTTTCCACAACTATAACAAGGAAATGAAGGAGTTGTCACCACTAGAACAAGGAGCAATATTCTAGTGGCTTCAAGTCCCCTATTTCCTTATTAGTGTTGCTACAACTCCCTTGTTCTCTTGTTAAAACTGCTACAACTCCATTATAATGGTGACATCTGACATGTAATGGTGACAACTCACTTATAACTTGTTACTAAAACTTTACTAGTGTGGTGTCAATTTCTATACCATATTGACATATAAATAAATTAATTAGAAATTTTTAAAATTATTAATTAATTTTCTTTAACTATTATTTGTTTTATTTGATTTTATTATTTTGAAATTTAATCAATAATATAATATTTTGATTTTTTATTAGAACCATCCTATTTAATGTATTTAATGGATTTCATCATAATTTATAGACTTTAGTCATAATTTATGCTTATTGTGATCTAAGGTTAATTTACGTGACCTAAAAAAATTTCAGAATTTTCTCACCTTAATTTTACTACCTTTTACATGGTTGTAAAATGTTATAAAATTTTATGTTGAACTTTAAAATATATTTTATGCCGTAAGGCATTCTTATTTGAAAACAACTCCCCTAGTCGCCACTGTGTCCATGTCCGAGCCATCGGGATCAAATGTTAGGTGCCACTGTGTCCATGTCTGAGCCATTGGATCAAATGTTAGATGATTGAAATGTTTTAGGCCATTAGATCCACAAGTAAATAGTTATATATATATTTTTTATAATGTTAGTTTTAGTTTTTTTTTAATAAGTTAGATTGAATGTAGGTTTTGGTGACTTTTAAGTTATAATGTTGTTATTAAAAATTTGTTATATTTTATATGTAAATGTAAATATTTTTATATGTGTTTTTTTATAGTATATTTTCTTTTTTCTTTTTAATAAGTTAAATTGAATTTAGGTAATAAAATAAAATAACAATAAACTATAAAAAAAGCCCAGCCCATGGTATTGACCCATGGTATTCATGTGGAATACATTTTATTTAAAGGGGGAAATTAAGATGGCCTAGATCAATCTTAACTCTGGAGTATTTGTTTTTTCTTTTTAATAAGTTAAATTGAATTTAGGTAATAAAATAAAATAACAATAAACTATAAAAACAGCCCATGGTATTGACCCATGGTATTCATGTGGAATATAGTTTATTTAAAGGGGGAAATTAAGATGGAAAATATCTAAACTAACTATTTAATAAAATTATTTTTAATTGTTTATAAATTATAACCATTATTCTTTTAAAATTTTACTTAATAAAATGTATCTAAATTTTCATACATCTAAATATACATAGTTTTTCTTGTTTTATATTATTTTTGTTACAACTATTTTATTATTCCAAAAATACATGGTTTTTTTCGTTATATATTATTTATGTTACAACTGTTTTATTATTCATGGGTAGTATTTCTTAATATATAAAAAATGAAATTAATAATGATGAATGTTCATAATTCTCATTTCTTAATTAACACTAAATTTACCTCTAATTACTTAATTGTAATAGTTTGTAACTACATAACAGTTTGTAAATACATACATACTCTTTCAAAAAAAAATTTGTTAATGAATATCAAATTTCTTCTATTAAAAAAAACCTATATACATATCTTTAATTACCTAATTGTCGCTAAAAAACTTACATGTTTTTTACTTTATAATCATAAGCTAATTTCACAAGTTATTAGTTTGTAACCTAATCCAAAATCAAAGATAATGGCTAGGGATGTCACAAGTTATCATTCACATAGTGATTTATTGAAGTTCTAATTCAAAATAGATATTAAAGTTCTCAGTTGAAATGGATCATATTAGATGCATGGTGGCCAGAGACACTAAAAAATTCAAAATAGATATTAAAGTTATCAGTTGAAATGGATCATATTAGATGCATGGTGGCCAGAGACACTAAAAAATAGATATCTGTTATGACATCCATATTGTCTACAAACCATCCAAATTTCCCACATTATATGATGTCAAACTTACTCAACTTTTTATTTTGAAATTTTAAACAAAGTTTTTCTCTACATAATTTTATCTTTTATAATTTTTTTATTTTTCAATTCCAAACAAAACTTATAAAAGAAAAAACCCACTCAGTCCTTACTGTAGATTATAGTTTTACCAAATTGACACTATGTGATTAACAATAGAGTATGTTGAGACAACCCTACAGAGTTTTTTGCACATGTTTTATCATAATTCCCTCCATCCAATATATATTGTAGATTCTTTTGAAGAGAGACTGTATTGTAGTTTATAACCTAATCCACAATCAAAGAAAATGGCTAGGGATTTTACAAGTTATTAGAGTGTAACCAGATCCACAATCAAATAAAATGGCTAGGGATGTCACAAGTTATCATTCACACAATGATTTATTGAAGTTCTTAGCTGAAATGGATCCTATTAGATGCATGGTGGCTAGAGACACTAAAAAATTCAAAATATATATTGAATTTCTTAGTTGAAATGGATCATATTAGATGCATGGTGGCTAGAGACACTAAAACATTTAAAACAGATATTTATTATGACATCCATATTGTCTACAAAACATCCAAATTTCCCATCTTATACAACAATTTCTAACAATAACCGCTCAATTTACTCTCAAATTTTTTAAATCCCCACCCATGTTAGGGAGATCACAATGTAAAATCAAATGTTCCTATGGTCTATTTAAAGGGTTCATAAACAAAACAAACAATGAGAAAGTCAATATTGTGGTATAATAACTGATTTTTAAATCATTGTGACAAAAAAAAAAATCACATTTTCTCACAAAATATATCTAATGCTATAAGGATCTAGAGAGGTATTCATGGCTAGCTTGGAAAAACAGACATGAAGATGCTTCTAATTTTCTATGAAGTAGTCTTCAAAAGTTCCTAGCTCTATTTTAATTGCATAAATGTATTGAAAACCAACTAATAGTATTTACTTCAGTTGTTTTATTTGGACATGTTGCAAGCTGATATTTATTGCTATACAAGTTATGCATCAAATTATTATGTAACAATTGTGCCAAGAAATTTTTAAATTATTTCTCTTTAGTATCAGTGTAGTATGTTTTCAATCAAGAAGAGGCTTTAGAGTTTAAGAACTATATAGATCTAAGCACGTGATTTTATTAAAATTTATGAAACAAAATCATTTTTTACAACTTGTATGTTTAAATATGTGATTTTGGAAGTGATGATGGCTTCTTTAGACACTTGATTAGTATTGTGAAAGAACTTTGGTTATATCATTAAGGACTGTGAGTAGTTCATCTAGCAGTTGCATTTCTTATAACATATTTTCATATCCTTTGTATAAGCTATCGTATATACAGTTCTAACACATTTCCTTAGGACGTTAGTTATATGGTGAGTAGTTGATGTAGAAATTGCATTACTTATAACAGATTTTTATATCCTTTGTATGAGCTATTTTATCTACAATTCTAACACATTTCCCCCAGGTGTTACCTATATGGTGCCTGAGTGATGATGGCTTATTTAGACACTTGATTAGTATTGTGGAAGAACTTGGAGTATATCATTAAGGATTGTGAGTAATTCATGTAGCAGTTGCATTGCTATGAAATATTTTTATATCATTTGGATAAGTTGTTGTATATACAGTTATACTATGATATGGATACACATTCCCCCCAAGCATTACCATATTGTGATTGTTGTCCAATTGTTGATATTTAGAGAAATATAATTAAATGATTGATGGTTTTGGAACATCAAAGTTACTATGATGACATTTTATCTTAGGATGACTCCTTAGTGTTGAGATTCGATTTGCATGACGAAGATGCATAGATTGCTTCACAGGAAAACCCTTTTTCCTATTGATAGTATGTGGTAGTTGTATGAATGGACTAGTTATATCGTCCTCATTGTCATAAGATTCAACATGGTTATTTTTTGTTTTTTATAAGTATATATACAAGTTATACATATTATGTAGTAAGAAATGTTCTTCACTGAAAGAGGAAATGATCTCAATACACCCCTCTAGATATACAATGTCTCATGGTATTCTTCTCATTTTGTGACACATGGAAATTCCAATACCAAAACTCTTTCACAATTTCGCGCACATTATACGAAAATCTATCTTGATAAGGTTTCCTACATATATTAGCCCAACATGCAAGTTCATCATTCTCATGTTATTGAATCCTAATTTTTTAATGCCTCCATAAACTTTTTCTTAATGTTTTGTAGATTATTGTTTTCATTGACATCAACCAATATGATGTAGTTCTTTTTCCAACAACACCTGTCAATAATTCCCTACTAGCACTTATGCCATATTGAGATTGATATTTTGCAATTTTTCCAGGGGTTGATGTCATATTTCTTGATACTAACTCATTTACCTTCACCTCTTTGGAATTTCTAATGCCCAATAATTGAACTATATTTCTTAGATATGGTGTCATGAGGAAATTTTTTATCTTTCATGTCAATTACCTTTTATAACTCTAGGAGGTTCTTAATATTGCCTTTTTTTTTAATAAATGAAACTCAATTATATACTTAAAAAGATGATTAGGTAAGAGAATTTTAGGATTATAATTTTTTTTTCGTCCAAGTTGACAATGTGAATGCTTATTTACCTAAAGTTGGTTCCCATGTTCAATACCTCCCCATGGGGTTTGAAGATAATAGGTAATGAAAATTGAATGACATATAAAACAAATAATTTATACGTCAAAAAATCAGTTCTATATATTATAGTAGTTATTGCTTGAGTAATATTTCAATTTGACATTCAATTCTTTATTAATAAAGTTGTTTTATTTAGTAGGGAGTACAATAATTTTGTAATCAAATAATAGGATAAAACATAATCACAATATAATTTCTTTGAATGAATAGATGTGTGTAAAATATTTTAATAAGAAACGAGATTTGTAATTATAAAATATAAAACTATAACTTAAATTTGTGAAATTACTTTGTATTTTTTTTCTTGTGTATATAGAGAAAGACTGAACCAAGTTTGGAGTGAAGAAAATAAACCATAACATGAATAACACTATCTCCTTCCAAAAATGTCTCTATATTAAAATGACATTCACTTTCTTGTATACCAAGACTATTGTTCTTCATATACAATTTCTGACAAGCATGCAATTGGCGCTCGGATATGTAGATGAACTTGGAGTAAACTCTATTTCTATTAATAAAATTTTTCTTTATTTACACCTATGCTAGATAGATTGTACTTGAATGTATTTAAAATATCTTATTTGAGTTACATGCTCATTTCATGCTTGTTTCAGAGGATTATTAATCACCAAAGGATTTTCACCCCAATTTCCTATTTCAATATCTATAACAAATTTTTTATATATGTGAACATATTATGTTGGTTTACATATATGTTTTCACCCACAATTTCCTATTTCAATATCTATAACAAAATTTTCTGGTTGATAACTCTTATAATCAATATCTTTGAAACCTTCATGACCTGCTTCCATGGAATCAAAATTTGCTTTTCATTCCTTCATGATGGCTCCTTCTTTGCAACAACTTATTTCATTATGTTGGTTTACATATATGTTTTCACCCACAATTACCTATTTCAATATCTATAACAAAATTTTCTGGTTGATAACTCTTATAATCAATATCTTTGAAGCCTCGACGACCTGCTTCCATGTAAGCAAATTTTCCTTTCATTCCTTCATGATGACTCCTTCTCTACAACAACTTATTTCTTCTACGCTACTCTTTCCTATGCTATTGCCTTACGACATTTCTTTTGCAACATATGGTGCAATTGATAGTAATTACGTTACAACTGTTTTATTATTCATAAGTAGTATTTTTTAATATATAAACTAGTATTTGCACCAAATGTTGCAAAGGAAATGTCGTAAGTCGATAGCATACTCAATAGCATATAGAAGAAGAGTGTAGATGAAGGAATATGTAATATGTAATGTTATCTAAAGGTGCACAAATTTTGCTCTAAAAAAACTATCAACAATATTCCTAGTTGTAAAAATCAACAATACTCCTAGCTATGAAGTATATATTTGTGCTCTTATGTGAAATATAAATTTAGTTTGCATGATATGATCAAGTACTTTTTAAGTTTTTGAATTTAATAATACTCTTTTGTACATTTCACCCTAGAAGTATATATATGTGTATGTGTGTGTGGGTGCTCTTATTTGAAGCGTCAACAATATCCAAGAGGGGACATGCTTAATAGTAAGCTTTGATATCATCATTATTATATGTAGACATAGTGTCCCCATAATTAAATATCATAAAATAGATGAATGAAATTGCTTTCATCTTCCACGAAAATTTTCCATCCTATTGGAAATACCCTTCTTCTTCCATAGAGACCGCAACTTCATCACAAGGCCACGGTGTTCCATGCATAACATCTTTCCCCTTTTTAAGTCCTATAGTTTTACAAAATTGACACTATATGATTAACAATAGAGTAAGTTGAGACAACCCTAAGGGGTTTTTTGTACAAGTTTTACCATAACCTTTCCATCCATCCAATATATATTCCAGAGTCTTCTGAAGAGAGGGTATATTCTAGTTTATAACCTGATCCACAATCAAAGAAAATGGCTAGGGATTTCACAAGTTATTAGTTTATAACTTGATCCACAATCAAATAAAATGGATATGGATGTCACAAGTTGTCATTCACGCAATGATGTATTGATATTCTTAGTTGAAATGGATCCTATTAGATGCACAGTGATGCATTGACATTTTGAGTTGAAATGGATTCTATTAGATGCATTGACAATTTCTAACAATAACCGCTCAATTTACTCTCGAGTTTTTGAAACCCATAATCAAAGAAAATGGCTATGGATTTCACAAGTTATTAGTTTATAACTTGATCCACAATCAAATAAAATGGTAAGCGATGTCACAAGTTATCATTCACATAGTGATGTATTGATGTTCTCAGTTGAAATGGTGGCCAGGGACACTAAAATTTGAAAATAGATATCTGTTATGACATCCTACAAACCATCCAAATTTTCCATCTTATACAACAATTTCTAACAATAACTGCTCAATTTACTCTCCAATTTGTTAAACCCCCACCCATGCTGGGGAGATCAGAGTGTAAAATCAAATGTTCCTGTGTTTTTTTTAAAGGGTTCATAAAAAAAATAGATAATGAGAAAGTCAATCTTGTGATATAATAATTTATTTTTGAAACATTGTGACAAACAAAACATCTCATTAGCTCACATAATGTATCTAATGCTATAAGGATCTGAGATGATACCAAAGTTTTGAATCATGATAACTAGGTGACAACCAAAAGTAAGTTGTAGCCACAAGCAAAAAATCACAACAACTCATAGAATATATCCAAGGTTGCAATGAATCACATACATAGTGATGGACCTCATGGGAATTTTAGTGCACATAAAACACCACCCTAAAAATTCTATACTCTTGATCAATTTAGAATAACCTAAGATTTCTAGATTGGATGTCAAGGTGGGTGGTGGCGTAATTGAGGATGCTTCTTAAGGGGTAAGGGAATTTAGATACTCTATCCTTCCACCAAAGCTATAAAAAAGCGGACTTGTAGATTATAGTTTTAATAAATTGACACTATGTGATTAAGAATAAGTTACAAACATAAGTAATAAGAGGAATGTACATGAGGCCCATGGTAATTAAATGGTAATTAGTGTTATTCTTTGTACTTTTATTTAGAATAGTTTTTTTTTAAATAGTAATTTGCATTTGTATTTTTTCAAATGAATATTGTTAAATGTGTAATTGAGTAAATGTATTAAATTGATATTCGTTCTTACTAGCTCTGTGAATATATCTAATGTTATAAGGATCTGAGATGATAACAAAGTTTTGAATCATGATAACTAGGTGGCAACCAAAACTAAGTTGTAGCCACAAGAAAAAAATCACAACTCATAGAATATATCCAAGGTTGCAATGAATCTCATACATAGTGATGGACCTCATGGGAATTTTAACGCACATAAAACACCACCCTAAAAATTCTATACTCTTTATCAATTTAGAATAACCTAAGATTTCTAGATTGGATGTCAAGGTGGGTGGTACAATAATTGAGGATGCTTCTTAAAGGGTAAGGAAATTTAGATACTCTATCCTTCCACCAAAGCTATAAAAAGTGAGACTTTTAGATTATAGTTTTAATAAATTGCCACTATGTGATTAAGAATAAGTTACAAACATAAGTAATAATAGGAATGTACATGACGGACATGGTAATTAATGTTATTATTTTTACTTTTTTTTATTTAGAATAGTTTTATTTAAAATAGTAATTTGTATTTGTATTTTTTTAAATGAATATTGTTAAATGTGTAATTGAGTAAAATGTATTAAATTGATATTCTATTTTTTAAGATATTTATTTCAAAAATTCAAAGTATGGTGAGTTTTGTTTTATTAAGCTTTACTCTGGATGTGCAGATAATGAATCTATCTCAAGTCCCAAACAAGATTCTTATTTCCCTTCTCATTCTAGCTTGCAGGAGTTGTTGCATATAGGAACATTTAGATATGATAAGAAAAATGTGATACTCTATTGTAATTTTCTCTACAAATGTGATGGCAAATGTTCCCTAAATGTTGACAATTTCATGGTTGATGTAGTATCAGCTACATGAAAATTTACATTCTTGTATACAATATCAAGAAATCTATGCCCAATATCCAACACCATAGAGCAAGACATGTTCACCAATTCAACAGTTGCTTCCAAATCTCTCTCAGTGCTAGAGTTGTTTTCTCAATAAAATTGTTTGTTCTGCTCTTGATGAAAGCCATCATTGTCACATATAAGAGCATTTAGCTCTGATAAGAAAAGTGTGATAATGTGTTACAATATTCTCTACAAATGTGTTGGATTTTTTTTCTCAATCAACTTGTTTTTACTGCTCTTAAGTGATGAAATACATAGTTGTTTCATATAGGAGCATTTAGCTTTGATAAGAAAAGTATGATACTATGTTATAATTTTCTCTACAAATGTGTTGGAGTTTTTTTCGCAATAAACTTGTTTTTACTGCTCTTAAGTGATGAAATCCATTTTTCATATAGGAGCATTTAGCTCTCATAAGAAAAGTGTGACACTGTGTTATAATTTTCTCTACAAATGTGATGGAAAGCCTTCCATGAATTTTGGCAATTTCATTGTTAATGTAATATAAGCTAAATACAAATTCATTTCTTCTACACAAGATCAAGAGATCTATGTTGAGTAGCCAACACTAGAGAATATAAGACATGTTCGCCAATTCCATAAATGCTACTGAATATCTCTCGGTGTTGGAGTTATTTTCTCAATAGCCTTATTTTTACTTCTCTTGAAGTGATGAAAGCCACCTCTACATACCTTTTTTACTATCTTCACAAAGAACAAAAGAAACCAAATTCATATCAGTGACACTGAAAAGATAAGAACATGGTAGACACTAGGGAGATCACTGATCTTTTGAATATTTTCAAATATCATGAAAAACTAATACATAGGTGACTCAATAGGAAGTGGTAAAGATTAAATACGGAGGAACTACACCAAAAATAGCTTTGATTTTGAAGGTAGAAAATCATGATCTATTTATTCATTCATGAGGCATTCATGTTAGCATGATCAGAGAAGGTCTTTAAGTTAATTTCAACATAGGCCCCATGATTTGCAAGGTTAAAGGAAGAAATATTGCAGTAAGATTTCACTATAACATGGTCCTTGCCTTTTCTGGATATAATTATTTGTTAAATTAAAAATTGTTTATTTAATGTCTTCAAATAAATTAATTTTTTATTTTTAAATTAAATTAAAATACACACACACACACACACATTCTCTTCAGCTATATCTTATGAGTTTAGTATGTTTTCAATCAAGAAGAGGATTCAGAGTTTAAGAACTATATATTAGATCTGAGCACATGATTCTATTAAAATTTATGAAACAAATTCAATTTTTACAACTTGTGTGTTTTAATAGAAAAAAATTCATTTTTTACAACTTGTATGTTTAAATATGTGATTTTGGAAGTGATGATGGCTTCTTTAGACACTTGATTAGTATTGTGAAAGAAATTTGAGTATATCATTAAGGACTATGAATAGTTCGTGTAATAGTTGCATTACTTATAACAGAATTTAATATCCTTTCTTGTTGATACATACCACCTAATCCATGAAAAACTGTAACCATGTCTACAATGATATATGCTAATCATTTTAGTTTTATGTTGATGCCAACACGCATGAAGATGTTTCTAATTTTCAATGAAGTAGTCTTCAAAAGTTCCTAGATCTATTTTAATTACATAAATGCATTGAAAACCATCTGATAGTATTTACTTCAGTTGTTTTATTTGGACATGTTGCAAGATGACATATTGTGCCAATAATTTTGCTATATCTTATAAGTTTAGCATTTTTTCAATCAAGAAGAGGCTTCAGAGTTTAAGAACTGTATCTTTCTGGTTGATAACTCTTATCATCAATATCTTTGAAACCTTCACAACGTGCTTCCATGGAAGCAAAATTTTCCAATCATTCCTTCACGATGGCTCCTTCTCTGCAACATCTTATTTATTTTAGGCTACTCTTTCCTATTCTATTGCCTTAAGGCGTTTCTTTGGCAACATGTGGTGCAATTGCTAGTTTATGTCGTTAGTGATTCAAAATCAAATTTTGAATATAATCAACAATTGTTTTTAAGATATAAATGTTTGAAGAGATACAATATTTGAATTGCAAAATTTTTTATCATGATTGACTGTGTCATTCATTTAGCATTGAACATGTTATCACCATAATCAGTTTTCCACCCAGTTGAAATTTTTTACCCTTTTTTTTTAATTAGTTTATCTGTTATGCAAGTCAATATTGTGAAAAGTGAATCAATGAAAATATTGGAATCCAAAAAATTATATAATTTAAAGATTGGCCGCTATTTCAAGTTGCAGAAACTCCCATATAGGTTACTAAAATAGAGTATTGTTTATTGAAATTCATGTTTTACATGTGGAAAATTATATTGTTGTTGTGAGTTTTTGATATTTATTTATAAGTTGTAAACCATAGTTATTTATTAGGTTGTGCGCTCTTTCTTTCACCACAAACTTTTTTGGTTCATCACCTTCTTATAATTTGGTAAATCCGCTCATTATATCAAAGCCATTTATTCAAATACAAAAAAAACCTATAAATAATATGGTTATATGTTTAAAATGTTTGAATACTTTATGTCATTTTATAAAAAAAATTATTTGAAGGTATCAAAGCTATTTATTCAAATACAAAAAAATATATAAAAAATATGGTTATATATTTAAAATGTTTGATTATTTTAGGTGATTTTATAAAAAAATATTTATAAAACTATACCTATACAACAACTCTTCAAATTATGCTAAAATGTTTAAACAAAACAAGTCGAGCATTGTCCATGAGAAAGATGTATAAAATAATGCATAAAAGGTTTACTATTATTATAGTTTCTCCTTAAAGGTGCAAAAAAAACAAGTCTAACATTGTCTATGAGCAAGCTACATAAAATGTTTACCATGATTTGCTTAAAAATTTTACTATTATTATAGCTCTTCCTTTAAGCTAAAAACACAAGTCTAACATTGTCCATGAACAAGATGCACAAAATATTCATTGTTATTATCCTCTTTAAAGTTGCAAAAGCTATTTACTAGTATTATCCCTCCACCTTAAATCTGTAGAAATTTTCAAATTATATTGATCATATCATCGGTTCAATTTAGAATTCCATGAATTGTTCAAATTTGTAGCAAAAAAAATTATCTTTACAGATCAAACTATGAAAATAAAACAAATACAACAAATATCTAGACATTTACATACTCAGAAAACAAGTAGAAAATATTTGAAGATAGATGAAAGAAAATTGAAGTAGACATTATCTCCATTGTGAAACTGAAAATTGCTTTCAAATCAGTGGAATTGCAGATGCCTCGCCAAAAACTTGTCACTACACAGATATGTTCAAAATTTTAAACACAGACTTCACCAAACATATGTAAATTAAATTAAAAAGTAACAAAACCAAAACATCTTCCCACTCTATCTCAAAATTTCATTCTCCGGGTTAATTTGAAATTTGAAATCTTTTATTCGCCCACTTAATTTGATTGGAAATCATGGTGGTGTGTACCATCATTCACCGCTAATAATGGAAACATACACGAGCAGGATGTTGGTGAAACGAAGGAGGCAGTCGTTGTTGGAGTAGACGGAGTCAGAGGAGAAGGACGTTGTTGGAGCAGACGGAGTAGGCCCATGAAAGTAGCCAAATAATGATCATTGGCGAGGAAGGGCACAAAAAATTAAAGGTATTTCATCTTGCAATTAGTCCATCGGAGCCTAGATAGTACATGTGTGGAGCCCAAAACGTCTAACTGGAGCCCATCGGAGGAAAATTATGATTCGAAAAACTAAACAATTTTTTTTTATTCTTTTGAAAAGATGAAATATTTATTTTATAAACATGTATGTATCCCCTAACTCCATGGACATCATTTTTAATTCTGGTATAAAGGATGATGTATTTTCTTTGGAAGACATTGATTTTCTATTCAAGTAGCTATCTAATGGGGAATTTAAGGACATTGAAGGCTAGGAACCTATAAAATTTAAAATACACAAGTTCTTTAATTTAGTAGTGAAGCAATGCTTTATTAATCCTTGGATTCAAAGTCTTATTGTGCCAATTTCTAAGAGTTTGGATATAAGAATCTTCTTTAATTACAACAATATTGTGATTAGCCACACTTTAGCGAGGTTGTACAAGCTTATTTTGGAAAAAAATGTTATCTTTTGGCTTCAAATACTTGGTGAAAGAGCTAAATTTGAAGCTAGGTTGAGGAGACATTAATAAATAATGGAGCATCTTGTTACTCTTTGGATACTTATGATGGAATGGTGAAATAATAAAATTGATCTCTTCTAATGAATTTTTTACTTTAGAATTTATTTTGACAAAAAACTATTATTCTTAGAACAAAGATATGGAAGAGGCTAGAAGAAATAATGGTTCCTCTTGAGTTAAGGGTTGTCATGACAAAGATGTATGAGAATGTTTTTTCCGAAGCTTAGGACAATTGAGGGTTGGTTGAAGAAAATTAAGTGAAATATTGGAGTCAAGAAAGGGTGTCCCTTATCACCTACCCCTTTTGGAATATAAATTGATAAACTACAAGAGTTGTTGGATCAAGCTCACTAGTATGGTCATAACTACTTTAATGTATTGTAATGATATTGTTGTTTTTGAAAGGAGCTAGATCTTTGAAAGAAACTCAAAGCCTCTAAGATTTCTACTCCATAATGGATATGACTATTAATGGCAACAAAACTAAAGTCATGATATTTAAATAAAAAAGGATATCCTATGGTACATTATTTTATGACAATAACTCCTTGGAGAAAGGCCCCTCGTACAAATATGGAGGAATCAATGTCCATCATTAGCTCAATTAGAATTATAACATTCATAAAGAGATATATAGTTGTTGGAGAACTTACTATAATTAACAATAATCAATCATTAACAAAAATAAATTATAATGAAAGATATATAACCAAAATCAAACATAATTAACCACATTAAATCAAAATCAACTCATATTAGCTGAAGTTAACCATAATTGACCTATAATAAAATATAATAAATTAGATGAAATCATTATTAAATATATAAAAATATAAATAGTCATTGATAGATTGTAGGTTTCTGTGGTGTAGATCTTTAGATACAAAACTCGGAATCTCCACAGTCTTCATTTTTAGTCTATGTTTCGAGTCTAAATCAAGACTCATCTTCAAGACAAACCTGCAAAGAAGAGACTAGATTAGGGTGAATAAATTTTTAATAAAAGGTTATTTATTTGATTAATTAGTTCTATACTTTTGTTATTTTTTATCCACTTTTATTTCTAATTAGATTAATGGAATATTATAATGTTGTTTATCATTTTATTTATAATTATTTTGTATTTTGTTATAAATCCGATATTACTAATATTGATATAGCTATTAGTAATATTTATAAAACTATGAATTGATTAAGGTTATTTATAATATATTTAATAAGTTTAATTAATCAAATGAATGTATAACCTAGATCATAATATAATTCATTCATCATTTATGATTATAACTTTTTTTATTTATTTTTCCATTAGGTTTTTTTAACATCTTATTAATATAAACTAAGGTTTGGATTTGTGCTAGTGATGTAATTTATTAAGAAGGGTAGTTATTTATATTGGAAGGTATTATTAAGAGTTAGGTTGGTTGATTTAAGATGAGATTTTCAAGAGTGTTTTTTATAATTTTTAAAGTTTCAGAAGGGTAGCAAGGTATTGGGTTGGAGAAGGGTAAGGGGGGGATTTGAAAAAGGGGGAGGATAGAGGGAAGGGGGAAGTGTATAAGGAGGAGCAATGTAGCTGAAGCTATGGACCATGTAATACGGGAGGAAGAAAAGAGTGTACGCAATGGAGACCAATGACTCATAGGGGTTAGCTTATTATCGGGAAAGAACGTGGACCCAATTTTTGCTAACTTCTAAACCTCCATCTCTATTTTGGTTGTGAGGTTGTTTGATGATTTCCAAGGCTTCACGAACTTTACGTTTGAAATGATGTTTTTCTTTGGCAATGACCACTGCATCTTCAAGGCATATGTGGTGATACGTTCTGTTGGAGTGTTCTGCCAAACCCAAGGTTTTGGTTCTTCCAACATGATATCAACACCATGTTATTTAAACCTTATTTTAAAGGTCCTACATGTTTCCCTAATATAACATTCTCTCCATGAACAATTGATTTTGTAAACACCTTTTTGTTGGAGGTGGTCAGGGTCGTCTTTGACCAATTTCATCCATTGCCTGATGGTCACTAGAGGTTTGAAGGATGCTCTAATGTCCTTTTTAGCTAGAACTTTGGCTATCTTGTCTGTGACTCCTTGAATATAGGGGAGGTATGCTTTTGTTGTTGAGGAATTGTCAGTTGTAATTCTTTTGTTTCCGGATCTGGCTCTTTGAATAGCTTTGTTGATGTCTCTATTACTGTATCCCAAGTTTATGAACGATTTTCTTAGATATTCAATTTCTTCTTCAACATGAGTATTGTCTGATATTTTGAAAGCCCGCGTAAAAAGAGTCAGCAGAACCCCTGCCTTTTGGGCAGGGTGTATTTATGAGGAGAATGTCAAGGAAATTGATGCAATTGTTTTCTTCACCTTCCATTGTAAATTGGATATCTTTGGATATGCTGTTAAGGTGGTCTAGGAAGTTTTTTAATTCCTCCTCTCCATGAGGCCAATTGACATTGGTGTCATCCACGAACCTTATCCAAAATTTGGGTTTCAATGGGTAAGAATCCAAAGCTTTCTTTTCAAATTTCTCCATGAAGAAGTTTGCCACTATAGATGACAAAAGAGATCCCATAACAACTCCAAATGCTTGTTCAAATATTTTTCCTTGAAAGGTGAATGGTGGTGAGACATCTTACCATAATATAATAAATAATACTTAACAATAGTGGTGAGATATCTTACCATAATATAATAAATAATGTTTAACTATGCCATAGTCTAAAATATAACTAATATTAACACTTAACCATACTTCAAAACTTCATATATTTCAAAACATTTAAAAATAACACTTAAATTTACATCAAAAATATCACTCATAGACATAGAGTAACTTGAAATATATAAGTTAAATATAATCAATCGATATTTAAAAAAAAAAAATTATATTGTTTTTTTATATTATATCTCTTTTGTATATAATATAGATACCAAAGTGCATAACTGTAGATACCAAAGTACATAACTTGACATGATTTCTTAAAAAAAAAAACTATTTATTATTCTATGGAGAGGATAGTTTTTTTTATATCATATCTCTTTTATATATAATATAGATACCAGCACATAACTCATTACGATTTTCTTAAAAAAACTATTTATTATTCTACGGAGAGGATCTGGACGACAGAAACTGAAGGGTCACAATAAACCCGTTCAGGAAAATTACAGAGGAACCGCAAAAGATGTATGGCAAGCGGTTCAAATCATTGACAGCAAGGATTTAGCACTAAAATTATTGCTTGTTTGTAGTACAACATGGCAGGGTATTTTCTGAAGCATCTATGCTTATGCTCACACAAATCTATGGGAGAAATATCTATGTATATATGCTTTTCTTAATGGAAATATATGAGAGAAAAAACTATGCTAATGACTTAATTTGAGTTGGCAGCATGTTACTTGAAAATACAGATCCTTCCAATAGAAAGTACAGATGCGAAAGACTTTGGTGTCATAAACGTACCGAACTGAAAATGATTTCACAAAAAAGATTATAAAATGCAATTTATTATGCTATAGATAGGATCTCGAGGACAGCCACCGAAAGGCCACAGTAATCCTGATATGAAAAATTACAGATGAACAACAAAAGATGTATGGCAAATTGCTCATATCATTCAGAACAAGAATTTAGCACTAAAGATATTGCTCGTCTGTGGTACAACATGATGAGCACGTCTGTGGTATAACATGATGGGCATCTTTATGTATCAGAGAGATATAGATTTCTGGAATATTCTAGTATCAGAGAGATATAGGTTAGCTGAGGTTAAATAATTGACCTCATTCATTCATTCATGTCAGTAATATCTCAGAGCAACATGACAGGGTTTTAAGAAGCATCTATGTTTATGTTAATACAAAACTATGGGAGAAATATCTATATATAGGACCGCTAAGAGTTCAACCAATTCGACATAAGGGCATTTCTTCTCTTTGATGATCCAACCTCGAATTGTCTTTTGAGGAATCTGTGTAGTGCTTAACTTCGATCACTTGCAGTGTGGTAGATTTTCGGTATTCATTCAAAAATGAAGGCCCGAATTGTTGTTGTTATACATCTGATCTTGCTTCTTGTCGTTGCCTTTTCATGGACCGATGCTCGGTTTATCCACTCATATAACGCTGTAGTGAGGAATAACCGCATGAAGAATGAGGGCGTTCTTCTGGGCATTGACGTTGCTGGGAATAACAAGTTGGTGGGAGCTGGTCATGAAAATCACACTTCCCCTCATAAAAACTACGAGCATAATACGACAACAAATAAGGAAGGAACTGTGGTTTATCCAGCGGGTCATAGTCCAGGAATAGGGCACGATGAACCCCCTCCTGCGTGACAATTTTGCTTCATGGGGAAGCCATTGCCGTCGAGCCTTCTATATACTAAGTTTTCTTCTATATAGGTTTTCTTTTAGATACGTAAGTGTTTAGATCAATCATAATTCTCTATTTATAGAATCTTCTGACTGAAGAATCAAATTCTTCAAGGTCCATAGTCATCAAATTCTTATAGATGCATATTTTAGTTTTGTGTACGTGTAAGATTCCTGTGTGAATGTAATGTGTTTTCTTTTTAAGATGATTTTATGCAATGAAATGTGTTACGTATAACATGAACTCCAGGAAAGACATTAACATTATTTGAGATGAACTTTGAAATACGATAACGAATGATGATTGTATTGTCTGTTTTGTTTCAACATTTTATCCTTTTGCTTTTACCATTAACAGAAAAAGTAATATCGTTCATAGCCGACTTGTTTATGCGTCATCATAACATATGTTGCGGGAGAAACTTTGGTAATTAAAACGGCTAGCAGTGAGAGAACAAAAATGTCCAGTATCATTTAAAGGTGCCATAGAATAACTGGAAGCTAATTGTGATTCAACATCCAATTCCATCTCTTTAGCTGCCTTGGGATGATAGAGAATATTTTTAACGCATTTTTCAGTTGTATTTTCAGCAAGAACGGCTGCAGATTATCCTCGGATTTACTTAATTCACCCAAGATGTGTCTATATTCCCTGTTTAGTTACGGATTTACTTAATTCACCCAAGATGTGTCTATATTCCCTGTTTAGTTAATCCTTCATGAATTTAAGTATATATTCCTTATTGAATTTCGATAACATGTGTGTGGGTAATGAGATTAACAGCGTCTGTTTTCTAATTAAAGGAGGAGCCGATAGAGGCTTTGTCAAAATAAAGAAATAACAGCCATAGTGAAGGACCTCCAAAAATGGACTACATAAGACAGACTTTTCAAATTTTAATGTTTATCAACAATAAATTTATTAAGGTTAATTATAAATCTATAATTTATTATCATATGGTTGAAACTTAGCCATTCTTTAAGTTCAACTTAAAGCTTCATTACATTTAATTGAGAAGCTCTCAATTGAATGCTTCATTCTATTTAATTCAGAAGTTTTAATTTGGCCTTACACTTTTCGGTAAATGGGGTATTCTATACATATGAATACTATTAATAATCATTTATACAACCAAATCAAAGATCACAACGTTAGTATTTTTAGTTGGTTAAAATCTTGTGACATATATTTCGTGAGTCATAATGGACAGTAATTTTATTGATGCAAAAGAAAAATATTTTACATAAAAGAGTTTTCACATTCTATCATGAGCTATGACCTCCATATACCAACGGGGTGTCAAGCCACTTATCAATCACTCTACGTGTAAGAAAGTTTGTGAAAATTTTTACATGGCTTAATATGTTGAATTCATATTAATATGTCAAATTTATAATACTTAAAGGATTGGTAAATATTTATATGTGGGTTAAAAGTAATATAGATTCTAGTATAAGAGATGTTACAATATTTGTAAAAGATTAAAAATAATAAAAATAATAAAATAAAATTTGCTACATTATAATTTTATTTTTATTAAAAAAAATCATAATATACATATTACATTAAAATTGATAACTTATAAGTAGCAATAGTAAGTAAGTTAAGATCCATTTTACCTTATAAAATAGACTAATGATTCTCTAACTATATTTAAATTGAATTAATAAGAACATAAAAACTTTAATACTTACAATAAACTTAAAATATAATAATAAGTTTAATTATGGATATTCAAATTCACTTTGCCATAGATATTACCTATGCCAATACCATGACTCATCAATACAAAATACAAAATACAAAATAAAAAAACTTTAAAATTTTTCAAATAATGAAGGGTCAAACTGTTGTTGTTATATTTCTGCTCTTGCTTCTTGTCGACGATGGAACGCTGGTTTTTCCAGCAGGTCATTGTCCAGGGCACGATGAACCCCCTCTTGCGTGGCAATTTTGCTTCATGGGAAGCCATTGTCTCTAGAGGTACCAGGCCTTCTATATACTAAATTTTAGTTACTTACGTGTTTAGATCAATCATACTTCTCTATTTGTAGAATCTTATGACAAAAGAATCGAATTCTTCAAGGTTCTTATGTTATCAAATTCTTTGACATGGGTATTTTACTTCTGTGTAACCGTAATAATATTATATGGAATATTGTCTTTACGTGTAAGATGATTTTATGCATTGAAATTGTAACAATTCCAAGTCACCAAATGTTTTGTGTTTTTATAGTAAATTCTAGTCATGTTCACGGTCTTTTCCGACATATTCATCATGACGGCTTTTACACAACAGGGTAACTGTAATATGTCATTATGTTATTTCTCACATCTTTAATTTTTGTATTAAAATTTCTTGATTGAGTTCCATATTCATTTAAAACTTATACTTCTTAGCATCTACTATTTTATATCCATGAAGGGACCCGATTAGGTTGATTAACAAACTTACCGTACTGCTTATTTAATCTTTATTCCTAACTCTTATTACTTATCATTATTCCCCACAACTAAATTCTTTTTTTAAAGTCATACTTTATCACTATAATTTTCTTAACTTATAGTATTAGTATAGTGTTATGGATATATATACTACCCACAACTATATATATACATTAACTAACTTTACACTTATACATATCAAAACAATTGAAATGTTATATCACCAATGTACGCATTATTTTTTATACTATGGTGCGATACCAATTTACATATCTTATATTCCATATCTCTGGAATTTTATATACGAATACATATATGTCTTACCCCAACACACACACACACATATATCATTACATGCGTACACACACACACACACACACACACACACACACACACACACATATATATATATACACCAAAGGCACATGTATTAACATATCCTAAATGTATAAGGTAACCTTCTCTCAACATGTATGAACTATGGACCTTTCCATATCATACGTTTGAATTAACTTACTTTATATTTCATTCAAGTGGGGTTGGATTATCTGTGTGTTTTGAATTCGAATGATGGGATGGTTGTATGCATTTACTACTTATTGTTTTGAATTCTCAACTCGATTAATGCATTTCCTTTTGGCACCTGAAGATCACATGGGTACATTTATGTTTTGGGACACCTGTATGGCAGATCTGAGATTTTGGCAACGGTTCAGATTTATCTGTGTTCCCTCCATACCCTGATTGACTATGGCTAGGGTTATGTTTTTCCATTGTTTTTTCATTTTTCCATTTGGATGAAAATTTGCAAAGCGAACCTCTTTGCTGGTTTCTGGCATTTATTGATGCGAAAAATGGAGTACATTACTGTTGTAATTCGTATTATTCTCTCCCGTAATACAATGCCCCAATACCAAGTATACTTCTCCCTGATTAAAGTTTCTAGGTAAAACTTAATTGGTTTCCGCTACAAAGTTTCATAACTATTTTGGTTTGAATGTATTATATCTATGACGAAATCTTTGTCTCCTTCCGACATTGTTAATGAATTTACATATCGTTTGCAGGGTTTTTACTACTTCAGATTTTTATCGAATTACCCTTTATTTCTCAAGTATTACCTACGGCCATAGCAGAGGTAATGATCTTCCTCCTTACGCCCTTGCCCCAAAATTTAACT
The DNA here is from genome assembly GCA_034641835.2 of Pinus albicaulis. Taxonomy (NCBI): domain Eukaryota; kingdom Viridiplantae; phylum Streptophyta; class Pinopsida; order Pinales; family Pinaceae; genus Pinus; species Pinus albicaulis. The sequence goes on along the minus strand of CM076580.1, from coordinate 15,284,646 downwards.
GTGTGCATTATAATATAGGGTTTCACTCTGTTGTGAGCTTTAAATTCTCATTTATCTGAGTTAATATTTTTAATATATGCATTGTTCCATTGCATATATTTTAATTCTGAGTGTTTGATGGTGAAATTGGTTGTCAATACATTTCGTTTGTTTATCAATTTCTAATTCATATGGGTAGAAAGGGATTTTCCCCAATTGACTCAATTCAAACCAGTTAGTATTTTTAATATACACATTGTTCCATTGCACATATTTTAATTCTGAGTGTTTGATTGTGAAATTGGTTGTCAATACATTTCGTTTGTTTATCAATTTCTAATTCGTATGGGTAGAAAGAGATTTTCCCCAATTGACTCAATTCGACCCATATGTAGCCTTTTATCTGTATAAATTAATACAATCGTCTTCCTATTGTTTTCGAATTAGGAAATTTCCATAATTTATATTGGTGTTGTATTACCACAGAATGTTTGTTAATGATTTTTTTAAGGTTTCTTATGACTTTTCCAATAAATTTACAGGAATACAAATTTCCTCCAATTTTTTATTCCTCAATTTTTAGATTTTTATAACGACTGTGTATCAATTTATTCACAGAGTTTGAGTTTTCTCTAATTGATACATTTCTCTATTCGCAAATGAAATTATTACTATACATTATAAATTTGATAATGATATTAAAATCATATAATTACAACTTCCGTTGTATCCTACTACTCGGTCATACTTTTCCATTCTTCAATTTGTTCAGTTTTCTTTATATATATTCGAATTAGATTTCACTTGCCAGTGAGGATTTCGTGGTATGAGAATGCCTCTTCTGCATACTCCACTAAAGAATGCTCTCACCTCTTCCTTAGTAAGAATTATTTCTTTTATTTTATTCCACTTCTTCTTCGCAATTCGAATTCATTTGTCTCTGATTTTTGTTTGACATAGCTACATGTTATGACTTATCTATAATATGTTTATTTAAGATTTTATTTAGAACTCATGTTCACAGTATTTTCCCCATTACATTGACCTTAACAATCACTCCTCGATTGCATCATTTTTTCATAAGTTCTAACATAGTTTTGTATAACTATACAAAATAATTAATTCTTTTTACATCGATACATTTCAACCATGTATACTAGTAATTTAGCTATTGTAATATGATACAATTTCTGAATTTAATTTATGTCTTAAATTCTCAAAATTTTATTTTTACTTCCTATTACTCAAATCAATTAGAATTATTGAATTTCAGAATTTAATTATAATTAATATTTATAATTCTATTTTTCTAAAACTAATTCTCGAAAACCCTTTTTCCAGATTCGTATAGTTTCATCAACTATATGACTTATTGATGTATTATGATACAACCCTTCGCTCAGGTCAGTATAGACGATTTAAATTATTTTTATCTTTAATTTCAGTCTCCAATTTATGTCTATTCTATTCATCTTTTTGCACTGAAATTATGTTTAAAATATGTACAGGAATGACTTCCACCTTAAAGTGATTGTTACAGGTATTATTATTGTTATTATCTGTATACCTTCTACATTTTTCTTTATTTTTCACGCCCTCCATTTATTTTCTGACTTTGATATATATGTTTTTGTTGCAGGTTTGTTTTATTACTTTGAATTTCTCCTACAATTCCCTTACAACCAACTGTCAGAAGATCTGACTATTAATTCCACTTATTTTAAGTTGGTCAGTACGAAAATGGAAGGTTACGCCACCATTCTGTCCAATTACAATTTTCACTTTCATACTTTATATTTGAATATTGTAGGATGACCCATATACTTTCTAATTAACTATTGTATATAATTTTCATCTTAGAATGGTTTATAAAGTGGTTTGTTATCCTCATCTCCACTAGAGGATTTTCAGAGAACGGAATATTACATATAGCTTAATACATTTTTGTTCATTACATATTTATCACTGTATGAATGAATATGCATAAAATAGAAATTAGTTCCTAAATGGAAGTATTCTATACTTCTAGTTAACTTTAAATATGAAGTGTATGTTAATCATTCAGATTTTTATGTATTTTCATGCTCTGTATCTAAACTATTTTCTATTTAGAATTTCATCGGCTATCCCTAGAGCTGAGTTTTATTTGTTTCATGGTACATATATTGTAATTATTCAATGAAAATTCAGATATTTATATGGACTTAAACAACAAATTTAGACCCTTACCTAGGGTTTATAGATTATGTTTGTTTGTCCCTAAATTACATTTTTTCTATGTGACAATACAGAAAGATTAATTGTACCTCTCTATGATTAATCTCTGTGAAATACATATGACACTGATTTATTTTTGAACTAATCACAACATGTTACACATAATTTATAAAATTATTCTACATAACTGTCAACCCCAATTTATAAAAATATATTCCTTTCTAACTACATCATAATTCTATACATTCTAACAGCAATATAAAACATAAAACTTCATAGAATGTACATACCAATCTGTTAAAGACTATTTTCCTCCCAAGCTTGAGCTTAATCCACAACTCTCCTCTGAGCAGAGACCATTTCTTCCTCCGTGTACACTACTCCTTGTCTCACTGGGAATAGATTATTTAAGCTTGCTTTCGCTCAGCATGTTTTCATAACTGTGTCCAATTAATTTGGGATGTTTTTTCCCTTAGCCTAGGATTTACTTTTGTTTTTTCCACAAAAACTTCTTTAAAACTAGATTTTCCTCTTTCTAGTTTTACACTCACCTCTTCTCAGTGACTTTCCACTTTACTGAGGCACTTATTAGATTTCTATCTCCCATCTTATATTTTTATTTTATTTTATTTTTCTCCGAGGATTTTTGGAGAATTTTGGAAAAGTCTTAGGATTCTATTACATCCTCATGGATTTGAAATCCTGGTCTCCAATTTACTCTAGTCTTTGCACAATAATAAAATTTCAAATTTATATATCTCAAAAATAATATGTCCACATATAGTTTTCTCTTAGGTCCACATGATATTTAGGATTCTTAACTATCTATAAAAGTTGAAAAATAGGGATATTACAAAAATAAGTTATGTATAAGATGAACTCTTGGAATGACATTACCATTATTTGATATGAAGTATTAAATACGATGACTAACGATGATTTGATGGTCTGTTTGGTTTTAACCATATTTTCTTTTGCAAATACCATAAATATAAAATCAAATATTGTTCATAGCCTCATTATCAGTAGCTGACTGCTATTTTTCATCATGGAGAAACTTTCGTAATTAATGATGAAATTTGAAGAAACCTTTATATTCATAAACTTAGCAGCTCACAGGTGAGCTTCCAACTGAAGTTTTCCTAAGAGAGAACACTCTACACTAATCTCATTCAAAAAGAATATATAGGTTTATATATGCATAGGAGAGTTAGAACTAACTCCTAGAAAGTAGGAACTAATTCCTAAACTAGGATAAAGGCACAACTAACGAAGTAACTCTCTCCAATAATACCTTCTCCATTAATCTCAACACTCTCCCTTAATGGAGAAAGGGTTCACTATTATTCCTAACCTCTCCCTAAATAATCAAATTTATTTCTTCCAAGGGGTTTGGAAGAATAGCATACACATGCTCGTCTCAGTCTCAACTAGGCTTTCATATTTTTCTTCTTGCTAAAAAGTCCATGCTTATTCATTTGTCGGCCAAGTTTCATCTTCACTTTTCTTGCCATAAAATAGTGGTGGAGCTTATCCTCTTTTTTACGTTTTCTACCCCAAATGTGGAATAGTTGAACTCTTAAGATCCTCTTTCTTGTTCTTGATTGCAAGCTAACATTATTTGTATTCAATTTTGTAGATACTTGTCATTAATGTTTGCAATTGCTTCTTCCTAGCTTCCAATATATGCACACTTAAAAATAATGTTAGATTCATAAAGAGGACCATATTGGCTCTTGTCATCCTGCTCCTTTAATAGATATTTCATTTCTTCGTCTTCCTTTGATGATATAGCTTGTTGATTTCTGTCATCAACCTCTTTATCAATTATGTTGTTGCAAACATGTTGTCATGCATTTGATTTGTAGGAAATAGGTTTTCCTTCTCATCAAACAACAACTCATCAATAATTTTCTTTCCACGCATCAAATTGATCCACTCGTCATGAGATACATAGTTCAAATTGATCCCCTCGTCGTAAGATACATAGTTTGCTTCAAATTTGACTTCATAGGTCTCTGCATCAAGGAAAATTTCTTCATAAAAATTTTCAAATTCTACAACAATCGTTGTTTCTTCATCATCACATGTTTTAATGTCAATTACAAGCACAATTCATCATCCATCATTGCATCTTCAACATTGCCATCTTAAGTTTCACACTCAGTTATGAGACTAAAAGTAGAACTGTCATTTTCAAGAGCAATACTTTCATCATTTTTTCCCTCATTCAAAATGTACTTCAGTTCTAAAATATCCCACAAAAATTTTGTTTTTTCAATCTCACCATATTCATGTAGTATACTGAATAAGAAGCTTTCATCTAATGCAAATTTTATAATGTGTAATGTTGATGCATCTGTACTCATGATTTGATTTAACAAAACCATCTTCAACATAATTTAATAAATCTACCTTCCATAATATTTTTTTTATTTTAGTTTCCCAACATTCATAATTCATACCTGAAAAAGAGGGTAGATTCGGCATTAACCTCTTGAAAATTTCATGAAATTCTAGATCTGCATTATGATCCTTGACATGATCAGCTATAGGTCCATCAACACCAACGTGAAACTCTTCACCAAATTCAACTGAGAAAATTATCACACCGATCTCTTGATGCTTTCTCCTCATATGCTTCAGTTTTCTTCAAGATTGTTTATGTCTCCTTTTTTGACCCATTACTGAATACGCCACCAAACCAGAAATTTGTGGCTCTTCTCTACGTAGATTTTCACACAACTCCACACTGCTCCAAGAAGCTCCACATAGGCACCACTCCAGAACAATACACAATGAAATATCAAACAACATGCAACCTTGGTCACGACACAACTGGAAACTCCCTTTTTTCTGGCTCTTCCACTCAGCAATTACTCTGACTCGCTACTCCGAGAAAACTTCACACACACATGGGTTCTTAAGTTAACATTCCCACGTGCACTTCCACACTGGCTTACTCCTTTTAGTTCCCATAAATTCACACTTCAACTAATTTAGCCGCATTTTTCTATCCAACTGTAGGATGAAGACATAATTTGGTCTTCAGTATACTTTTATAACTCTTCAAGGACTTCGAAACTAAATTTTAAAACCACACTCTCCACCCTCTGATCTAACCTTCTAAGAGAAAGAGTCTCGAAAACAACAGGATAGTCATACCCCAAGGCTTCCAACTTCAAACACGCATAGATGCTTTAAACTTCCACAACCTTGAAACTAAATTCCACGCCTACGAACACTGAGAAACAAAAAAAAAAAAAAATGGATTGAATAAAAAAATACCTTAAAGATTGGTCTTTCGATGCTCCCTGGGGAATTTTTTAGTTTCTTTCTAATGCATCAGAAGTCGGGCTTTTCAATGTCGATATGAGATTCATCAAAGGCTCACGTTCCAGACATTTTAACATCACCTTTCATTGCTCTTAAAAGCTTTATACAATTTAAACATGTTGGGTTCACCACCAACAACAAAAATATAATAAAACATCCACGACCCAGATGTTTGCCACAACCTTATTGCAAAAAATGACCCAAATGGGTGCCACGACTGCGAACAATAACCCTATGTTACTCAGAGGCTTCGACAGCCTAGCAAGCCACGGTAACTCGTGGCCACCTATGATGGAAGTGACGATTCCCAGCTCTGAGCCTTACCAATTTCTCAGATGACTCCCTCAATAAATCGTGCCAATGAAAATTCCAATAGATGAGGATCTGCTTTGATTTTTCTGCAGCGATTTCATGCAATAACTTAGGAGCCTCCAGAATTGGCCTAATCTCAGTGTTTCCAATTGTTTGAGTTGTCCTAAAACACACACGTTGCCTCTTTCATAGTCGGATACCACAAAAAACACAAACAGGTCCCGGTTATACATGTGTGGATGCACCAATTTCCAGAAGCTCAAGCTCTCCAAAACACACCCACAGGTCTTTCTCCAAAAATTAGCAGGGTGTCTCACAAGATTCGAAAGCATGCCCTTCCGATTCCGTCGTGCCGATAATCAACAAGTCACATCCATTCATAATCTACATGCACTCACCAAAGGTCATTCACGCAGAACTGTAGGATTTCACGACTCTAGTGCAACGCCTCACAGGGAGCTCATCGTCATCTGATACTTTTGCTTGTGTTGTGAAAAGTGAAAAACTCACAGTCGATTTGGAAGTCAAAATAAGTACCTGCTACCAGAACGTGAGTGTAATTCCAACAACAAATAAATCTTTCGAGCCAGAGAATTACCCTTTTCGACCCTCAGCGACAAGAATATACGCCCACAGAAGCAATCTCGATCCACAAGTTCAATAAAATCATTGATCGATCACCAAAACATAGTCGCCAGGCCGGTTAATGCTCTGTCAACTGTGTACATGTATATATCCTTCCCGTGGCTCAGTTGTCACCTGTAGAGATAACAGGCGCTGACAAAATATGGAGCATTAAAATCTAGAGAATATATGAAGCTAGAGACCTAGAAAATAGTTGGTTTTCACTTGGGCAGTAATTGAATATTAGAAGGACCCTCGTATATTTGTTTTATAATGAACCTGGGGCCATGGGGCGTTATGCAGGTATGCCTCTTCAAACACTCCAATCCATATTCTCGCTCCTCGCTGGAAACCAGTGGTTGGGATTCCCGAATGGGTATTGGCTAGCTCTACTTGTTTTCACTAACACCACCCAATTTAGCATGGTCATTTTTAAAGGCACCCACAAATATTTTCATCGACAAATTCTTCGGTGAAAAAAGTGTTGCAAGGATTCTGAGGCCTGATTTTTCCCAGCAATCGATGCAGTTGGAAAATTTGACCGCATATCTCATATCAAGTCGGTCCACCTATGCCAACTCTGCCCTCCTCAAGAGCACCAAAAAACTCATCACCACACTAGAAAGAAACTTTAACTAATCCCTTTCGTTGTCCTCCTCTAGCAACACAGTCACCCTGGGAGCTAGTCAACCACATTCATGTTCCACACTAAACTTGCAAGCCTCAACAAAATATATCAATGAGAAACTCCAGGTGAGCAGCAACTCCACTGCTTGAACCACTATCTACCGTATTTTCACCTTCCTTCCTATAATAACGATGTTACTAGCAGCTTGTGGCTCTAACTACGATCTGCAAGGATGTCACATCCTCAAACAATAATTAAATTTTTTTTCTTTAATGTTGGCTTAAATCCTAAATTTAAAAATTAAGTATGTCACATCCTAAAAAATTAATAAAATTAATTTTCATTGATTTCGGCCAAAACATTAACCCGAATCTTAAATCATATATAACTTGATTCTTTATATTATATATAACTTTTTGATATAATTTCTCTCCTATTTAAAAATAAACATAATTATTATTATGTATAAACATAATATAAATTTAAAATGTAAAGAGGTTTAGGTATGGTAAATAAATAAACTAGAAGTATGGTAAATAAATAAAAAGCCTATGGGCCAAATTTTCTAATACCATGCAAAAAAAAAACATTATTAGCCCTAATAATAATGTTAATATTAAAATATTATTATTATTATTATTATTATTAAATATAATCTTCATATTGATATTATTAAATTTAATAACTTTGGATTAATACAATATTACATTTGTTATATTATAATATACATTAATATATCATGATATATATTAAATCTAGATATATATGGGAGGGAAGAAAAAAGACATAGAGTGATAGAGGTGGAGAGATAGGGGGCGTGAAAAGGGAGAGATGAGGATAAACTCAAGGAGAGGGGAGAGGAGGAATGAAGCGAGAGAGAGGGAGAGGAGTGAGAGAGGTAGAGAAGCGTAAGAGAGGGAGATGGAGACATAAAAATGGAGGGGGGAAAGAGGAGGAGAGGGGGAAGGAGATAGTGAGAGGATTGGAGGGTAGAGAGAGAGAGAGAGAGAGAGAGAGGAAGGACGAGAGAGAGGAGGAGAGAGTAAGGGATAGAGAGATGGATTTGGAGGGGGATAGAGGGAGGGAATAAGAAAATCATAGAGAGTGAGGAGTGGAGAGAGAGAGGGAGTGAAAAGGGAGATATGGAGAGAGAGTTTGTATATTTAGGGGTGAGATAAAGAGACAAAGAAGGAGAGATTGAGATAAGGGGGGGAAGAAGGAGAGAGAAGGGGAAAGGGAGGGATATAGTAACATATTTTTTGTGTGTGTGTGTTAGAGAGAGAGAGAGAGAGAGAGAGAGAGAGAGAGAGAGAGAGAGAATTAGAGAGAGAGAGAGAGAGAGAGTGATGGGGGAAGATAGAGGATTAGAGAGAGAGAGAGAGAGAGAGAGAGTGATGGAGGAAGAAAGAGTATTGGAGGGAAAAGGGAGAGGGAGAGAGATAGAGATGGGGGAAGAGACATGGAGGAAGGAAAGGAAGGGAGAGAGATAGGAAGGAAGAGAGAGAGGAGGGAGAGAGTAAGGAAGAATAAATTCATAGAGAGTGAGAAGTGGAGAGAGAGAGAGGGAGTTACAAGGGAGAAGAGGGAGAGAGAAGGCAGAGAGAGAGAGAGAGAGAGAGTGTGTGTGTGTGTTTGCTTAAGGAGATAAAGAGAAATAAGGAGAGATGGAGGGAATGAGGGGAGAAGGATAGAGGGAGGGATGTAGTGAGAGAGTCGGAGGGTGAAGAGAGAGAGAGAGAGAGAGATAGGTAGGTGAGAGAGGAAGGAAGAGAGAGAGGATCGAAGAGAGTGGAGGGAGGGAGGGAAAGACAGATGGGAGTTGGGAAGGGAGAGGGGAAGTAGGGGAAGACAACTTCTTGAACTAGATGCATTTTTTTTAGTGTGTGATGGTGATCTGTCTCATTGATTTCCTACACTATATGGATTGATTTTAGTGTAGATGTTGAGAGAGAGAGAGAGAGAGATGGGGGATGAAAGAGGATTGGAGGGAAAATATATATATATATATATATATATATATATATATATATATATATATATATATATATATATATATATATATATAGATAGAGAGAGAGAGAGAGGATTGGATGGCAAAGAGAGAGAGAGAGAGAGAGAGAGAGAGAGAGAGAGAGAGAGGAAAATATAGAGGAAGGTAGGAGAGAAAAGGAGAGAGAGGAAGGACAAGAGAGAGCAATTTAGAGAAAGGAAGAGAGTGATGGGGGAAGAGATAAAATTGGAGGGCAAAGAGAGAGAGAGAGAGAGATAGGGATGGAGATAGAAGGAGATAGGGAGGGATAGAGATATGGAGTTGGAGGGGGCGGGAGAGGGAGGAAAGAAGAAATACATAGAGAGTGAGAAGTGGAGAGAGAGATGGAGTGACAAGGGAGAGATGGAGAGAGTTTTTTGGGTGAGATAAAGAGATAAAGAAGGAGAGATGGAGAGAAGGCATGAGAGAAGGAGAGAGGGAGGGATATAATAATAGAGTTGGAGGGTGAAGAGAGAGAGAGGGATAGAGAGGTGGGAGAGAAATGGAGAGAGAGGAAGGAAGAGGAAGGATGTGAGAGAGTGAAGAGAGGGAGGGAAAGAGAGATGTAGTTGGAGGGGGGAGAGAGGGAAGAAGCTTTCTTGCACTAGATGCATTGATTTTAGTGTAGATGGTGATTTCTAATCATATTTGATTGCTTGCACTAGATGCATTAATTTTAGTGTAGATATTTATTTCTAATTATATTTAATTGCTTGCACTAGAAGCATTGATTTTAATATAGATGATTTATAATCCTATATGATTGCTCACACTAAATGCATTGATTTCAGTGTAGATGGTGATTTCTTATCCTATTTGATTACTTGCACTAGATGCATTAAAATCAGTGTAGATGTTGATTTCTAATAATATTTGACTTCTTGCACTAGATGCAGTGATTTCAATGTAGATGATTTCTAATCCTATTTGATTGCTTTCACTAAATGCATTGATTTCAGTGTAGATGTTGATTTCTAATCATGTTTGATTGCTTACAGTAGATGCATTGATTTCAATGTATATTTTGGTTTCTATTCATATTTTCTTACTTGCACTAGATGCATTTATTTCAGTGTAGATGTTCATGTATAATCCTATTTGATTACCTGCATTAGATGCATTGATTTCAGTGTAGATGTTGTTTTCTAATCTTATTTGATTGTTTGCATTAGATGCATTGATTTCAGTGTAGACGTTGATTTCTGATTTGATGTAATTGGATGTATGATGGTACATTAACTAAATATTTAAATGGTTTATGATTTCAACTATCATTTTCATATAATCGATATTTAAAGATGAAAAAACTAATAAGGGTGACAATAAGAATAGTAGAAAGAAATAATCTGAGATTGATCACAATGACGACTATTTCTAATTGATTACATTCTTATTATTCACATTTTCTATCATTCAACACTATTACATTGTCACTTTGCATTCAAAATTTTTATTTTATCACTTTTTATCATTAAAGTTATTAACGGTATTTATCATCTCAACAAAATGAGGTAACTAAGCAAATTTTAAAATTAAAATGACCACAAATGAAGGTCAATAATATATACAACGATTATATTTATATTAGATGTATTTACATATTATTGACTGGGTCCTTATGTTTGATAAATTTTCCTTAGCCGCATGATCAAATCAGTTTAGATCCATCTTTAATCTCGGATCTATCAAGCACCGAGAGGATCAAATCTCTCAATGTGCAAACCTTTCCTCATGTTTTGTACTCAAAAAAGAGGTTTTCACATTGAGAGATTTGATCCCTCTCGGCGCTTGATAGATTTAGAGCAAGATGGACCTAGCTAGTTAAAGAAGGACGATAGAGGCTTTGTTGTGCCGAGAGGTGCAATCTATAGCCCAGTATGACCGCAATCTTCAAGGATGTCACGTCCTCAAACAATAATTAAATTTTTTTTGGTTAATGTCAGCTTAAATCTTAAATTTAAAAATTAAGTATGTCACGTCCTAAAAAATGAATAAAAATAATTTTCACTGATGTCGACCAAAACATTAACTTGAATCTTAAATCATATATAACTTGATTCTTTATATTATATATAACTTTTTTATATACCTCTCTTATTTAAAAATAAACCTAATTATTATTATGTATTAAACATAATATAAATTTAAAATGTAAAGAGGTTTAGGTATGGTAAATAAATAAAACCAAATAAGTATGGTAAATAAATAAAGCCTAAGGGCCAAATTTTCTAATACCATGCAAAAAAAGCATTATTAGCCCTATTATTATTATTAATATTATTATTATTAAAATTATTAAATAAAATATTCATATTAATATTATTAAATTTAATAACTTTGGATTAATACAATATTACATTTTCTATATTATAATATACATTAATATATCATGATATATATTAAATCTAGATATATATGGGAGGGAAGAAAGAATAGAGTGATAGAGGGAGCGATAGGGGGCGTGACAAGGAGAGATGAGAGACTGTCCTTGAGAGAGAGAGGGAGGAATGAAGCGAGAGAGAGGTAGAGAGTAAGTGTAAGAGAGGGAGAGGGAGACGTAAATATGGGAGGGGGAAGAGGAGGAGGAGAGGGAGGGAGATAGTGAGAGGATTGGAAGATAGAGAGAGAGAGAGAGAAAGAGAGAGAGAGAGAGAGAGAGAGAGAGCCAGAGAGGGAGAGAGGACTTGAGAGAGAGGAGGAGAGAGGAAGGGACAGAGAGATGGATTTGGAGGGGGATAGAGGGAGGGAATAAGAAAAACATAGAGAGTGAGAAGTGAAGAGAGAGGGGGGGTGAAAAGCGAGATATGGAGAGAGAGTTTGTATATTTAGCAGTGAGATAAAGGGACAAAGAAGGAGAGAGAAGGGGAAAGGGAGGGATATAGTAACATAGTTTGAGAGAGAGAGAGAGAGAGAGAGAGAGAGAAATGAGGAAATATAGAGGATTAGAGGGCAAAGAGAGAGAGAGAGAGAGAGAGAGAGAGAGAGAGAAATGAGGGAATATAGAGGATTAGAGGGCAAAGAGAGAGAGAGAGAGAGAGAGAGAGAGAGAGAGAGAGGAGATTGGATGGAAAAGAGAGAGAGGGAGAGATAGGAAGGATGAGATAGAGGACTTGAGAGAGAGGAAGAGAGTAATGGGGGAAGGAGAGTATTGGAGGGAAAAGAGAGAGGGAGAGAGACGGAGAGGGATGTAGGAGAGGAAGGAAGAGAGAGATGAGGAGAGACGGAGGGAAGAATAAATGCATCGAGAGTGAGAAGTGGAGAGAGAGATGGGCTGACAATGAAGAAATAGAGTGTGTGTGTGTGTTTTTGGGGGTGAGATAAAGAGAAAAATAAGGAGAGATGGAGGGAATGGGGGGAGAAGGATAGAGGGAGGGATATAGTAAGAGTGTTGGATGGTGAAGAGAGAGAGAGAGAGAGGCAGGAGAGAAAGGGAGAGAGGAGAAGGAAGAGAGAGAGGATGTGAGATAGTGGAGAGAGGGAGGGAAAGAGAGATGAAGATGGAGTTCGAGGTGGGGGGAGAGGAAAGAAAATTTATTAAACTAGATGCATTGATTTCAGTGTGGATGGTGATATCTAATCCTATTTGATTTTTTGCACTATATGCATTGATTTTAGTGTGTGTGTGTGTGTGTGTGTGTGTGTGTGTGTGAGAGAGAGAGAGAGAGAGAGGATTGGAGAGAGAGAGAGAGGAAAATATAGAGGAAGGTAGAAGAGAAACAGAGAGAGACGAAGGAAAAGAGAGGAATTTAGAGAAAGGAAGAGAGTGATGGGGGAAGAGAAAAAATTGGAGGGCAAAGAGAGAGAGAGAGAGAGAGAGAGAGAGAGAGAGAGAGAGAGGGAGGGAAGAAGAAATACATAGAGAGTGAGAAGTGGAGAGAGAGATGGAGTGACAAGGGAGAGATGGAGAGAGTAAATTTTGGGTGAGATAAAGAGATAAAGAAGGAGAGATGGATAGAAGGGAGGAGAGAAGGAGAGAGGGAGGGATATAGTAATAGAGTTGGAGGGTGAAGAGAGAGAGAGAGATAGAGAGGTGGGAGATAAATGGAGAGAGAGGAAGGAAGAGGGGGGATGTGAGAAAGTGGAGAGAGGGAGGGAAAGAGAGATGTAGTTGGAGGGGAGAGAGAGGGAAGAAGATTTTTTGCACTAGATGCATTGATTTCAGTGTAAATGGTGATTTCTAATAATATTTGATTGCTTGCACTAGATGCGTTTATTTTAGTGTATATATTTATTTCTAATTATATTTAATTGCTTGCACTAGAAGCATTGATTTCAATGTAGATTATTTATAATCTTATATGATTGCTCGCACTAAATGCATTGATTTAAGTGTAGATGGTGATTTCTTATCCTATTTGATTGCTTTCACTAGATGCATTAATTTCAATGTAGATGTTGATTTCCAATTATATTTGACTGCTTGCACTAGATCCATTGATTTCAATGTAGATTATTTCTAATCCTATTTGATTGCTTGCACTTTTAGCATTGATTTTACTGTAGATGTTGATTTCTAATCATGTATGATTGCTTGCACCACATGCATTGATTTCAGTGTAGATGTTGGTTTCTATTGTTATTTTCTTACTTGCACTAGATGCATTGATTTCAGTATAGATGTTGATTTCTAATCCTATTTGATTAATTGCATTAGATGCATTGATTTTAGTGTAGATGTTTTTTTCTATTCTTATTTGATTGTTTCCATTAGATGCATTGATTTCAGGTTGATTTCTGATTTGATGTAATTGGATGTATGATGGTAAATTAACTAAATATTTAAATCGTTTATGATTTCAACTATCCTTTTCATATAATAGATATGAAAAGATGGAAAAACTAACAAGGGTGACAATAAGAAAAGTTGAAGGAAATAATTTGATATTGATCACAATGAATACTATTTTTAATTGATTGCATTCTTATTATTCACATTTTCTATCATTCAACACTATTACATTGTCACTTTGCATTCAAAATTTTTATTTCATCATTTTTTATCATTAAAGTTATTAACGGTATTTATCATCTCAACAAAATGAGGTAACTAAGCAAATTTTAAAATTAAAATGACCACATAAATATGAGACATATTTAGCATATATATAAAACGATTATATTTATATTAGATGTATTTACATATTATTGATAAAATTAATCATATGTTGGATAGATTTTCCTTAGCTGCACATGACTGAAACCAGCCTAGATCCATCTTAACTCTGGATCTATCAAGGGCCGAGAGGGATCAAATATCTCGATGTGAAAACCTTTCTTGATGTTTTGCACTAAAAAAAGAGGTTTTCACATCGAGAGATTTGATCCCTCTGGGCACTTGATAAATCTAGAGTTAAGATGGATCTAGGCTGGTAAATAGGTAAATTAAATAAAAAAGAGTCGGAAAACAAAAACATAATAGAATAAATAAAAGAGAGCCATTAACCGGTGAGCTTTAACTAATATTTCATCGAGCAATCACGCCGAGTCACTATGTGGTCAAAGCGAATCTGTAAGGCTAATCAGAAGTGTCCTATGTGAGCAAGGAATAGCCAAAGACAATGATCATTTCTTCAACTGGATCTTTATTCATCACTAGTCATCAACGGTCGTGCAAGATTCCTTAGCTTTGGGAGTTGATACCAACGGTCGTGCAAGATTCCTTTGTTTTAGGAGTTGATACTTAAAATAAGTGACTGTCGAAGATAAAATATTTTAATGTGAACCGTGCAAGCATTCCGACTCTCCAGTCAGCAGCATGTTACTTGTAAATAAAGATATTCCAATAGCACATATGTTGTCATAATGGTACCGAAATTGTGGATACCAAAGTACATAACTTTACATGATTTCTTAAAAAAAAACTATTTATTATTCTATGGAGAGTATCTAGACGAAAAAAAAGACAAAAACTAAACTGAATAGAAGTTGCAACTCACAGGTGATTACTGCACCTGGAGACTGCACTCAAACGGAGAGTACACTCTACATTCATTAATGGAATGATACAAATATAAGTACATCACAAAGAATCAAGGAGTTGTAAACAAACTCCTATATCCTAGGAACTAATCCTAACTTAAGGAGCTATGTTACAACAATGTAACCATTTCTCCATTAATATACGAATAATATTAATTATTTCCAACTCTCCCCCTTAATGGAGAAAGGATTACCTTGAATTCCTAATATCCCTCTAAACAATTCAAACTTTATTTTCCCAAGAGGCTTAGTAAAAATATCTGCCATGTTGTCACAATATTTACAATATTCAACACATATTTCCTTTGACTGAAGTTTTTCTCGAACAAAATGGAACTGAGTATCGATGTGTTTGGTGGTTTTGTGAACTACTGGATTGTATGCTAGCTTGATAGTGCTATGGTTGTCACTTTTAATGGTAGTTTCTTCTTTATGTTCTTCTCCTGCATCATTGAGAAGTCTTCTCAACCAAATAGCTTCACAAGTGGCTGCACACAATGCTTGGTACTCAGCTTCAGCTGAAGATAAAGCTATAGTACTTTTCTTTTTGCTGCTCCATGCTATGACCCCAAATCCAATGCTAAACGCATAACCTATGAGGGATATTCGATTATCCAGGTTACTTGCCCAATTAGAATCTGAAAAACCTGCTGAAGTAACATCGGATGTGTCAGTGTATAAAATACCATAATCACTAGTACCACAAAGATACCTCAACACACTCTTTGCTGCAACCCAATGACTTTCAAAAGGTTTAGATATGAACTGGATCAACACACTAATAGAGTATGCCAAATCTGGTCTAGTTGTAGTAAGATATATCAGACTACCAACTAGCTATCTATACCTAGTGGCATCCACCTCCTTAGTGCCATCGTCACTGCACAATTTTAGATTCTACTGCAATGGTATTGCTGCTGATTTACACTGCTCCATCCTGAACCTTTCTAGCAGAATTCTGGCATACTTCCCTTGAGTAAGGAAAGTCTGTCCAGAATCTCTCCACACTTCTAGACCCAAACAATAATGGAGATTTCCGAGATCTTTCATTTGAAATACTTGCAACATCTGTCATTTGATTTCTTTGATCAGAGTATCTGCATTACCTGTTATAATCATATCATCTACATACAAAGAAATCAAAATAATTTGCCTATGTTTATTAAACTTGGTATACAAATTTGGATCATTCATGCTCCTATGAAAACCATGTTGTATGAAGAATGAATCGATCTTCTCATACCACAACCTGGGTGCTTATTTTAGACCATATAATGCCTTTTTCAATCTACAAACAAGATGTTCCTACCCCCTTTTTAACAAACCCTTCAAGCTAAACTAAATAAATCTCTTTTTTCAAATCACCATTCAGAAATGCAGACTTAACATCTAACTGGTGTAGCTTCCACTTATATTTTGTAGCTAAAGAGATTAGCATTCTAATGGTATTTAATTTCGCTACAGGAGCAAAGGTTTCATCGAAATATATTCCCTCTTGTTATGAATAACCCTTTGCTACCAGTCTAGCTTTAAGCTTTTCTATAATCCCATCTGAATTCACTTTAGGTTTATACAACCACTTACAACCAATGGGTGTTTTTCCTTCAGGCAGTTCAACTAAATCCCAAGTATGGTTTCTAGTAATTGATTCAATTTCTTCATTCATTGCAGCCCTCCATGCATCAGATTGACTTGATTCTTTATAATTTATGGGTTCTACAATGTTTACAATACTTGTCATTAAAGCATAGTCTTTCAATCTGGCTGGTAATTGAGTCTGCCTACCTGATCTCCTTGGTAGTGGACTTACCTCAAATTTGACTGCTTCAGACTTATACGGGCTTGCCTTATTGACTAGATCACCTGTTTCTTCTTCTTCTTTCTGCTCCTGCTCTTGATTATCCTCATTGTTTTCCTCCATTAGTAATGGAATGTGCCATTCATTATTACTGTCATCCTTTCCTTCCTCAAACTGTTCATGAAATACCACATCTCGACTTGAAAATATTTTATGAGTCATGGGATTAAATAACTTGTATGCTTTAAACTCAGTGCCATATCCTACAAAGATAAATTTCATGGATTTAGGATCTAACTTCTTTCTATCCACCTTGGGTATATGGGAAAAATATTTTGACCCAAATACTCTCAAATGACTCACTGCTGGTTTGAATCCATATAATGCTTCAAAAGGGGTTTTGAAGCCAAGACATTTAGTAGGACTCCTATTCTTTAAATAAACAGTGGTGTTGATGGCTTCTGCCCGAAAACCATTTGATAGACCCTTACCTTGAATCATACTCCTTGTGCACTCCACAAGAGTTCTATTCTTTCATTCTGCCACTCCATTCTGCTCTGGTGTATGAGGCACTGTAAATTGTTGAACAATCCCATGATATCTGCAAAAATTCATGAACTCTCCCAACCTGTATTCTCTCCCTTGATCCGAGCAGAGAAATTTTATGCATTTTCCTGTCTGCTTCTCTACCATAGTTTTAAATTCTTTAAAACACTAAAAGGTCTGACTCTTTTTACTCAAAAAATATATCCAAGAGAATCTAGTGCAATCATCAGTAAACAGAATAAAATAATATGCACCACCTAGCGACCTAGTCTGCATAGGTCCGCATATGTCTGTATGCACCAGCTCTAGAATATCTCTTTCCTTTCTATTAACATGCAGAGGAAATTATTCTCTATGAATTTTCCCTAATGCACATCCATCACAATCTAACTGAACACTATGAAAAGCAAGGAGTCCATCGACCATACCTTTTCTCTAAAGTAGCATGAGGTCTTGCAAATTAAGGTGACCGAATCTATGGTGCCAGAGGTTTTCAACTGTCAATCCAGTTGCAACCATGGCTTGCTGTGGCATGCTTTTCACATCTAGTCTGTACAGGCTCCCCACACGCACACCTGATGCAACTGTTTCCATCTTTCTATCCTTTATGACACAGCGGGTCTTGAATAATTCAACTAGCATATCCTGATCAGTTATCATAGATACAGAGATCAAATTTTTCCTAATCTCGGGCACATACAGTACATTCTTAAGATGTATAATGTCACCGCTAGATAACTTTACTGGAATATCACTATACCCTTTGATCTCATATCCTCTGTCATCTCCTAAATAAATTTTAGAACCACATGAAGTTTCTTCAAGAAATTCAAACCATTCTTTCTTACCTGTCAAATGTGAGGATGCACCAGAATCGACATACCATATGTTGTCCTCATCTTCCTTAGAAGCTGAAAGAGCACAATCAGCTATAAATAGTCGAAGTTCATGACTATGGTCTTCATCTTCATCAACAAAGTATCCTTTGTGCTTACTCTGCTTATTCCTTGCCTTGTCTGTCTGCCTCTTATAACAATCCCTAATTTGGTGACCAATATTCCCACAGTAAAAACATTTCTTGTTTGAGAAATTGTTTGCAGACATACCTCTAAATGATTTCTTTTGAAACGTGCTTACTCCTCTCTGTTGCTACTATTTTTGTTGTTGTTGTGGTTGTTGTTGCTGCTGTGGCCGCTTCCCTCTAAACTGTCGCCTCTTTGCCATCAGAGCAAGATCATCACTCTGCGGTTTTAAATTATGCCGCCGCTCTTCTTCTTGTAGCAAAATTCCTGTCAATTCTTCAAATGTAGGGGCTTTATCCCTCGCTGCCAATCCTGTGATGAACATCTGATATTCTTCCTTCATTCCATTCAATGTAATTGTGACTAGATCGGAATCAGACACCTTCTCTCCAATGTCTCCCAATCTGTCCTTCAGGTCTTTAACCCTTGCAATGAATCGAGCAGCAGATTCATTTTCCTCCATTCTCATCGCAAACAACTTTCCTTTGAGTGACAAGATGCGATTTGTATTTTGTGTCTGGTATAAATTCTTTATTGTCGTCCAAATCTCAGTGGACGATTTTCCATCTCTAATATTTGGGATAATATTGTCCTTGATGGACATCTTCAATATGACTTTTTCTTTGTTCTCCCTTTTATTCCAGTCTTCTTCCTGTGTAGTTGTTCCTGTTATTGAATTCGGTCTCTGCTCATCACCTATGACAATTGACCACGCATTTTCTCCCTCAAGCAATGTCTATATCTTGAATTTCCAATTGGTGAAATTAGACCCATTGAGTTTTCCAGACTCGTTGAGATACGATTCTATGCTATTATTCATACTAACCTGATAAGCTTTCAGATCCTCTGATGAATAACACTAACCAACTTAATAATTACAAGCTACACTAACAGAATTTCAATAAATACCAGATTCTGATCACAGATCTGCCACCAACTTGGTTCGATCTTGTGACTGTAACTCAGATCTACCACCATCGAGCAAATTTGCAACTCTGATCTACCACCACCGAGCAAATCCGCAACTCCGCTCTACCACCACTCGAAAAATCTGCAACTCCGATCTACCACCACCAGGAAAATCTGCAACTCTATTCTACCACCACCGGGCAAATCTGCAACTCCGATCTACCACCACCGAGAAAATCCGCAACTCCAATCTACCACCACCGGGAAAATCTCATATGCAGAACCACTAAAAAGAGAGATTGGCACTTTTCTGAGGCAAAAATTCCTCGCCCAAATAAAAATCCACGCGAGCCCTCAAATTGGCACGGGTATGGCTTGAACAGACGCGCTAATTACGTTTTTCGGCGCGATGTCGCGGTTATGGCTCTAACAGTCACGCCAATTGCGCTTCTCAGTGCGACTGTCAGCGGAAAAACTGTGCCAACCCTCTTCTGCTCAGAGATTAATTAATCATCCGAGACCTGTGAGCACGAAGCTCCTATGAGCACAACGCTCCTATGTACACCGTAGCCACAAAGGCTCTATAGCCACTAAGGCTCTCAACAAACAAATCAGGCTCACCCAATCTAAGCTCCGATACCAAGATAAAAAACTGAACTAAATAGAAATTGCAGCTCACAGGTGACAATAAACCCGATCAGGAAAATTACAGAGGAACTGCAAAAAATGTATGGCTAGTGGTTCAAATCATTGACAACAAGGATTTAGCACTAAAATTATTGCTTGTTTGTAGTACAACATGGCAGGGTATTTTCTGAAGCATATATGCTTATGCTCACACAAATCTATGGGAGAAATATCTATGTACATATGCTTTTCTTAATGGAAATATATGGGAGAAAAAACAATGTTATTGACTTAATTCGAGTTGGCAGCCCGTCACTTGAAAATAGATACATCCAATAGCAAGTAAAGATTCCAAAGACTTTGTTTTCATAACCGTACAGAACTGAACATGATTTCACCAAAAAATATTATAAAATGCTATAGATCAGATCTCGAGGACAGCCACCAAAAGGCCGCAGTAATCCTGATATGAAAAATTACAGATGAACAAAAAAAGATGTATGGAAAATTTCTCATATCATTTAGAACAAGAATTTAGCACTAAAGATATTGGCGTACAATATGATGGGCTCGTCTATGGTACAACATGATGGCACGTCTGTGGTATAACATGATGGGCATCTTTATGTAGATGATAGATTTCTGGAATATTCTAGTATCATAGTATTAGATAGATATAGGTTAGGTGAGGTTAAATAATTGATCTCATTCATGTCAGGAATATTCCAAAAATCCACAATCTACTTAAATTCATAACAACGTGACAGGGTTTTAAGAAGCATCTATGTTAATGCAAAACTATGGGAGAAATATCTATATATATAGGACCGTTAAGAGCTCAACCAATTCGACATAAGGGCATTTCTTCTCTTTGATGATCCAACCTTGAATTGTCTTTTAAGGAAGCTTTGTAGTACTTAACTTCGATCACTTGCAGGGTGGTAGATTCTCGGTATTCATTCAAAAATGAAGGCCCGAATTGTTGTTGTTATACTTCTGCTCTTTCTTCTTGTTGATGCTTTTTCATGGACCAATGCTCAGTTTATCCACTCATATAACGTTGTAGTGAGAAATAACCGCAGTCTCCTGAGTGTGAACCGCATGAAGAATGAGGGCGTTCTTCTGGGCATTGACATTGTTGGGAATAACAAGTTGGTGGTAGCTGGTCATTAAAACTACAAGCATAATACAACAAAAAATAAGGATGGAACTGTGGTTTATCCAGCAGGTCATAGTCCAGAAATAGGGCACGATGAACCCCCTCCTGCGTGACAATTTTTCTTCATGGAGAAGCCATTGCCGTCGAGCCTTCTATATACTAAGTTTTCTTCTATGTAGGTTTGCTTTTATAGGTTTGCTTTTAGATACGTAACTGTTTAGATCAATCGTAATTCTTCAAGGTCCATAGTCACCGAAGTCTTCTAGATGCATATTTTACTTTTGTGTAAGTGTAAGATTATTGTTTGGAATATAATGTGTTTTCTTGAGATGATTTTATGCATGAACTCCGGGAAAGACATTACTATTATTTGAGATGAACTTTGAAATACGATAACAAATGATCATTGTTTCAAAATTTTATCCTTTTTATTTTACCATTAATAGAAAAAGTAATATTGTTCATGGAAGACTTCTTTATGCGTCATCATAACATATATTGCGGGAGAAAATTTGGTAATTAAAACTGCTAGTAGTCAGAGAACAAAAATGTCTACGAATAATTTAAAAGTGCCATAGAATAACTAGCAGCTAATTGTGATTCAACCAATTCCATCTCCTTACCTGCCTTGGGATGATAGGAAAATATTTTTAATGCATTTTTCAGTTGCATTTTCAGCAAGAACAGCCGCAGATTATCCTTGGATTTACTTAATTCACCCAAGACGTGTCTATATTCCTGTTTAGTTAATTCTTCATGAATTTAAGTATATATTCCTTATTCAATTTTGAAAATATTTGTGTGGGTAATTAGATTAACCACATGTGTTTTCTAATTGAAGGAGGAGCAGATAGAGGCTTTGTCAAAATAAAGAAATAACAGCCATAGTGAAGGGCCTCTCAAAAATGGACAACATCAAACATACTTTTCAAATTTTAGACTGTTAAAATTTAATTAGCAAATATATATCAACAATAAATTTATTAAGGTTAATTATAAGTCTATTATTATCATATGGTTGAAACTTAGCCATTCTTTAAGTTCAACTTAATGCTTCATTGCATTTAATTGAGAAGCTCTCAACTGAATGCTTCATTCTATTTAATTCAGAAGTTTTAATTTGGCCAGAAGCATTTCTATACTATTAGATTAAAGATCACAACGTTAGCATTTTTAATTGATTAAAATCCTGTGACATATATTTCGTGAGTCAAAGTGGATAGTAATTTTATTGATGCAAAAGAAAAATATTTTACATAAAAGAGTTTTCGCAATCCATTATGAGCTATGATTTGCATGTACCAATTGGGTGTCAAGCCACTCATCAATAATATTTAGTTTCCAGTGTAAGAAAGTTTGTGAACAATTTTATAAGGTATAATATGTCCAATTCAATTAGTAAATATTTATGTGTGGGTTAAAAGTGATATAATTTTGATATGAGAGATGTTATAAAAGTAATAAAAATAATAAAATAAATTTTGTTACATTACTAGTCTAGATCCATACTCCGGATCTATAAAGCGCCGAGAGGGATCAAATCTCTCGAGTTGGAAACCTCTTTTTTGAGTGAAAACTTGAGGAAAGGTTTGCACCTCTAGAGATTTGATCCCTCTAGGCGCTTGATAGATCTAGAGTTAAGATGGATCTAGGTTGGTTTCAGTAGTGTGCGGTCATACAAAATTTGTTGAACATCTAATTATTTTGATCATTTTAAATATGCTAAAAAATTTTAAGATTAGTGATAAATGATGATACAGTTAGTAACTTGAATGATGAAAAATGATGAAATTGACAATGTAACAATGTTTAATGATAGAAAATGTGAGTAATATGAATGAAGTCAATTACAAACAATCTTCATTGTGATCAAACTAAAACTATTATATTTTTATTGTTCTTATTGTCACAAATTTAGTTATTCTATATTACCGTGTTTGAATGAAAAGTGATTAACAATGTTAAATGATGGAAAATGGGAATAATAAGGATGTATCAAATTACAAATGGTTTATAGTTTCAAGAAGAAGACATTTCAAGTAAGTGAAAATTTTATTTTGGATGAAAATTCAAGTTTTGTATTTATGGTTGAATTCTTGCAACACATAAGTCAATTCATGTCTTGAATAATGTTTATGTGCTCACAATATGAGTGTGTGTGTATGTTTTTGGGGTGAGATAGAGATATAGATGGAGGGGAAGATAGAGGGGAGAAGAGAGATGCAAATATAGGGTGGGGAGGAAGAGATATAGATATGGAGAGAAGTGTTAGAGAGAGAGGGGGAGAGAGAGATGGAGAGAGTGTATGTTTGGGGGTGAGATAGAGAGATAAAGGAGAGACAATAGGATATAGAGATATAGATGGAGGGGGTAGAGATGTGCTAACACTGAAATGAAATCAATGCACACTATTAATCTAATTACTTTGAAATTAATGTACATCATACATCTAGTTGCATCAAATCAGAAATCAACATATACACTGAAATCAATGCATCTTGTGAAAACAATCAAATAGGATTAGAAATCAACTTCTAGACTAAAATCAATGCATCTTGTGCAAACAATCAAATAGGATTAGAAAGAAAAATCTACACTAAATTCAATGCATATATTGCAAGCAATCAAATAGGATTAGAAATCAATATCTACACTCAAACCAATGCATAGAGGGGAGAATACAGATGCAAATATAGGGTGGGGTGGAAGAGATATAGATATGGAGAGAGAAGTGTTAGAGAGAGAGAGAAGGAGAATAGAGAGAGAGGGAGTAGAAAATGGAGGGAGAGAGAGGGAGAGAGATAGATATATATGGAGAGAGTGTGTGTATGTTTGGGGGCTGAGATGGAGAGATAAAGAAGGAGAGACAATGGGATATAGAGATATAGATGGAGGGGGCAGAGATGTGCTTACACTGAAATCAATGCACATTATTAATCTAATTACTTTGAAACTAATGTACATCATAAATCTAGTTGCAACAAATCAGAAATAAACATATACACTGAAATCAATGCATCTAGTGCAAACAATCAAATAGCATTAGAAAGAAAAAGCTACACTAAATTCAATGCATCTATTGCAAGCAATCAAATAGGATTAGAAATCAATATATACACTAAAACTAATGGATCCAATGCAAGAAATCAAATGGGATTAGAAATCAACATTTTCACTGGAATCAATGCATCTAGTGCAAGGTATTAAATAGGATTAGAAATCGACATCTACAATAAAATCAATGTGTCTAGTGCAAGTGATCAAATACGATTAGAAATCAATATCTACACTGAAACCAATGCATCTAGTGCAAGCAATCAAATAGGAGTAAAAATCAACATCTAACTAAAATAAGTGCATCTAGTGTAAGGTATTAAATAGGATTAAAAATCTACATCTACATTGAAATCAATGCATCTAGTGAAAGTGATCAAATTGGATTAGAAATCAACTACTACACTAAAATCAATACATATACTTTAGTGAAAAACCAATATATTCATGACTTTCTAGATCTAACTTCTATGTCTATATGTGTCTTTGTGTCCACCTTCCATTCTGTTTTTATCTCCCTCCCTCTCTCCTTCTCTCTCTCCCCCTCCCTCTCTCCCTTATCTCTCTCTCACCACCTCTCCCTCCCTTTCTCTACCTTTATATTCATCCCTCTCCCCCCTGCCATCTATATCTATACCTCCCTCCATCTCTCCTTATTTGTGTCTCTATCCCATCCCTTGAAACACATGGCATGATCTCTCTCTCTCTCTCTCTTCCCTCTTTCCCCTAAGTCTATATGTCTATCTCCCTCTGTCTCTCCTTCTTTATCCCTCTATATCATCCTGTATAAATTATATCTCCATATATATCTATCTATCTATCTCTCCCTTTTATTGTCCCTCTCTATCTCTTCCCCTTCTCTCTCTCTCTCTCTCTATCTCTCTCTCTCTCTCTCTCTTAGGCCCCAAACATACACACTATCTCTCCATATATATCTATATATTTATCTCTCTCTCTCCCCCCCCTATTCCTCTCCCTCTCTCTCCCGCCCTCTTCCTCTCTCTCTCTCTCTCTCTCTCTCTCTCTCTCTCTATGTCTCTTCCTCCCTCCCTCTATTTTCCTCTCCCTTCTTCTCTCTCTTCCCCCTCAATCTATATATCTATCTCCAATTGTCTCTCCTTATCACCCCAAAAGCATACACACTCTCTCTCCATATCTATTTATCTCTCTCTCTCCCTCTCTCTTCCTCTCCCTCTCTCTATCTTCCTCTTCTCTCTCTCTCTCTTCCCCTTCTCCCTTGTCACTCCCTCTTCCTCTCCACCTTTCTCTCTCTGTCTTTCTTCCCCTTCCAACTCCATCTCTCTTCCCCTCTCTCTCTCCTCTCTCTCAAGTCCTCTCTCTCACTTTCTCACCCACCTCCCTCCATTTATCCCTCCCATCACACACCAATGATAGAATATAGTATTCAAATGTTTCAACGATTTAGATTGAGAGATATACTTATATTTTGTTATTATTATTATATATATCCATTACAAATATATTGAGCCAACATTAAAAAAGTTTACAAACTTTCTTACATTACATCTACACATTAATAGGAATATTAGATAATAATATTAATTTGGCTCATGGTATTTGTCCCATAGGCTTCACCTAAATAAATCCTTTTTAAATAAAACATCATTTTTTAGTTTCCTTAAATATATAGCTCATTATGGAGTAAATATAAAAAGAGGGTTTATTTATTAAGCATACCTCTAGTTTATTTATATTTTTATTTATTTACCATACCTATTATTCCTCATTAATATTTATTTATTTAAATATGGTATTTGACCCATGGTATTAATAATAATTTTTTCCATGATATTTGGCCCATGGTATTAATAATAATTTGTTCCATGGTATTTGGCCCATAAGTTTCACCTAGATAAAAGTTATTTTTTGAGTTTTCTTAAATACATAAGGAGGTTTATGGAGTAAATATAAAAATGGGTTTTATTTATTTACCATACCTAAAAATATATTTTATTTATTTACCATACCTCGAGTTTATTTATATTTTTATTTATTTACCATACATTTTTAAGTGTTCATAGTTAAAAAGTAGGGATAATTATTATAAATATATTGATTACAATTAAAGCAACATTACAAAATTTTTACAAACTTTCTCACATTACATCTACACATGTACCTTATATATTAAGCCGACATTACAAAAGTTTACAAAATTTCTTACAATACATCTACACATCTACCTTTTGGACTCAATAATTTTATTTTTATTAAAAAAAATATAATATACATATTATATTAAAATTGATAACATATAAATAGAAACAATAAGTTAAGATCAATTTTACAAAATTGCTCCTCCGAGAAAACTTCACACACAGATGGGTTCTCAAGTTAACATTCCCACGCGCACTTCCACACTGGCTTACTCCTTTCAGTTCCCAAAAATTCACACTTAAACTACTTTAGCCGCGTTGTTCTATCCAAAAATAGGATGAAGATGGAATTTTGTCTTCAGTATACTTTTATAACTCTTCAAAGACATTGGAAATTCAGTTTAAAACCAGACTCTCCACCCTTTGATCGAACCTTCCGAGAGAAAAATTCTCGAAAACAACATGAGAGTCATCCCTGGAGGCTTCCAACTTCAAACACAGATAGACGCTTCGACCTTCCACAACCATGAAACTAAATTCCACGCCTGCAAACACTGAGAAACAAAAAAATATTTTTGGATCAAATAAAAAAAATACCTTAAAGATTGGTCTTCCAATGGTCCCTATGGAATTTTTTAGTGTCTTTCCAATGGATCAGAAGCAGGGCTTTTCAATGTCAATATGAGATTCATCAAAGGCT
Source organism: Pinus albicaulis (assembly GCA_034641835.2). NCBI lineage: Eukaryota > Viridiplantae > Streptophyta > Pinopsida > Pinales > Pinaceae > Pinus > Pinus albicaulis. The sequence goes on along the minus strand of CM076580.1, from coordinate 15,257,610 downwards.
CACGTTCCAGAATTTTTAACATCATCTCTCATTGATCTTCAAAGATTTCTATGCTTTAAACACATCGGGTTCCCATAAAAAACAACAACATAATAACACATCCACGAACCAGATGTCCACCACAACCCTATTGCATAAAATGACCCAAATGGGTGCCACGACTGCCAACAACAACCCTTCGCTACTCAAAGGATTCGGCAGCCTAACAGGCCACGGAAACTCATGGCCACCTATGATGGCAACGACGATTCACAACTCTGAGCCTTACCCATTACTCAGACGACTCCGTCAATAAATCATGTCAATGGAAATGTCAATCGACAAGGATCTACTTTGAACTTTCCGCAACGATTTCATGCGATAACTTGGCGGCCTCCTAAATTGGCATGATCTCGGTGTTTCCAGTTGTCTGAGATGTCCTAAAATACACTATGTCGTGCACTTTAAATTCTCGGTTATCTGAGTTAGTATTTTTAATATACGCATTGTTCCATTGCATATATTTTAATTCTGAGTGTTCGATTGTAAAATTGGTTGTCAATACATTTCGTTTGTTTATCAATTTCCAATTCGACCCATATGTAGTCTTTTCTCTGTATAAATTAATACAATCGTCTTCCTATTATTTTCGAATTGGGAAATTTCCATAATTTATATTAGTGTTGTATTACCACAGAACGTTTGTTAATGATTTTTTGAAGGTCTCTTATGACTTTTCCAATAACGTTTATAGGAATATGAATTTCCTCCAATTTTTTACTCCTCATTTCTTAGATTTTTATAAAGACTGTGTATCAATTTATTCACAGAGTTTGAGTTTCATCTCATTGATACATTTCTCTATTCACAAATGAAATTATTACTATATGTTATAAATTTGATAATGATATTAAAAGCATATAATTACGACTTCCGCTGTATCCTACTTCTCTGTCATAATTTTCCATTCTTCAATTTGTTCAGTTTTATTTATATATATTTGAATTAGATTTCACTTGGCAATGAGGATTTTGTGGTACGAGAATGCCTCTTCTGCGTACTCCACTAAAGAATGCTCTCACCTCTTCCTTAGTAAGAATTATTTCTTTTCATTTTATTGCACTTCTTCTTCGCAATTCGAATTCATTTGTCTCTAATTTCTATTTGACATAGCTACAAGATATCACTTATCTGTAATATTTTTCTTTAAGATTTTATTCAGAACTCACGTTCACAGTAGTTTCCCCATTACATTGTCCTTAACAATCACTCCTCGATTGCATCATTTTTTCATATGTTCTAACATAGTTTTGTATAACTATACAGAATAATTAATTTGTTTTACATCGATACATTTCAACCATGTATACTAGTAATTTGGCTATTGTAATATGATACAATTTCTAAATTTAATTTATGTCTGCTTAATTTCTCAGAATTTTATTTTTACTTCCTATTACTCAAATCAATTAGAATTATTGAATTTCAGAATTTAATTATAATTAATATTTATAATTCTATTTTTCTGAAACTAATTCTTGAAAACCCCTTTTCCAGATTCATATAGTTTCATCAACTATATCACTTCCTAATGTATTATGATACAACCCTTCGCTCAGGTTAGTATAGATGATTTAAATTTTTTTATCTTTAATTTCAGTCTCAAATTTATGTCTATTCTATTCATCTTTTTGCACTGAAATTCTGTTTAAAATATGTACAGGAATGACTTCCACCTTGAACTGATTGTTACAGGTATTATTATTGTTATTATCTATATACCTTCTACATTTTTCTTTATTTTTCGCATCCTCCATTTATTTTCTGACTTTGATATAAATGTTTTTGTTGCAGGTTTGTTTTATTACTTTGAATTTCTCCTACAATTCCCTTACAACCAACTGTCATAAGATCTGACTATTAATTCCACTTATTTTAGGTTGGTCAGTACGAAAATGGAAGGTTACGCCACCATTCTGTCCAATTGCAATTTTCACTTTCATACTTTATATTTGAATATTGTGGGATGACCCAGATACTTTCTAATTAACTATTGTATATAATTTTCATCTTAGAATGGTTTATAAAGTGGTTTTTTATCCTCATCTCCACTAGATGATTTTCAAAGAACAGATTGTTAAATATAGCTTAATACATTTTTGTTTAGTACATATTTATCACTGTATGATTGAATATGCATAAAATAGAAATTGGTTCCTAAATGGAAGTATTATATACTTCTAGTTAACTTTAAATATGAAGTGTATCTTCATCATTCAGATTTTTATTTATTTTCATGCTCTGTATCTAAACTATTTTCTGTTTAGAATTTCATCGGCTATCCCTATAGCTGAGTTTTATTTGTTTCATGGTACATATACTATAATTATTCAATGAAAATTCAGATCTTTATATGGACTTAAACAACAAATTTAGACCCTTACCCAGGGTTTAGAGATTTTGTCTGTTTGTCCCTAAATTACATTTTTTCTATGTAACAATACAGAAAGATTAACTGTACCTCTCTATGGTTAATCCATGTGAAATACATATGACACTGATTTATTTCTAAATTAATCACAACATGTTACACATAATTTATAAAATTATTCTACAGAACTGTCAGCCCCAATTTATAAGAATATATTCCTTTCTAACTACATCAAAATTATATATGTTCTAACAACAATATAAAACAAAAAACTTCATAGAATGTGCATACCAATCTAGTAAAGACTATTTTCCTCCCAACCTTGAGCTTAATCCACAACTCTCCCCCAAGCAGAGACCAATTCTTCCTCTGTGTACACAACTCCTTGTCTCACTAGGAATAGCTTATTTAAGCTTGCTTTCGCTCAGCATATTTCCATAACTATGTCTAGTTAATTTGGGATGTTGTTTCCCTTAGCCTTGGATTTAATTTTGTTTTTTCCACAAAATATTCTTTAAAACTAGATTTTCCTCTTTCTAGTTTTACTCTCACCTCTTCTCAGTTACTTTCCACTTTACTGAGGCACTTACTACATTTCTATCTCCCAAATAATATTTTTATTTTATTTTATTTTTCTCCAAGGATTTTTGGAGAATTTTGGGAAAGTCTTAGGATTCTATTCCATCCTAATGGATTTGAAATCCTAGTCTCCAGTTTACTATAGTCTTTGCACAATAATAAAATTTCACATTTATTTATTTCAAAAATAATATGTCCACATATAGTTTTCTATTAGGCCCACATGATATTTAGGATTCTTAACTATCTATGAAAGCTGAAAATAGGGATATTACAAAAATTTGTTATGTATAAGTTGAACTCTTGGAATGACATTACCATTATTTGATATGAAGTATTAAATACGATGACTAACGATGATTTGATGGTATGTTTGGTTTTAACCATCTTTTCTTTTGCAAATACATAAATATAAAAGAAAAAAATTGTTCATAGCCTCATTATTAGTAGCTAACTACTATTTTTCATCATGGAGAAACTTTGGTAATTAATGATGAAATTTGAAGAAACCTTTATATTCATAAACTTAGCATCTCACATGTGAGCTTCCACCTGAAGGTTGCCTAAGAGAGAATGTTCTACATTGATCATATTCAAAAAGAATATATAGTTTTATATATGCATAGCAGGGTTAGAACTAACCCCTAGAAAGTACGAACTAATTCCTAAACTAGGATACAAGCACAACTAACAAAGTAACTCTCTCCAATAATACCTTGTCCATTAATCTCAACACTCTCCCTTAATGGAGAAAGGGTTCACTAGTATTCCTAACCTCTCCCTAAATAATTCAAATTTATTTCTTCCAAGGGGCTTGGAAGAATAGCATACGCATGCTTGTCTCAGTCTCAACTAGGCTTACAATGGTACATAAAAGACTTGATAACTAAGTTTTCATTTTTTTCTTCTTGCTAAAGAGTCCATGCTTGTTCATTTTCCGGCGAATTTTCATCTTCACTTTTCTTTCCATAAAATAGTGGTGAAGCTTATACTTTTTTTTACATTTTCTACCCCAAATGTGGAATAGTTGAACTCTTAATATCCTCTTTCTTGTTCTTGATTGAAAGCTAACATTATTAGTATTCAATTTTGTAGATACTTGTCCTTAATGTTTGTAATTGCTTCTTCCTAGCTTCCAATATATGCACACTTAAAAATAATGTTAGATTCATAAAGAGGATCATATTGGCTCTTATCATCCTGCTCCTTTAATAGATATTTCATTTCTTCGTCTTCCTTTGATGATATAGTTTGTTTATTTCTGTCATCAACCTCTTTATCAATTATGTTGTTGCAAACATGTTGTCATGCATTTGATTTGTAGGAAATAGGTTTTAATTTTCTCCAAACAACAACTCATCAATAATATGCTTTTCATGCATCAAATTGATCCACTCGTCATGAGCTACATAGTTAAAATTGATCCACTTGTCATGAGATACATAGTTTGCTTCAAATTTGATTTCATAGGTCTTTGCATCAAGGAAAATTTCTTCATAAAAAATTTCAAATTCTACAGCAATGGTTTTTTCTTCATCATCACATGTTTTAATGTCAATTACAGGCACACATTCATCATCCATCATTGCATCTTCAACATTTCCATCTTAAGTTTCACTCTCAGTTATGAGACTAAAAGTAGAACCATCATTTTCAAGAGCAATACTTTCATCATTTTTCCCTCATTCAAAATGTACTTCATTTCTAAAATATCCCACAAAAAAATTACATTTTCAATTCATGTAGTATACTGAATAAGAACCTTTCATCTAATGCAAATTTTATAATGTGTAATGTTGATTCATCTGTACTCATGATTTGATTTAACAAAACCATCTTCAACATAATTTAATAAATCTACCTTCCATAATATTGTTTTTATTTCGTTTTCCCAACATTCATAATTCATACCTAAAAAATAGGGTAGATTCGGCATTAACCTCTTGAAAATTTCATCAAATTCTAGATTTGCATTATGATCCTTGACATGATCAGCTATAGGTCCATCAACACTAACCTGAAACTCTTCACCAAATTCAACTAAAAAATTTATCACACCGATCTCTTGATGCTTTCTCCTCGTATGCTTCAGTTTTCTTCGAGACTGTTTATGTCTCCTTTGTTGACCCATTACTGAATATGCCACCAAACCAGAAAGTTGTGGCTCTTCTCTATGCAGATTTTCACACAAATCCACATTGCTCGAGAAAGCTCCACATAGGCACCACTCTAGAGAAATACACAATGTAATATCAAACAACATGCAACCTTGGTCATGACATAGATGGAAATGCCCTTTCTACTAGCTCTTCCACTCAGCAATTACTCTGACTCGCTCCTCCGAGAAAACTTCACACACACATGGGTTCTCAAGTTAATAGTCCCACGCGCACTTCCACACTGGCTTACTCCTTTTAGTTCCCATAAATTCACACTTCAACTACTTTAGTCACGTTTTTCTATCCAACAGTAGAATGAAGACATAATTTGGTCTTCAATATACTTTTATAACTCTTCAAAGACTTCAGAACTACATTTTAAAACCACACTCCCCACCCTCTGATCAAACCTTTTGAGAGAAAGAGTCTCGGAAACAACAGGATTGTCATCCCTTGAGGCTTCCAACTTCAAACACGCATAAATACTTTGAACTTCCACAACACTGAAACTAAATTTCATGCCCAGGAACACTGATAAACAAAAAATAATTCTGGATCGAATAAAAAAATACCTTAAACATTGGTCTTTCGGTGCTCCCTAGGGAATCTTTTAGTTTCTTTCCAATGCATTAGAAGCCGAGCTTTTCAATGTCGATATGAGATTCATCAAAGGCTCACGTTCCAAACATTTTAACATCACCTATCATTTCTCTTCAAAGCTTTATAAATTTTAAATATGTTGGGTTCACCACCAACAACAAAAATATAATAAAACATCCACGACCCAGATGTCTGCCACAACACTATTGCAAAAAATGACCCAAATGGGTGCCACGACCACCAACAATAACCCTATGTTACTCAAAGGCTTCGGCGGCCTAGCAGAGCATGGTAACTCGTGGCCACCTATGATGGAAGCAACAATTCAGAGCTCTGAGCCTTACCAATTTCTCATATGACTCCCTCAATAAATCATGCCAATGGAAATTCCAATAGATGAGGATCTGCTTTGATTTTTCTGCAGCGATTTCATGTGATAACTTAACAGCCTCCTGAATTGGCCTAATCTCAGTGTTTCTAGTTGTCTGAGTTGTCCTAAAACACACATGTTGCCTCTTTCATAGTCGGATACCACAAACAACACCAACATGTCTCGTTTATACATGCGTGGATGCACCAAACAGCAAAAGCTCAGGCTCTCCAAAACACACCCACAGGTCTTCCTCCAAAAATCAAAAGGGGGTCTCACAAGATTCGAAAGCATGCCCTTCCGATTCAACCGTGCCGATAATCAACAGGTCACATCCATTCATAATCTACATGCACTCTCCAAAGGTCATTCACCTGGAACTGCAGGATTTCATGACTCTAGCGCAATGCCTCAGAGGGAGCTCATCGCCATCTGATACTTTTGCTTGTGTTGTGAAAAGTGAAAATATCATAGCCGATTTGGAAGTCAAAATAAATACCAGCTACCGAAACCTGAGTGGAACTCCAACAACAAATAAATATTTCAAGCCAGAGAATTACCCTTTTCGACCCTCAGTGATAAGAATACACACCCATAGAAGCAATCTCGATCCATAAGTTCAATAAAATCATTGATCGATCACCAACACACAGTCATCAGGCCAGTTAATGCTCTATCAAATGTGTACATTTATATATCCTTCTCGTGGTTCAGTTTCCACATGTAGAGATAACAAGCACTGACAGAATATGGAGCATTAAAATCTAGATAATCTATGAAGCTAGAGGCCTCGAAAATAGTTGGTTTTCACTTGGGCAGTAATTGAATCTTAGCAGGACCCTCGTATATTTTTTTTATAATGAACCTGGGGCCATGGGGCATTATGCAAGTATGCCTCTTCAAACACTCCAACCCAGATTCTTGCTCCTTGCTGGAAACTAGTGGTCGGGATTCCCGAATGGGTATTGGAGCTAGCTCTACTTTTTCTCACTAACACCACCCAATTGAGCATGGCCATTTTCAAAGGCACCCAAAAATATTTTCACCGACTAATTCTTCGGTGAAACGAGTGTTGCGAGGATTCTAAGGCCTGATTTTTTCTAGCAGCCGATGCAGTTGGAAAATCTAACTGCATATCTCAGGTCAAGTCCGTCCACCTATGCCAACTCGGCCCTCCTCAAGAGCACCAAAAACCCCATCACCACACTAGCAAGAAACTTTAAATAATCCCTTTTGTTGTCCTCCTCTGGCAACACAGTCACCCTAGGAGCTAGTCAACCGCAATCATGTTCCACACTAAACTTGTAGGCCTCAATAAAATATATCGATCAGAAACTCCAGGTGAGCAGCAACTCCACTTCTTGGACCACTCTCTATCGTATTTTCACCTTCCTTCCTATAATAACGATGTTACTAGCAACTTGCAACTCTTACTACGATCTGCAAGGATGTCACGTCCTCAAACAATAATTAATTTTTTTTCTTTAATCTCGGCTTAAATCCTAAATTTAAAAATTAAGTATGTCACGCCCTAAGAAATTAATAAAAATAATTTTCATTGATGTGAGCCAAAACATTAACTTGAATCTTAAATCATATATAACTTGATTTTTTATATTATATATAAATTTTTGATATAATTTCTCTCCTATTTAAAAATAAACCTAATTATTATTATGTATAAACATAATATAAATTTAAAATGTAAAGAGGTTTAGGTATGGTAAATAAATAAACCAAAAGTATGGTAAATAAATAAAAAGCCTATGGGCCAAATTTTCTAATACCATGCAAAAAAAAAACATTAGTAGCCATAATATTAATATTAATATTAAAATATTATTATTATTATTATTATTAAATATAATATTCATTAATATTATTAAATTTAATAACTTTGGATTAATACTATATTACATTTTCTATATTATAATATACATTAATATATCATGATATATATTAAATCTAAATATATATGGGAGGGAAGAAAAAATACATAGAGTGATAGAGGTGGGGAGATAGGGGGCGTGACAAGGGAGAGATGAGGATAAACTCAAGGAGAGGGGAGAGGAGGACTGAAGCGAGAGAGAGGGAGAGTAGTGAGAGAGGTAGAGAAGTGTAAGAGAGGGAGAGGGAGACATAAATATAGAGGGGGGAAAGAGGAGGAGAGAGGGAGGGAGATATTGAGAGGATTGGAGGGTAGAGAGAGAGAGAGCGAGAGAGAAAGAGAGAGGAAGGATGAGAGAGAGGAGGAGAGATTAAGGGATAGAGAGATGGATTTGGAAGGGGATAGAGGGAGGGAATAAGAAAAACATAGAGAGTGAGAAGTGGAGAGAGAGATGGAGTGAAAAGGGAGATATGGAGAGAGAGTTTGTATATTTAGGTGTGAGATAAAGAGACAAAGGAGACATGGAGAGAAGGAGAGAAAGAAGGAGAGAGAAGGGGAAAGTGAGGGATATAGTAACATATTTTGTGAGAGAGAGAAAGAGAGAGAGTGATGGGGGGAGATAGAGGATTAGAGGGCAAAGAGAGAGAGAGCGAGAGGAAGGACGAGATAGAGGACTTGAGAGAGAGGAAGAGAGTGATGGGGGAAGAGAGAGTATTGGAGGGAAAACAGGGAGGGAGAGAGACAGAGATGGGGGAAGAGACAGGGAGGTAGGAGAGGAAGGGAGAGAGATGAAGGAAGAGAGAGAGGGAGGGAAGAATAAATTCATAGAGAGTGAGAAGTGGAGAGAGAGAGGGAGTGACAAGGGAGAAATAGAGAGTGTGTGTATGTTTGCCAGTGAGATAAAGAGAAAAATAAGGAGAGATGGAGGGAATGAGGGGAGAAGGATAGAGGGAGGGATGTGGTAAGAGAGTTGGAGAGAGAAAGAGAGAGAGAGGTGGGAGATAAAGGGAGAGAGGAGAAGGAAGAGAGAGAGGATCTAAGAGAGTGGAGAGAGGGAGGGAAAGAAATATGGAGTTGGAGGGGGGGGCGGAGAGAGAAGACAAATTCTTGAACTAGATGCATTGATTTTAGTGTGGATGGTGATATCTAATCCTATTTGAGTTTCTGCACTATATGGATTGATTTTAGTGTAGATGTTGAAAGAGAGAGAGAGAGATCGATGGGGAAGAAAGAGGATTGAAGAGAAAATATATATATATATGGGGAAAGAGAGAGAGAGGATTGGATGGAAAAGAGAGAGTGAGAGGAAAATATAGAGGAAGGTAGCAGAGAAAGGGAGAGAGAGGAAGGACATGAGAGAGGAATTTAGAGAAAGGAAGAGAGTAATGGGGGAAGAGAGAAAATTGGAGAGAGAGAGAGAGAGAGAGAGAGAGAGATAGAAGGAGATAGGGAGGGATAGAGAGATGGAGTTGGAGGGGGGAAGAGGGAGGAAATAAGAAATACATAGAGAGTGAGAAGTGGAGAGAGAGATGGAGTGACAAGGGAGAGATGGAGAGAGTTTTTTGGGTGAGATAAAGAGATAAAGAAGGAGAGATGGAAAGAAGGGAGGAGAGAAGGAGGGATATAATAATAGAGTTGGAGGGTGAAGAGAGAGAGAGATAGAGAGGTGGGAGAGAAATGGAGAGAGAGGAAGGAAGAGGAAGGATATGAGAGAGTGGAGAGAGGGAGGGAAAGAGAGATGTAGTTGGAGGGGGGAGAGAGGGAAGAAGCTTTCTTGCACTAGATGCATTGATTTCAGTATAGATGGTGATTTATAATCATATTTGATTGCTTGCACTAGATGTGTTGATTTTAGTGTAGATATTGATTTCTAATTATATTTAATTTCTTGCACTAGAAGCATTGATTTCAATGTAGATGATTTATAATCCTATATGATTGCTCGCACTAAATGCATTGATTTTTGTGTAGATGATGATTTCTATCCTATTTGATTGCTTGCACGAGCATATTACAACAACACATAAGGATGGAACTGTGGTTGATCCAGCGAGTCATAGTCCAGGATAGGGCACGATGAACCCCCTCCTGCGTGACAATTTTGCTTCATGGAGAAGCCATTGCCGTCGAGCCTTCTATATACTAAGTTTTCTTCTATGTAGGTTTTCTTTTATAGGTTTGCTTTTAGATACGTAAGTGTTTAGATCAATCGTAATTCTTCAAGTTCTATTGTCATCGAATTCTTCTAGATGCATATTTTACTTTTGTGTAAGTGTAAGATTACTATGTGGAATGTAATGTGTTTTTCTTTTTGAGATGATTTTATGCATGAACTCCGGGAAAGACATTATTATTATTTGAGATGAACTTTGAAATACGATAACGAATGATCATTGTTTCAACATTTTATCCTTTTGCTTTTACCATTAATAGAAAAAGTAATATTATTCATGGCAGACTTGTTTATGCGTCATCATAACATATGTTGCGAGAAACTTTGGTAATTAAAACTGCTAGAAGTCAGAGAACAAAAATGTCTACGAATAATTTAAAAGTGCCATAGAATAACTGGATCTAATTGTGATTCAACAACCAATTCCATTTCTTTAGCTGCCTTGGGATGATAGGAAAACATTTTTAACGCATTTTTCAGTCGCATTTTCAGCAAGAACAGCCGCAGATTATCCTCGGATTTACTTAATTCACCCAAGATGTGTCTATATTCCTGTTTAGTTAATTCTTCATGAATTTAAGTATCTTATTGAATTTCGAGAACATTTTTGTGGGTAATGAGATTAACCGCGTGTGTTTTCTAATTAAAGGAGGAGCAGATAGAAGTTTTGTCAAAATTGTTGAGATTTTCTGTTTTGGATAAAATAAGAAAAATCTCAGTAGGTGACAAAAATTAGGAATTAGTTCCTAGATTAGCTCCAGTTTGTTTGGGAGGGAGTTAATGCATCCTAAATTTGAGTTGATGACTGTTAGATTCTCCTGCTATATAACAGATAGCCATACGGATGATTTGAGTGGGTGTTTGAATGATGTAATCTCCTGTTTTGAATTAATAAGATTGCCAATGCCCTGTTGTGTGGACGTAGCCCAGGAGGTTTGGGTGAACCACGGTAAAATCACTGTGTCTTTATGTGCTTGATTAAATCTGTTGTGTGTTAATTGTTTACTGAATTCCGCTGTGTTTATTCTAACAACTGGTATCGGAGCAAGTTGGAGGCTCGCGCAGCGGAGGATTGGCATTCTCTGGTTGAGCATTGCTTGGTGAGGCAGTGATTTGCAAGAGCCGTGAGCTTGGCGGTGTTGCGCATGTTTTCGGGACTCTGGAGCGATTTCTTTGCAGCGTTGGTGTGAGTTACAGCCGTAAACTGGTGTGCGGTGGCATTGCTGTTGAAATCTGGCTCTCGGTGGAGCGCAAAGGCGTGTTGCGTATTGCTGGAGGTGCTGCACACTGTCCAAACCTGTGCGTGGAGGTTTTGATTTAATTTGCTGCGTTGAAAACTGCGTGGAGGTAAAACGCTGTTGTGCGTTGAAATTTAAGTCGACTTGCAGTGTTTTTTTGAAAGCGTTTGGCCGGCCGGGACGATCCAGAGCCTGTCAAACTGTGATTGCTGAGCTTGCGTGGAAGATTAACTGCTGCTGGTGCGTGTTCTGCTAGGACATGCAGAACGCATGGTGATGGCAGACGTTAAGTTACGTTACTCCAACAATGTTCAAACCTGTGCGTGGAGCCTATGTGGAAGAAGGGAAGAGATAAAGGGATATCTCTGTTTTTTGCTGAAACAAGATGGCGAAAACTCAAAATGCCCGGTTTGAAATTGAGAAATTCAATGGCAAGAACAACTTCGAGATCTGGAAGGTAAAGATGCACGATATGCTGGTTCAACAAGGCGTGGAAAAAGCGCTGTTGGGGAGGAGCAAAAGGCCTTCTTCCATGACGGAGGATGAATGGGTTGATTTGGATGACAGAGCTCTGAGCGCAATTCGGTTGTGCCTGGCAGATGACGTTCTGTTCAACATTGTGTTAGAGAAGACCGCCGCAGGCTTGTGGATAAAGCTCGAGAAGCTCTACATGACGAAGTCCTTGACAAATCGGATTCTCTTGAAGCGGCAGCTGTACAGTTTGCGAATGAAGGAAGGTACCTCGGTTACTGACCATCTGAATGTTTTCAATACTCTATTGGTACAATTACAAAGTCTAGATGTAAAATTTGATTCAGAGGATAAGGCAATAACTCTATTGTGTACATTGCCTGAATCGTGGGATCACTTTGTTACTTCCATAAGCTTCAGTAATGCAGCTGTCCTTGAGTTTGACGATGTGGTTGGAGCCATGTTGTCTGAGGAGACGAGGAAGAAGTCGAACGCTGACACCTCTACATCAGAGGCAATGATGGCTAGAGGTCGTTCTAGAGAAAGACGCTCAGGTAAGCGCAGTGATTCGCGTTCAAAATCGAAAGGGAAGAAGAGCAAAGTGAATTGTTGGTTTTGTGGCAAATCGGGGCACTTGAAGAAACACTGCTGGAAGAGACAGCAAACAGAGAAGAAAGGAGACTCTTCGACAGAGAAGAAGGAGGCAAATGCGACAGATACAGGTTCGGCATCTGGTTCAGGTATGAGCGACGAAGTGTTGTCTGTTAATATGTCAAATCATGATCAACATTGGTTGTTAGATTCCGGTGCATCAAACCACATGTGTATTCATAGGGAATGGTTTAAGACGTATAGATCAGTTAATGATCGAGTCATGTACATGGGTAATGATGTCACATCTAATATTGTTGGGATAGGAAGCATACAACTGCAAATGTTTGATGGCACAACTAGAATATTAACAGATGTGAGACATGTTCTAGACTTAAGGAAAAATCTAATTTCTTTAGGAGCATTGGATACGAATGGATATAAAACTGTAATTCAAGGTGGAGTTATGAAAATTTATAAATGTATTTTACTAGTAATGAAAGCTAAGAAAGTAGGAAATATGTTTCAGTTAGAAGGAAGAACAGGGTCAGTTCATGTGTCTACGGTGTTTGAACATGACAGTAGTTCCATTCGCCTATTGCATCAAAGGTTGGGCCATATGAGCGAAAGAGTGTTGAAAATTTTGGCTGATCGCAAGTTACTTCCTAATCTAAGGTCTGGAAAGTTAGATTTCTGTAAGCATTGCTTGTTTGGAAAACAAAGTAAACAAAAATTTAAAACAAGCAAACATACTAGTAAAGGTATACTTGATTATATTCATTCAGATGTTTGGGGTCCAGCCCCTACTGCTTCATATGGTGGTTCGTTGTATTTTGTATCATTCATTGATGACTTTTCTAGGAAGGTGTGGGTCTACATGTTGAAAAGGAAGTCTGATGTTTTTTCAGTTTTCAAACATTTTAGAGCATTGGTATAAAACAGCACTGGTAGAACAATAAAGTGTTTAAGAACTGACAATGGTGGTGAGTTTACTTCCAAGGATTTTGACAGCTATTGCAAGGATGCAGGGATCGAGAGACATAAGACCACGGTTTATACTCCTCAGCAAAATGGAGTTGCTGAACGCATGAACAAGACTCTTCTAGAGAGAGCAAGGAGTATGCTGAGTAACGCCGGGTTGCAGAAGGAGTTATGGACGGAAGCAGTGGCAACAGCTTGTTATGTGATAAACCGATCTCCATCGACGGCAATAGACTGCAAAATTCCGCAAGAGGTATGGAAAGGACACCCTTGTGATTATTCTAAACTCAGAGTGTTTGGTTGTGATGCATATGCTCTAGTGCCTAAACATCAGCGAACTAAGTTAGATCCAAAGTCTAAAAGGTATATCTTTGTTGGGTATGGTGTTGGAACAAAGGGATATAGATTGTGGGATCCTACTACCCGCAAAATCATCATCAACAGAGATGTAAAGTTTAATGAATCCTCTATTGTACAGTTAGATGTAGATAGTAGATTGAAACAGGATGATGTATTTGATTTTCAGCACATTCAGTTTGACAGCACTTCTAATGATAGTCATGATGACCATAGTTCAGATACTAGTCATGAACAAGTTTCAGAACATGAACAAATTTCAGGTTTAGATCATGAACAGGTCTCAGATACTGATCGGCAAGAAGTTCCTACAGATGGTAGTCAGCCAGAAACATCCTTAAGGAGGTCTACAAGGATAAAACGTGTTCCTAAAAGGTATGATGATTATGTTACTTCAGTTGCTTTGACTGCTAATGACAATGAACCTCTGTGCTATCAGGAAGCAATAGAAGGCTCGAATAGTGACAAGTGGAAAGCAGCCATGAAGGACGAAATGATGGCCTTGAGTAAGAACGGCACGTGGGATTTGGTTGAGCTTCCGAAAGACAGGAAAACTGTGGGGTGTAAATGGGTTTACAAGCTGAAACGGGGTGTGAATGATACGGAGGACAGGTACAAAGCGCGACTGGTTGCAAAAGGGTTTTCTCAGAAAGCAGGCATTGACTTTCATGAGATTTTTTCACCAGTGGTTAAAATTGTTTCAATTGGAATTGTGTTAGCTTTAGTTGCTTTGTTTGATTTAGAGTTACAGCAACTAGATGTTAAGACTGCTTTTCTACATGGAGACTTAGATGAGGAAATATATATGGAACAACCGGAAGGGTTTGTTCAGCATCGCAATGAGAAATTTGTCTGCAGGCTCAAGAAGTCATTATATGGCCTGAAGCAGTCGCCTCGGCAGTGGTATAAGAAGTTTGATTCTTTCATGTTGAGTCAAAAATATGTTAGAAGTGAATATGATCATTGTGTGTATTTCAAGCAATTGAAAAATGGCATGTTCATTATCTTAGTGTTGTATGTTGACGATATGCTTTTAGCAAGCAAAAGCATTGATGAAATCAATAGGTTGAAGACTCAGATGGCAAGGACATTAGATATGAAAGATCTAGGAGCAGCAAGACAGATTTTGGGCATGGAGATTTTCAGAGACAGGAGCAATGGTAAGCTATGGCTATCACAACAGAAGTATGTTGAGAAGATACTCTTGAGGTTTGGTATGAACACTGTGAAGCCTGTTTCAGTCCGTTTCGCTTCCCATTTCAAGCTTTCTTCGAGTTTATGTCCTAATACAGATGAAGAAAAGGATTATATGTCTCGAATTCCATATGCCAATGTAGTAGGATGTTTGATGTATGCGATGGTTTGTACTCGACCAGATATTTCACATGCAGTTGGGGTTGTCAGCAGGTACATGGCAAATCCAGGTAAAGAACATTGGTCAGCAGTGAAATGGGTGCTTCGGTACTTGAGAGGCACAAGTAGTTATTGTATCACTTACAATAAGAGTAGTGAATTTGTTTGCGGATATGTTGATTCCGATTTTGCAGGTGATTTGGATAAGAGAAGGTCAACTTCAGGGTACGTCTTTACTCTTGTAGGTGGAGCTATCAGCTGGATGTCAAAGCTACAGAACATTGTTGCTTTATCCACTACTGAAGCAGAATACATTGCTGCTTCTCATGCTTGCAAAGAGGCGGTTTGGTTGAAAGGTTTGCTTGGTGAATTTGGTAGGTTGCAGGACAACATCACGTTACTTTGTGATAGTCAAAGTGCAATACATTTGGCTAAGAATCCGGCCTATCATAGTAAATCAAAGCATATTCCAATTAAGTACCATTTTGTAAGACAGGTTATTACTGAAAGGGGAGTCTCTCTTGAAAAGGTGCATACAAAGGAAAACTGTGCAGACATGTTCACAAAACCAGTTTTGTTGGAGAAGCTGCGTTGGTGTTTGGCTTCTCTTGGCTTGCAGAAGAGATAAAATAATAATAACAGGGCATCAGGCTAATTGTTGTCAAGGTGGAGATTGTTGAGATTTTATGTTTTGGATAAAATAGGCAAAATCTCAGTAGGTGACAAAAATTAGGAATTAGTTCCTAGATTAGCTCCAGTTTGTTTGGGAGGGAGTTAATGCATGCTAAATTTGAGTTGAGAGGATTTATGAGGCTGTTAGATTCTCCTGCTATATAACAGGTCTCCATACGTTTGTTTTGGAGAGGGTGTGTGAATTATGTAATCTCCTGTTTGAATTAATAAGATTGCCAATGCCCTGTTGTGTGGACGTAGCCCAGGAGGTTTGGGTGAACCACGGTAAAATCACTGTGTCTTTATGTGCTTGATTAAATCTGCTGTGTGTTAATTATTTAATGGTTTCCGCTGTGTTAAACTCTAACAAAAATAAAGAAAGAACAGCCATAGTGAAAGGCCTCTCAAAAATGGACAACATCAAACATAATTTTCAAATTTTAGACTGTTAAAATTTAATTAGCAAATAAATATCAACAATAAATTTATTAACGTTAACTATAAGTCTATTATTATCATATGGTTGAAACTTAGCCATTCTTTAAGTTCAACTTAATGCTTCATTGCATTTAATTGAGAGCAATTGAGAAGCTCTCAATTGAATGCTTCATTCTATTTAATTCAGAAGTTTTAATTTGGCCAGACGCATTTCTATACAATCAGATTAAAGATCACAACGTTAGTATTTTTAATTGTTTAAAATCCTGTGACATATATTTCGTGAGTCAAAGTGGACGGTAATTTTATTGATGTAAAAGAAAAATATTTTACATAAAAGAGTTTTCACAATCCATCATGAGCCATGGAAAGTTTTCACAATCCATCATGAGCCATGATTTCCATGTACCAATTGGGTGTCAACCACTCATCAATAATATTTAGTTTTCAATGTAAGAAAGTTTATGAAGAATTTTACATGGTATAATATATCTAATTGAATTAGTAAATATTTATATGTGGGTTAAAAGTGATATAATTTTGATATGAGAGATGTTATAATATTTGTAAAAGGTTAAAAATAATAAAATTAATAAAATAAAAGTTGTTACATTATCAATTTAGATCTATCTTAACTCCTCATCTATTAATAGTCGAGAGGGATTAAATATCTCGAGGTGGAAACCTCTTTTTTGAGTGAAAAACTTGAGAAAAGGTTTGCACTTGAGAGATTTGATCCCTCTTGAAGCTTGATAGATCTGGAGTTAAGATAGATCTAGGTTGGTTTCAGTAGTGTGTGATCATACAAATTTTGTTGAACATCTAATTATTTTGATCATTTTAAATATGCTAAAAATTTCTAAGATTAATGATAAATGATGATATAGTTACTAACTTGAATGATGAAAAATGATGAAATAAAAATTTTAAGTGCAAAGTGACAATGTAACAATGTTTAATGATAGAAAATGTGAGAATATGAATGAAGTCAATTACAAACAATCTTCATTGTGATCAATCTAAAACTATTGTATTTTATTGTTCTTATTGTCACAAATTTAGCTATTCTCTATTACCGTGTTTGAATGAAAAGTGATTAACAATGTTGAATGATGGAAAATATGAATAATAAGGATGTAGCCAATTACAAATGGTTTATAGCTTCAATAACAAGACATTTCAGGCAAGTGGAAATTTTATTTAGGATGAAAATTCAAGTTTTGTATTTATGGTTGAATTATTGCAACACATTAGTCAATTCATGTCATGAATAATGTTTATGTGCTCACACTATGAGTGTGTGTGTATGTTTTAGGGGTGAGACAGAGATATAGATGGAGGGGGGGATAGAGGGGAGAAGAGAGATGCAAAGACAGGGTGGGGAGGGAGAGAGAGAGAGAGATGGAGAGATTGTGTATGTTTGGGGGGTGAGATAGAGAGATAAAGGAGAGACAATAGGATATAGAGTTATAGATGTAGGGATCAGAGATGTGCTTACACTGAAATGAAATCAATGTGCACTATTAATCTAATTACTTTGAAATTAATGTACATCATACATTTAGTTGCATCAAATCAGAAATCAAAATATACACTGAAATCAATGCATCTTGTGCAAACAATCAAACAGGATTAGAAATCAACTTCTAGACTAAAATCAATGCATCTTGTGCAAACAATCAAATAGAATTAGAAATAAAAATCTACACTAAATTCAATGCATATATTGCAAGCAATCAGATATGATTAGAAATCAATATCTACACTCAAACCAATGCATAGAGGGGAGAAGAGAGATGCAAATACAGGGTGGGGTGGAAGAGATATAGATATGGAGAGAAGTGTTATAGAGAGAGAGAAGGAGAATAGAGAGAGAGGGAGTAGAAAACGGAGGGAGAGAGAGGGAGAGAGATAGATATATATGGAGAGAGTGTGTGTATGTTTGGGGGGTGAGATGGAGAGATAAAGAAGGAGAGACAATGGGATATAGAGATATATATGGAGGGGGCAGAGACGTGCTTACACTGAAATCAATGCACATTACTAATCTAATTACTTTGAAATTAATGTACATCATGCATCTAGTTGAATCAAATCAGAAATAAACATCTACACTAAAATCAATGCATCTAGTGCAAACAATCAAATAGCATTAGAAAGAAAAAGTTACAGTAAATTCAATACATCTATTGCAAGCAATCAAATAGAATTATAAATCAATATCTACACTAAAACCAATGGATCCAATGCAAGCAATCAAATAGGAGTAGAAATCAACATTTGCACTGGAATGAATGCTTCTAGTGCAAGGCATTAAATATGATTCGAAATCGAAATCTACAATAAAATCAAGTCTAGTGCAAGTGATCAAATACGATTAGAAATCAATATCTACACTGAAACCAATGCATCTAGTGCAAGCAATCAAATAGAAATAAAAATCAACATCTAACTAAAATAAATGCATATAGTGTAAGGTATTAAATAGGATTAAAAATCTACATCTACATTGAAATCAATGCATCTAGTGAAAGTGATCAAATTGGATTAGAAATCAAGTACTACACTCAAATCAATACATCTACTTTAGTGAAAAACCAAAATATTCATGACTTTCTAGATCTAAATTTTATGTCTATATGTGTCTTTGTGTCCACCTTTCATTTTGTGTTTATCTCCCTCCCTCTCTCCTTCTCTCTCTCCCCCTCCCTCTCTCCCCTATATCTCTCTCACCACCTCTCCCTCCCTTTCTCTATCTTTATATTCATCCCTCTCCTCCCTGCCATCTATATCTATACCTCCCTCCATCTCTCCTTATTTTTCTCTCTATCCCACCCCCTGAAACACATGGCATGATCTCTCTCTCTCTCTCTCTCTCTCTCTCTCTCTCTCTCCCCTAAGTCTATATCTCTATCTCCCTCTGTCTCTCCTTCTTTATCTCTCTATATCATCCTGTATAAATTATATCTCCATATATATCTATCTATCTATCTCTCCCTTTTCTTGTCCCTCTCTATCGCTTCCCCTTCTCTCTCTATCTCTCTCTCTCTTAGGCCCCAAACATACAAACTATCTCTCCATATATATATCTATATATTTATCTCTCTAACTCCCTCCCTCCCTATTCCTCTCCCTCTCTCTCCCACCCTCTTCCTCTCCCACTCTCTCTCTATCTCTCTCTCTCCCCATATCTATCTCTCTTCCTTCCTCCCTCTGTTTTCCTCTCTCTTCTTCTTTGTCTCCCCCCTCCATCTATATATATATCTCCCATTGTCTCTCCTTGTCACCCCAAAAACATATAGACTCTCTCTCCATATCTATATATCTCTCTCTCCCTCCCTTTTCATCTCCCTCTCTCTATCTTCCTTTTCTCTCTCTCTCTCTCTTCCCCTTCTCCCTTGTCACTCCCTCTCCTTTTCCACCTTTCTCTCTCTGTCTTTCTTCCCCTTCGAACTCCATCTCTCTTCCCCTCTCTCTCTCCTCTCTCTCAAGTCCTCTCTCTCACTTTCTCACCCACCTCTCTCCATATCTCCCTCCCATCACACACCAATGATAGAATATAATATTCAGATGTTTCCATGATTTAGATTGAGAGATATACTTATATTTTGTTATTATTATTATATATATCCATTACAAATATATTGAGCCGACATTAAAAAAGTTTACAAACTTTCTTACATTACATCTACACATTAATAGGAATATTAGATAATAATATTAATTTGGCCCATGGTATTTGTCCTATAGGCTTCACCTAAATAAAACATCCTTTTTAAATAAAAGGTCATTTTTTAGTTTCCTTAAATATCAAGTTGATTATGGAGTAAATATAAAAAGAGGGTTTATTTATTTATCATACCTCTCGTTTATTTATATTTTTATTTATTTACCATATTTATTATTCATCATTGATATTTATTTATTTAAATATGGTAATTGACCCATGGTATTTAGCCCATGGTATTAATAATAATTTTTTCCATGGTATTTGGCCCATGGTATTAATAATAATTTGTTCCATGGTATTTGACCCATAGGCTTCACCTAAATAAAAGTTTTTTTTTTAGTTTTCTTAAATATATAAAGAGGTTTATGGAGTAAATATAAAAATAGGTTTTATTTATTTACCATACCTCTGGAGTAAGTATAAAAATATGTTTTATTTATTTACCATACCTCCAGTAAATATAAATTTGGGTTAAAAGGTAGGGATAATTATTACAAATATATTGATTACAATTAAACCGACATTACAAAATGTTTACAAACTTTCTTACATTACATCTACACATGTACCCTATATATTGAGCCGACATTACAAAAGTTTACAAACTTTCTTACATTACATCTACGCATCTACCCTATACTGGGTTGTAGAGCACCTCTCGGGGCAATAATTTTATTTTTATTAAAAAAATTATAATATACATATTATATTAAAATTGATAACATATAAGTAGAAAAAATAAGTGAAGATCCATTTTACCTTAAAAATAGAATAATGATTCCATAACCATATTTAAATTGAATTAATAACCACATAAAAACTTTAATACTTACAACAAAATTACAATATAACAATAATTTTAACCATGGATATTCAAGTTCACTTTTCCATAGATATTATTAACATATAAATAGACTTTACTACATTCTCGTGTGACAATACCATGGCTCATCAATACAAAATGCCCAAAAAAAAGCCTCTAAAAGAATTTCAAAAATGAAAAGTCAAACTATGGTTGTTATCCTTCTGCTCTTGCTTTTGTCGATGCCTTTTCATGAACCGATGCTTGGTTTATCCACTCATATAATGTTGTATTGACAAATAACCGAAGTCTCCTAAGTGTGAACTGCATGAATAATGAGGGCATTCTTCTAGGCATTGACGTTGCTTGGAATAACAAGTCGATGGTAGCTCATGGTATAGGTGGTCATGAAATTGTTAAGACGGAAAAGAACGCTTCCCCTCATAAAAAATAAGAGCACAATACGACAACAAATAATGATGGAACTGTGGTTTTTCCAGCGGATCATAGTCCAGGAATAGGACACGATGAACCCCCTCGTCACAATTTTGCTTTATGGGGAAGCCATTTTCGTTAGAGATATCGAGCCTTCTATATACTAAATTTTATTTTTTCTAGGTTTTCTTTTAGTTACTTACGTGTTTAGATCAATCATAATTCTCTATTTGTAGAATCTTAAGAATCAAATTATTCAAGGTTCTTATGTTATCAAATTTTTCGACATGGGTATTTTACTTCTGTGATGAATATAATCTCCTTACGTGTAAGATGATTTTCTGCACTAAAATTCATTATGTATAAGATGAACTCCCGGAATGAAATTACCATTATTTTATATGAAGTATCAAATATGATGATTAATGATGATTTGATGGTCTATTTGGTTTTAACCATATTTCCTTTTGTGAATACCATAAATATAAAAACAAATATTGTTCATAGCCTCCTTATTATTAGTAGCCAACAGATATTTTTTTGTCGTCGAGAAACTTTTTTAATTAATGATAAAATTTGAAGAAATCTATATATTCATAAACTTTGTAGCTCACAGGTGAGTCTCCACCTAGAGACTGCTTAAGAGAACGTTCTACATTTATCATCATTAAAAAAGAATATATAGGTTTATAAATGCATAGGAGAGTTAGAACTAACTCTTAGAAAGTAGGAAATAATTCCTAAAATATGATACAAGCACAACAAATGAAGTGACTCTATCCAATAATACCTTCTCCATTAATTTCAACACTCCCCCTTAATGGAGAAAGGGCTCACTAGTATTCCTAATATCTCCCTAAATAATTCAAATTTATTTCTTCCAAGGGGCTTGGAATAATAGCATATGCATGTTGGTCTCAGTCTCGGCTAGGATTACAATGGTACATAATGATAACTAAGCTTTCATTTTTTACTTCTTGCTAAAGATTCCATGCTTGTTCATTTCTTGGTGAAGTTTCATCTTCACTTTTCTTGCCATAAGATAGTGGTGGAGGTTCTCCTATTTTCTACGTTTTCTACCCTAAAGGTGGAACACTTTAACTCTTAATCTCCTCTTTCTTGATCTTGATTGTAGGCTAACATTCTTTGTATTCAATGTTGTAGTATCTTGGGACTTATACTTACCCTTAATGTTTGAAATTGCTTCTTCCTAGCTGTCAATATCTGTACACTTAAAAACAATGTTAGATTCATAAAGAGGACCATATTGTCTCTTGTCATCCTACTCCTTTAAGAGATATTCCATTTCTTCATGTTCCTCTGCTGATATAGTTTTTGATTTATGTCATCAAGCTCTTTAATCAATTTTGTTGTTTCAAACATGTTGTCATGCATTTGATTTGTAGGACATAGGTTCTCTGATGCAGGGGCATTAGACACTAGCCAGCAATGTAGGAGGTTTTGTCCACATGTTGTGGCTAGGAGGGTTCGAAAACATTTGAATTGTAATAGCTAGGTGTCAATACCTCAGCTGACTATTTTCATTTAGATTAGTTAGAATTTGTAGAATTCGAATAGTTAGATTCAATCCACCTGTCATGTTTCAGTTAGTTGAATTATTGTAATTAGGGTTTTGATTTTCTAAACGGTCCTCACAGAGGAACCGAAGAGACACATTGTAATGTATATAAATTGTATCCCTCGGAGGTATTGAGAGGAGAGATTTCTGCAATAAAATATTGTGGGTTAAGCAATTTCTTCAAGTTGAACGAATTTCA
Source organism: Pinus albicaulis (assembly GCA_034641835.2). Classification (NCBI taxonomy): domain Eukaryota; kingdom Viridiplantae; phylum Streptophyta; class Pinopsida; order Pinales; family Pinaceae; genus Pinus; species Pinus albicaulis. The sequence goes on along the minus strand of CM076580.1, from coordinate 15,234,585 downwards.
GTTCCTGTTGATTATCAAACTGTCTTGAATTGATATTGTGAGGAAATTTGTTTAACTGTGAGGCGATTGAACTCTGTGCGTATATAGTCTCTGAATGGAACTGTTGTATAGTCTCTGCATCCTTCTATCTACTATTTCTCTCGAATTATCCGAACAAGTTCTGTGAATTAATCCCACTGCAGGCGAGGCCTGTGTAGAGAAATCGTGGTAGTCAAACTCTGCTTAATGATAGTGCAACCCCACTTACGTAGAGATAGAATTGTTTTGCTATCAGGATCCTAACCCGAGGCTTGAGCTGAGTTAACAAACGGAGAGCATAGGAAGAAGGAGATTAACCGTGGTCAATCACTGTTCCAAACCCGCGAGCGGATTAGCGAACCCGGACTGCCATATCTCACCGCTTTTGTGGGGTGAGCGGTATTTCCAAATTGGGAGCAATTCCATTGAATGGTGGACACGTAGCACACGGTGGGACCATGAAAACCACTTTTCTGAGCACCATTGCATGCTAACGTTCGACCAGGGAGGTCGCGCGATATTGATACACACCGTCGATCTGGAAGGAAGCCATCGAATGGAGATTGTGCTTGGAAGTAGCCCGGAGGTTAACTAAGGTACGGTGCGAGCATTTGATTGGGAAATCGATTATATATGTGGGGCCGGAACCAAATTTCCATTATAATTCATTTGTTTAAAAGGCGTCGGGTATTTATATAAATTTCGAAGGATTAAAACTTTAGTTATAAGGTTTGGCGGTGGAATATAAAGCCCGAGAGATATATTTTAAATTTTCAAAGGTTGTCGAATATGTTTTTTTATCAAATTCCTCGAATCTGATAAATAAAACCAAGGAAGTTGGAGAAGATCACGTGGAGGAGGAGAACGGGGTTTAACAGGAAAATGCTGACAGAGCTACGAAAGGAGACCAGCTCTCCTTAGGGGCCGACTTTTAGTTTTGTTGCCGTCATTTGTGGTATCAGATCTGTTGTTTTCGAGTTGTTTTTGCAGAGAATTAACATGGAAATCCGAGTTGGTAGAGGTGCTGGCAAAAGGAGAGGCGGACGTGTTGCCAATGCAGAAGTGTTGGGAATTTTGCAGAGGTTTGAGGCCAGAATGGATGCCATGGAGCGAAGATAGCCCAGAGATCCTGAAGACATCAGTGAACCTGAATTAGAATAAGCGGAAGAAAATGTTGAGATTCCTCCTGACTTGAGGCTCCTTAGAACTGTTTTGGGGTCTGCAGTTAAGCCCAGGATTGAAGTGTCGAGTTTTGCAGGAGGAATAAGTGCTTCGACTATGAAGAAATAAGCGAAGATAAGAAGGTCAAGTTTGCAATAACAAAGCTGAAGGGACATGCTGCACTTTTGTGGGATGGAGTGCAGACAGAAAGGAGGAGAGTTGGCAAGTAACCTATCAAGAGCTGGACCAGAATGATGGCTAAATTAAAAGGTAAATTATTGCCTAGTGATTATCAGCTGACATTGTTTAGGCAAATGCAGAACCTAAGACAGAGGTTGTTGACAGTAAAAGAGTACACAAAGGAATTCTATAGAGTAAGCATAAGAGCTGGGCAATTTCAAGACACACCAGACAAGACTGCCAGATATGTGAATGGTCTCAGGCTAGAGATCCAAAATGAGATTGGTCTTCTGTCTCCTAAGACAGTGGAAGAGACCTACCAGATGGCCTTGAAAGCAGAGGAGAAACTCCTGAGGAAACAGTCTGCCAAGAAGAGAGGTACTTTCCGAGGAAAGGGAAGTTAGGGTGGTAGAGGAAAACCTACTACACCCAGGGATGGAGATAATAGTAGCTCACCTCAGAATTCATCTATGGAGGATGATGCAAGGGGTAGAAGGGGTTCTTACAGAGGAAAAGGAAGAGGAGGTAGAGACAGAGGCAAAGGTAGAGAATTGAGGTGCTATAGATGTCAGCAAGTGGGACACAAGCACTATGAGTGCCCAGAGAATGTGGGTGCTGGTCCAAGAAATGTTGTTGTTGCCCAGGCTAGAGAAGAGGCAGAAATTGAAGAATAAATTCTACCAGAGAGGGGAGAGTCCTTGGTGGTAAATAAGGTCCTGTTGAAGCAAGCCAAAGAGGTCACTAAACCTGCACAAAGGAAGACTTTGTTTAGGAGCATATGCAAAGTCCAAGGGAAATGCTACCAGCTATTCATTAATAGTGGCAGCACAGACAATCTGGTTTCCACTGAGGTGATAGAGAAGTTGAAGCTGAAGACAAGGGAGCATCCAACTCCCTACAGGGTGTCCTGGCTACATAAAGGGCACCAGCTGGTTGTAAAAGAACAGTGTGAGATAGAGCTGCAAATGGGAAAATACAAAGATAAGGTCCTATGTGATGTAATGCCCATGGATGTGTGTCATATACTGTTGGGTAGACCTTGGCATTTCGACAGAGCAGCAGTGCATGATGGCAAGAAGAACACTTACAAGTTCTTCAAGGATGGGGTACATCATACATTGATACCCATGGAAGAAGGAGAGCCATCCAGCAGAGTGATTGATCCAAAGACCTTGTTGCTGAGCGGGAAGGAATATCTGCAGCAGATAGAAGAAGAAGAGGTAATTTTTGCTTTAGTTTTCAAACCTAAAGTAGTTCTTACTTCTACAAATATTTATGATTTTCCAGTAGAAATCCAAGAGATGTTAGATGATTATTGTGACATTATTATGGATGATTTACCTAATGAGCTGCCACCTGTGAGAAAGATCAATCATCAGATATATTTTATCCCTGGTTCAAATCTTCTAAATAAGGCAGCCTACAGAATGACTCCCAAGGAAAATGAGGAAATCAGGAGACAAGTACAGGAGTTGGTGGACAAGGGGCTGATTAAAGAAAGTTTGAGTCCATGTGCAGTACCAGCAGTATTGAGCCCAAAGAAAGATGGAGGTTGGAGGATGTGTACTGATTCCAGAGCAATCAATAAGATCACAATCAGGTACAGATTCCCTTTGCCCAGAATTGAGGATTTAATGGATTGTTTGAGTGGTGCTAGATATTTCTCAAAGATAGATTTAAAGAGTGGATACCATCATATTAGAATAAGAGAGGGTGATGAGTGGAAAACTGCCTTTAAAACAAATGAAGGACTGTATGAATGGATGGTAATGCCTTTTGGGTTGTCAAATGCACCTAGCACTTTTATGAGACTTATGAATGAAATATTGAAAGAATTCATTGGTAAATTTGTGATAGTGTATCTGGATGATATATTAATTTTCAGCAGAACTAAGGAAGAACATTTAAGGCATCTTAATCATGTCTTGAAGAAGCTGCACCAAGAGAAACTACTGATCAACTTAAAGAAATGCTCATTCATGAAGGAAGAGTTGGTGTATTTGGGTTTTGTTGTTTCTGCAGAAGGATTGAAGATGGACCCAAAAAAGGTTAAGGCAATTGTGGAGTGGCCTTCACCCAGGAATGTTTTTGAGGTAAGAAGTTTCCATGGACTTGCTAGTTTTTACAGAAAGTTTATAAGAAACTTCAGTAAGATTAATGCACCCATCATTGAGACAATAAAGAAGAGCAAACAACCATTTAAGTGGACTGCTGAAGCAGAAAGAAACTTTAAACTTTTGAAGCAAAAGATAACTGAGAAGCCTGTTTTGATTCTGCCTGATTTTACCAAACCATTTCAAGTGAAGTGTGATGCTAGTGGAGAGGCCATTGGAGCTGTGTTGAGTCAGGATGATAGGCCTGTAGCCTATTTCAGTGAGAAGCTAAATGACACCAGAAGAAATTATTCCTCTTATGAGAAGGAATTCTATGCAATTGTTTAGGCATTGAAAAAGTGGAGACATTATTTGATGTCAAAAGAATTTGTACTATATTCTGATAATCATGCTTTGCAGTATATTGTACAGCAGCCCAAGTTGAATCATAAGCATGCCAAATGGGTTGAGTATCTCCAAGGTTTTAACTTTGTTTTGAAACACATAAGTGGCCAAGCAAATAAATTAGTTGATGCTTTGAGTAGGAGGCACATGCTTGTTCAAGAAACTAATTTTGAAGTTGTAGGATTTTATTTTCTCAAAGAATTGTACAAAACAGATTCAGATTTTAAGGAAGCATTTGAGGCATGTTGTAACCCTGTTCTGACAGATAGAAGCCAGTGGCTGGACTATTTCTTGTAGGAAGACTTGTTATTCAAGAGAAACCAACTGTGTGTACCAAAATGTTCCATGAGAGAAAATTTGATCAAGGAGAAGCATAGTGGTGGACTTGCTGGACACTTTGGTACTGATAAAACTTATGAGAAGCTGAGTCACTTCTATTACTGGCCCAAGATGAGGACAAAAGTGGATAAGTTTGTGAAGAGTTGCAAAATCTGTCAATATGCAAAAGTAAGGAGCCAGAACGCAGGATTGTACACTCCCTTGCCTATTCCAGACAGGCCTTGGGACATGGTGAATATGGATTTTGTTCTAGGACTACCCAAGACTCAGAGAGGGAATGATGCAGTCTTTGTTGTAGTGGACAGATTTTCCAAAATGGCACATATTATTCCATGTTATAAAACTAGTGATGCCACCCATGTTGCTAACTTGTTTTTCAAAGAAGTTGTTAGATTGCATGGGTTGCCCAAGAGTATTGTTTCAGACAGAGACACCAGATTTGTGGGCCATTTTTGGAGGACACTGTGGAAGAAACTTGGTACCAAACTGATTTTCAGCTCAGCTTATCATCCTCAGACTGATGGACAAACTGAGGTAGTGAATAGGAGTCTTGGAAATTTGTTGAGAAGTCTTGCAGGAGAGCATCCCAAGCAGTGGGACCATATTTTTCCCCAGGCAGAGTATGCATATAATGACTCACCAAACAGAAGCACAAGGCAGAGTCCATTCCACATTGTTTATGGAATGCACCCCAGAGGAATATCAGAATTAAGAAACCTGGGAAAGGCAGAGATGAGAAGTGCTGATGGTGAAGACTTTTCTTCAGAGATCCAGGCCATACATGAACAAGTGAAACAGCAATTACAAGGCAGCAACATCAAATACAAACGCAGAGAAGACTTGAGCAGAAAATAAGTTCATTTTGAAGTAGGATATTTGGTTTTGGCTCACATGAGGAAGGAGAGATTCCCAAAGAAGCAGTACAACAAACTGAAGTTCAAAAATATTGGTCCATGCAAGATACTTAGAAAGTTTTCTGAAAATGCTTATGAGATTGAATTTCCACCTAATGTTGGAATATCTCCCATTTTTAATGTTGCAGATTTGTACAAGTATGAGGATGATGGTGCAGAAGAAAGATCAGCAGATAAGGAACAGATTGAGTGGAAAGAGAAGCTACCTCCAGCACAACCATTGCAACCAGAGAAGATATTGGACAAAAGAGTGTCCAAAAAGACCAAAGGACAAGAGTTCTTTCAGTACTTAATCAAATGGAAGGACAAGCCAGAGGAAGATGCCACTTGGATGACTGAAGGAATGTTGCAGAAGATAGGTAGGTCAGTGGAAGAGCTCATGGACAGGAGCCCATGAAGGAAATTACCCTCAAGAGTCTGATGCAGGGCCATTAGACACTAGCTAGCAATGTAGGAGGTTTTGTCCACATGTTGTGGCTAGGAGGGTTCGAAAACATTTGAATTGTAACAGCTAGGTGTCAATACCTCAGCTGACTATTTTCATTTAGATTAGTTAGAATTTGTAGAAGTCGAATAGTTAGATTCGATCCACCTGTCATGTTTCAGTTAGTTGAATTATTGTAATTAGGCTTTTGATTTTCTAAACAGTCCTCACAGAGGAACCGAAGAGACACATTGTAATGTATATAAATTGTATCCCTCGGATGTATTGAGAGGAGAGATTTCTGCAATAAAATATTGTGGGTTAAGTAATTGCTTCAGGTTGAATGAATTTCAGTTCCTGTTGATTATCAAACTGTCTTGAATTGATATTGTGAGGAAATTTGTTTAACTGTGAGGCGATTGAACTCTGTGCATATATAGTCTCTGAATGGAACTATTGTACAGTCTCTGCATCCTTCTGTCTACTATTTCTCTCGAATTATCTGAACAAGTTCCGTGAATTAATCCCACCACAGGCGAGGCCTGTGTAGAGAAATCGTGGTAGTCGAACTTTGCTTAATGATAGTGCAACCCCGCTTACGCAGAGATATAATTGTTTTGCTATCGGGATCCTAACCCGAGGCCTTAGCTGAGTTAACAAACGGAGAGCATAGGAAGAAGGCGATTAACCATGGTCAATCACTGTTCCAAACCCGCGAGCGGATTAGCGAACCCGGACTGCCATATCGCACCGCTTTTGTGGGGTGAGCGGTATTTCCAAATTGGGACTGATTCCATTGAATGGTGGACACGTAGCACACGGTGGGACCGCGAAAACCGCTTTTCCGAGCGCCATCGCACGCTAACGTTCGACCAGGGAGGCCGCGCGATATTGATGCACACCGTCGATCTGGAGGGAAGCCATCGAACAGAGAGCGTGCTTGGAAGTAGCCCGGAGGTTAACCAAGGTACGGTGCGAGCATTTGATTGGGCAATCGACTATATATGTGGGGCCGGAACCAAAGGTCCATTATAAATCATTTGTTTAAAAGGCGTCGGGTATTTATATAAAGTTCGAAGGATTAAAACTTTGGTTATAAAGTTTGGCAGTGGAATATAAAGCCCCAGAGATATATTTTAAATTTTCAAAGGTTGTCGAATATGTTTATTTATCAAATTCCTTGAATCTGATAAATAACACCAAGGAAGTTGGAGAAGATCACGTGGAGGAGCAGAACGGGGTTTAACAGGAAAACGCTAACAGAGCTACGAAAGGAGACCAACTCTCCTTAGGGGCCGACTTTCATTTTTGTTGCCGTCATTCTATTTCTCACCAAACAACAACTCATCAATAAGATAATTTTCATGCATCAAATTGATCGACTCTTCATGAGATAGATAATTCTCATCAAATTTGACTTCATAGGTCTCTGCATCAAGGAAAATTTCTTCATAAAAAATTTCAAATTCTACAGAAATGGTTGTTTCTTCATCATCACATGTTTTAATGTTAATTATAGGCACACATTCATCATCCATCATTGCATCTTCAACGATGCCATCTTCAGTTTCACACTCAGTTATGAGACTGAAAGTACAACCATCATTTTCAAGAGCAATACTTTCATCATTTTTTCCCTCATTCAAAGTGTACTTCATTTCTAAAATATCCCACAAAAATTTTTCATTTTCAATCTCACCATATTCATGTAGTATACTGAATAAAAAGCTTTCATCTAATGAAAATGTTATAAGGTTTAATGTTGATGCATCTGTACTCATATGATTTGAATTTACAAAATTATCTTTAACATAATTTAATAAATCTATATTCCATAATATTGTTTTTATTTCAATTGCCCAGCTTTCATAATTCATACTTGAAAAAGAGGGTAGATTCAGCGTTAACCTCTTGAAAATTTCATCAAATTCTAGATCTACATTATGATCCTTGACATGATCAGCTATAGGTCCATCAACGCCAACGTGAAACTCTTCACCAAATTCAACTAGAAAATATATCACACCGATCTCTTGATGCTTTCTCCTCATATGCTTCAGTTTTCTTCGAGACAATTTCAGTCTCCTTTATTGACCCATTACTAAATATGCTACCAAACCAAAAATTTGTGGCTCTTCTCTATGCATATTTTCACTCAATTCCACACTGCTCTAGGAACCTCCACATAGGAACCATTCCAGAACAATACATAACACAATATCAAACAACATAAAACCTCAGTCATGACACAGTTGGAAATGCTCGTTCTGCTAGCTCTTCCACTCAACAATTACTCTGACTCGCTCCTCCGAGAAAACTTCACACACATATGGGTTCTCAAGTTAACATTCCCACGCGCACTTCCACACTGAATTACTCCTTTCAGTTCCCAAAAATCACACTTAAACTACTTTATCCGCGTTTTTCTATCCAACAATAGGATGAAGTCAGAATTTGGTCTTCAGTATACTTTTATAACTCTTCAAAGACGTCGGAAATTCAGTTTAAAACTGGACTCTCCACCCTTTGATCGAACCTTCCGTGAGAAAAAGTCTTGAAAACAACATGAGAGTCGTCCCTAGAGGCTTCCAACTTCAAACACACATAGACGCTTCGACCTTCCACAACCCTGAAACTAAATTCCATGCCTACAAACACTGAGAAACAAAAAAATATTTTTGGATTGAATAAAAAAAATACCTTAAAGATTGGTCTTTCGGTGGTCCCTATGGAATTTTTCAGTGTCTTTCCAATGCATTAGAAGCAGGGCTTTTCAATGTCAATATCAGATTCATCAAAGGCTCACGTTCGAGACCTTTTAACATCATCTCTCATTGATCTTCAAAGCTTTCTATGTTTTAAACACATCAGGTTCACCATCAACAACAACAACATAATAACACATCCATGGCCCAGATGTCCACCACAACCCTATTGCATAAAATGACCCAAATGGGTGCCACGATCGCCAACGACAACCCTGTGCTACTCAAAGGATTCGACAACCTAAAAGGCCACGAAAAATCGTGGCCACCTATGATGGCAGTGACGATTCACAACTCTAAGCCTTACCCATTACTCAAACGACTCCCTTAATAAATCATGTCAATGGCAATGTCAATCGACAAGGATCTACTTTGAAATTTCTGCAGCGACTTCATGCGATAACTTGGCGACCTCCTAAATTAGCATGATCTCGGTGTTTTCAGTTGTCTGAGTTGTCCTAAAACACACACGCTACCTCCTTCGTAGTCTAATACCACAAACAACACCAACAGGTCTCAGTTGTACCTGCGTGGATGCACAAATCGGCAAAAGCTCAGGCTCTTCGAAACGCACCCATAGGTCTTCCACTGAAAATCAGCAGGGTGCCTCACAAGATTTGAAAGCATGCCCTTCTAGTTTAAGTTGTTTCGGCCATGTCGATCATCAATACATCACAACCATTCATAATTGACATGCACTCTCCAATGGTCATTCACGCAGAAGTGCAGGATTTCATGACTCTTGTGCAACACCTCACAGGGAGCTCATCGTCATATGATAATTTTTCTTATGTTGTGAGAAGTGAAAATCTCAAAAACGATTTTACATTCAAAATAAACCCCAGCTACCCAAACCTAAGTGGAACAACAACCACAAATAAATCTGCTCAGCCAAAGAATTACTCTCTTCGACCCTTAGCGACAAGAATATACACCCACAACAACAATCTCGATCCACAAGTTCAATAAAACCCTCGATCGATCACCAACACATAGTCACCAAGCTATTTAATGCTCTGTCAACTGTGTACATGTATATATCTTTATCGTGGCTCAGCTACCACCTGTAGAGTTAACAAGCGCTGAGAAAATATGGAGCATTAAAACCTAGAGAATCTGTGAAGCTAGAGGCCTCAAAAATAGTTGGTTTGCACTTGGGAAGTAATTAAATCTTAGAAGGACCATCATATATTTGTGTTATAATGGGCCTGGGGCCATGGGATGTTACACAGGTATAACTCTCTGAATACTCCAACTCAAATTTGTTGGAATTTCTAAGTATTCCAGAACACACAGAGGAATAAAAAATTCCCCAACTTCAACACAGAGATTCAATTAAAATTTGTTGGACAGAGATGGCACACGAACAATTTCTATTTCATTAAAAAATATATATTACAGAGTGGCTCAAAACTTTTGTTCTGGCTTTTACAAAAAGATACAACTGCTTCACACACAGTATAAATCTGCGCTCTGTCTCTTACAAAAAAATGCACACACACAGTGCAATCAGTTGAAAATAATTATATTATTTGTGTATTAATGGAGAAAAGGTTACATAAGTTGTAACGTATCTCCTTAGTTTAGGATTTGTTCCTAGAATTTAGGAGTCTGTTTGCAACTTCCTGATTTCTTGTGATGTACTTAAAGATGTATTTTCTGATTCATGAATGTAGAGTGATCTCTCCATTTGAGTGTAGTCTCCAGGTGCAGTACTCACCTGAGAGCTACAACTCCTTCTTTTCAATTCTTTGTATATTTTATCTTGGTATAAGAGCTCAGATTGGGTGAGCCTGATTTTTTATAAATCGTCTTTGTGGCTGAATCGCCTTTGTGGCCAAATTGCCTTTGTGGTTGAATCGCCTTTGTGGCCAAATTGCCTTTGTGGCTGAATCGCCTTCATGGCTAAAAGTGCCTTTGTGTCCGCATGTACACGAGAGTTGTGTGCTCACAGGAGCTTTGTGCTCGGTCGAGCAGGTGGACTGCAGTAACACCTGGCTCACGGTCTCAGATGATTTATTAATCTCTAAGCAGAAGGGGGTTGGCGGGCTTTCTTCACTGACAGTCACGCCGAGAAGCGCAATTGGCGCGACTGTTCGGTCCATACCCGCGCCAATGCACCAAATCACGGGATTGGCACGGAAGCACGCGAGATACCCGCGCCAGGAATTTGCCTTGCGAATTTTTTTCTCTGGGTGTGGATTTTTCGCTCGAGAAGGCGCCACCTCACCTTTGATGGAAGATCTGCGGGAAGTTGCAGATCGGATAAGTTGCGGATCTGTCTGGGAGAGGCAGATCGAATCAGTCTTGTGGTTGTATTGTGAAACAACGGATTTTCTCAGTGGAGCAAGATTATTTTACAGATTTTCCAGATAGTGCTGGATCTGAATCGAAGATACAGTGGGTGGATCAGGAGAACTAGCATAACTGTGGCAGATCGGTTGTCAGTATCTGACAGGTATTGATTTTTTTTTTTTGAATCAGTTGGGTAGATTCATTTATTTGTAGATTAGTTCAGAATGAGTAAAACTATGGAATCATATCTCCACGAGTCTGGCAAACTCGATGGATCTAACTTCACGAATTGGAAGTTTAAGATACAGACCTTGCTTGAGGGTGAAAATGCATGGTTGATAGTTACAGGAGATGAGCAGAGACAAAATTCAATCACAGGAGTGACTACGCAGGAGTAAGATTGGGATAAGAGAGAAAACAAAGCGAAAGTTTTTCTGAAGATGTCCATTAAGGACAACATTATCCCACATATCAGAGAATGTAAAACGTCAACAGAGATCTGGATGACCATCAAAAGTTTATATCAGACCCAGAACACAAATCAGATTATGGCACTCAAAGGCAAGCTATTTTCAATGAAGATGGACGAAAGTGAGACCGCTGCTGCATTCATCGCGTGAGTTAAAGATCTGAAAGATGGATTGGGAGACATTGGAGAGAAGGTGTCAGATTCCGATCTCGTCACAATCACGCTGAATGGGATGAGGGATGAATATCAAATGTTCATCACTGGATTGGCGGCAAGGGAGAAAGCTCCTACATTTGAAGAACTGACAGGGATCTTGCTGCAAGAAGAGGAGCGGTGGCAGAACTTGAAACTGCAGAGCAATGACCTTGCTCTGATGGCAAAACGACGATTATTCAGAGGGAAGCTACCACAGTAGTAATCACAGTCACAACAGCAACAGCAACAGAGAGGAGGAGGTACATCGCAGAAGAGTCTGTACAGAGGTATGTCTGTAAATAATCCTATAAGAAGATGTTATTATTGTGGAAAGAAAGGTCATATACAGATTGAATGCCTTAAGAAGTAGGCATATGATGCAAAGAAAAAGTTGGCGAAGCACAGAGGATACTTTGTTGAAGAAGAAGATGAAGATCTCAGCCACAAATTTCGACTGTTCACAGCTGACTGTGCCCTTTCAGCATCTAATGAGGACGACATCTAGTATGTCAATTCTGGTGCATCCTCTCACATGACAGGTAAGAAGGAATGTTTTGAAACTCTTGAAGAAAGTACATATGGATCAAAAATTTATTTAGGAGATGATAGTGGATACGAGATTAAAGGCTATGGGGATATTCCAATAAAGTTACCAAATGGTGATATTAGTCGTCTTAAAAATGTTCTATATGTACCCGGGATTAAGAAAAATTTGATATCTATATCCATGATAACTGATCAAGATATGCAACTCGAATTCTTCAAGACTCATTGTGTCATAAAGGATTGCAGGAAAGAAATTGTTGCAACAGGCGTGCGTTTAGGAAGCCTATACAGACTGGATGTAAAAAGTATACCATAGCAAGCCATGGTTGCAGCTGGATCGACAGCTGAAAAACTCTGGCACCAGAGATTCAGTCATCTGAATTTGCAGGACCTCATGTTATTACAGAGAAAAGGTATCGTCGAGGGACTCCCTGTCTTTCACAGTACTCAGTTAAATTGTGATGGATGTGCCTTAGGTAAAATGCATAGAGAAGAGTTTCATGTGCATGATAGAAGGAAGGAAATAGATATCCTAGAACTAGTGCATACTGACATATGCGGACCTATGCAGACAAGGTCGCTAGGTGGAGCATATTACTTTCTTTTATTTACTGATGATTGCACTAGATATTCATGGGTTTATTTTCTGAATAAAAAGAGTCAGATTTTCCATTACTTTATAGAATTTAAAACCTTGGTGGAAAAACAGTTAGGAAAAAGCATAAAAATTCTCCGCTCTGATCAAGGGGGAGAATACAGGTCAAGGGAATTCATGAAATTCTACAAATCTCATGGGATTGTTCAGCAATTTACAGTGCCTCACTCACCATAGCAGAATGGAGTGGCAGAGCGCACGAACATAACCTTAATGGAGTGCGCAAGGAGCATGTTACAAGGTAAGGGTCTATCTAATAGTTTTTGGGCAGAAGCTATTAATACTGCTATCTATTTAAAGAACAGAAGTCCTACCAAATGTCTAGGCTTCAAAACCCCCTTTGAAGCATTATATGGACTCAAACTAGCAGTAAATCATTTAAGAGTATTTGGGTCAAAAGCCTTTGCCCATATACCCAAAGCTGATAGGAAGAAATTAGACCCTAAAGTTATCAAATGCATTTTTTTTGGATATGGCACTAAATTTAAAGCATATAAGTTGTTCAATCCTGAGTCTCATAAGATATTTGCAAGCAGGGATGTAGTGTTTCATGAACAGGTTCAAGAAGGGAAGGATGACAGTGATGATGATTGGCACATTCCATTATTGATGGAGGAAAGCAGCGAGGATGAACGTGAGTAAGAGCAGAAAGAGGAGCAGAAAGAAGAGCAGGAACAAGGTGATATAATCAATAATGCAAGCCCGAATAAATCTGAAGAAAACAAATTTGAGTTAAGACCCCTACCAAGGAGATCAGGTAGGAAGACTCAAATACCAACCAGATTGAAAGACTATGCTTTGATGTCAAATATTTTAAACATTGTAGAACCCACTAATTATAAAGAAGCTAGTCAATCTGAGGCATGGAGGGCTGCAATGAATGAAGAGATTGAATCTATTATTAGAAATAACACTTGGGATTTAGTTGAACTGCCTAAAAGTAAAACACCCATAGGATGTAAATGGCTATATAAACCAAAAATGAATGCAGATGGAAGTATAGAAAAACTAAAAGCTAGGCTGGTTGCAAAGGGGTACTCACAGCAAGAGGGTATAGATTTTGATGATATCTTTGCACCTGTAGCAAATTTAAACACTATCAGAATGCTTATTTCTTTAGCAACAAAACACAATTGGGAGCTACACCAGCTTGATGTTAAATCTGCATTTTTAAATGGTGAATTGAAAGAATAAATTTACTTAGTACAGCCTGAAGGGTTCGTAAAGAAAGAGCGGGAACATCTTGGTTGCAGATTGAAAAAGACACTATATGGCTTAAAACAAGCACCCAGGTCTTGGTACGAAAATATTGATTCTTTCTTTTTAGAGCATGGTTTTCATAGGAGTTTGAATGACCCAAATTTGTATACCAAGTACAATAAACGGGGGTAGATTATTTTGATTTCTTTGTATGTGGATGACATGATTATAACAGGAAATGCCGATAATTTAATCAAAGAAATCAAACGGCTGATGTCACAAGTTTTTGAAATGAAAGATCTCGGAAGTCTCCATTACTGTCTGGGATTGGAAGTATGGAGAGATACTGGACAGACTTTTCTTACTTAAGGAAAGTATGCCAGAAGTCTGTTGGAAAAATTCAGAATGGATCAGTGCAGGTCAGCAGCAACACCATTGCAGCAGAATTTGAAGCTATACAGTGACGATGGCACTAAGGAGGTGGATGCCACTATGTACAGACAGCTAGTTGGGAGTTTGATATATCTCACAACAACTAGACCAGACTTGGCATACTCTGTTAGTGTGTTGAGCCAATTCATGTCTAAACCACTTGGAAGTCACTGGGTTGCAGCAAAAAGCGTGTTGAGGTATCTTTGTGGTGCTACTAATTATGGTATTTTATACACTGACACATATGATGTTACTCTAGCAGGTTTTTCAGATTCAAACTGGGCAGGTAACCCGGATGATCGAAGGTCTATCACAGGTTATGCATTCAGCATAGGATTTGGGATCATAGCATGGAGCAGCAAAAAGAAAAGTATTGTAGCCTTATCTTCATGTGAAGCTGAGTACCAAGCATTGTGTGCAGCCATGTGTGAAGCGATCTGGTTGAGAAGGCTTCTCAATGATGCGGGAGAAGAACATAAAAACTCAACTTCCATTAAAAGCAACAACCAGAGCACCATTAAACTAGCATACAATCCAGTGTTTCATAAAAACACCAAACATATTGACACTCAGTTCCATTTTGTTAGAGAGAAACTACAGTCAAAAGAAATCATTTTTGAATATTGTAAAACTTGTGACAATATGGCTGATATTTTTACTAAGCCTCTTGCACGTGTAAAGTTTGAATTGTTTAGAGGGATGCTAGGAGTTCAAGATAATCCTTTCTCTATTAAGGGGGGGAGTTGAAAATAATTATATTATTTGTGTATTAATGGAGAAAAGGTTACATAAGTTGTAACGTATCTCCTTAGTTTAGCGTTTGTTCCTAGAATTTAGGAGTCTGTTTGCAACTTCCTGGTTTCTTGTGATGTACTTAAAGATGTATTTTCTGATTCATAAATGTAGAGTGATCTCTCTGTTTGAGTGTAGTCTCCAGGTGCAGTACTCACCTGAGAGCTAAAACTCCTCCTTTTCAATTTTGTGTATATTTTATCGCAATCTGCCTTCTGGCATTACATTCAAAATGCACACAATCACTGCATTTAAAAATGCTCTCTCTCTGTTCTTTCATATAGAATCACACTTTGTTTTTACATGCTTTATATTTTTTCCTTCGAGCTCACTACAAAATAAAAACAATACACACTCGTGTTTTTTTGTTTAAAAAAAAATACACAGTAACAAAAAATTACATACTATTTTTTCTCACAGTTTTTTCTTTTCATTACAATGCACATTTTGTTTATAATATTTATAATATATATATATATATATATAATACAGCCTTATATGTATAACCGAATGTAAATAATAATAATAATAAATAAATAAATAAATAAAATTATGAGTTGAAAAACTCATATCTCGGTGGCCTTTTTAAAACAAACAAAAAAAAATATATTAACTTTTTTTTAACTTATGGTAAAAATCTTTGCGGATTTCAAAACCAAAAAATTAAATCGTATTGCAAAGTTTTTCACATACCAAATACGTCAACAAGCTCTCTTTGAGCGCAATAGGCCTCTAGTCGCAAGGCCCCTGGATTTGAAATAAAAACTGAATTCGATTTGATGAAACTTTCGCGTACCATTTTCTCCATGTGAAGTCATCTCAATTTCTATGGAGTAGTCTACCGAGCCCGCGATTTGGCCCGGAAACTCTGCCCGTCGGAAAACTTCTCTGCCCGAGTTTGAAGTCCTTTTCACGTCCGCGGTGCCTCGGGATCACGACATGACCCCACGTTTGTCAGACCTCTGGAAGGCCCCGGCGGCGGCGAGTTGGTGGGTGACGGAACCCACATTCAACATGATTAATGCATGAGTTGGTGGGTGACGGAACCCGCATTCAACGTGGGATGAAACTGCGCTATGTTTCATTTTTCATTTTGGAAAGGAAACAGAGCCCTTGCGCAGCTGAGAATTAGCGTGGACCAGAGCAAGGAACGGTTGCTACGCAGAAGAACAAAAACTGCTTCTGTTCTGCTTCTGTAACGATTTACAGGCACTCTTGCGCCAAGCGCCAAACGAGTAAGTGCCTTTCTTTCAATCCTATCCACTGTTAAAATTATCAAAATTTTACATGTATTTGCTCTTTCCCACGATATGTACAGGAAGTTAAATCGAATTCCACCTGTTTTAAGGAACACTTTCTGAAATCTGGAAACAGAGGAAAAGATATAATAGGCCAACATTGCTCCTCCACAAGCATGTTACAGAAAGAGAAAGAGAAGGTAACAAATACTTTGTCGTCTCAATACCGAAAAACCCAAATAAGCCTTAATCCCATGATAATACCGATAACACGGCAATTAGAAACCCAAACAGATTCTAATAAATAGAGGACGCACACAGAAATAATAGTTATGATGCTAAATGGAGGTGGAATAGGCTAGTATTCCTTCTGAACTAAATATTATAGCCTCTGGTTTGGTCCAGGCAACAAAAACTAAGTGTTGGATAAGTTCCAAATAGTGAGTGGTTTAAACCACAATAGAGCCGAGCATTGCAAGTCCACATTGCATAAACGCCGCACCTTATGCACCTATCGATCAGAACTGCTCAAACCCTCATTCATTTTTTCAGAAATAAACGATCAGAGCTTGCGTAGACTACTCCGTTAAACCTCTCAATCATTACTCTCATTTTTCCATGTCGTTACAATAAAGACATATTTATACCTTAATAAATATATTAATGTTTTAATTAGTATTTTGAAGTGGATGTTTAACGTTTTCTCTTTTTCTTGTTTGGGTAAGCTTGTGTATGATTCGTGGAACTAGTTTATTGTTTAAGAAGCTGTCATCTCGGGTATGTAGATGTGGGATAGTTTCTTGTTTGAGTAGTTGTCATTTGGATAGGTATATGTGGGGATGTGTACTTTAGGGATAGTAGTTCATGTAAGTTATTTTAATTTTTAATATAATTGGTGTTTTTTTTATATAATTGAAAATTTAAGAATAATAAATTTTTATAGTTATTATCAAAAAAATTAAATTATAAATTAATTACATATTATATTTACTTTTTGGGTAGCTTGATTTGTGATGGTTTTGTTATGAAATATTATGTAAATTATGAGATTTGAGGTTCAAATTCTCATGTTAACTTATGTTATTGGAAAGATAGTAATAGTAGTAGTAATGGTGTCCTAATCCATCCCATAAAATTGACTTAGTTGTCAATTCCTCTAGATGATTAAAAAAAAACATACATATTATGTTTATTTTTTAAATTTATACATGTCCTATTTATATTTAATATTAATGTGTGTTATAAATCGGATCAATATATTATATGTCATCTTTCTCTATGCTTTCAAAGTGGAAAGAATTGGAGGAATCTATTTGTAAGATCATTTTTACAAGTTGGTACCACTTTGGAGATTTGACATCTAAAACATTTTTTTACCTCCAAAAACTCTCACTTGTGCCAAACCCCCTAACGTTGTTTTACTCTTTGAGACTTTTCCAATAGTGCAAGAATCACCTTAGATAGAGTTTGTATACAAAAATTGTGTCCCTTAGAAGGTGACCTAGTATGTTGACCAATATGGTACAAATGGATGTCATTGTGTGTTTGTTTCCTCAACTAGGGGAATGGAATATTGACCATCATGTGTACTTCATACGTAGGAAACTTTCCATATTACCATCAACATGGAAGGGCTATATTTGGTATATAATTTTTATAAGCTTTTCCACTCTTTACTAGGAGGCCATTCCAAGTTCTATACTAATAATTTTTCTTTGAATAATTTAGTGAAAAAACCTATTCTAGAAAGTTAGATATTCAAGTGGTTGATGTTAATTTCGGACTTTTCATTTGAATTTATTGTTCAAAGTGAAAGACATAACGTGGACCTTAATCACTTTTGAAATATTGGGATAGGTAAATTGGGGGGTGTTATCGATGATCAACATCTATATGTTACAAATTTCTAGAATGAAATTGTCCTTTGATTATTTAGAATATATTTAGTTACTTTTGAATATAGTCTCTTTCCCTCCAAATGAATCACTGACTCAAAAACACCATCAATTGCTTTTAGTTGTATATTTTTAATTAATTGTAGGAAAAATATTTAATTTGGGAAATTATAGTATTATTTGATGGTATATATTGGATCATGAATATAAGGATCTACTTAAGGAATACCATCATGGAGTTGCAATAGGTCATTTTGGAGGTAAGTTAACTACCCCCAATGTGGCGTAGGTTAGTTTATGGTGTCCAACTAATTTGAATGATGCCAAAGATCATGTTAATGGTTGTGATGTTTGGAAAGATAGTAATAGTAGTAGTAATGGTGTCCTAATCCATCCCATAAAATTGACCTAGTTGTCAATTCCTCTAGATGATTAAAAAAAAACATACATATTATGTTTATTTTTTAAATTTATACATGTCCTATTTATATTTAATATTAATGTGTGTTACAAATCGGATCAATATATTATATGTCATCTTTCTCTATGCTTTCAAAGTGGAAAGAATTGGCGGAATCGATTTGTAAGATCATTTTTACAGGTTGGTACCACTTTGGAGAATTGACATCTAAAACATTTTTTTACCTCCAAAAACTCTCACTTGTGCCAAACCCCCTAACGTTGTTTTACTCTTTGAGACTTCTCCAATAGTGCAAGAATCACCTTAGAGAGAGTTTGTATACAAAAATTGTGTCCCTTAGAAGGTGACCTAGTATGTTGACCAATATGGTACAAATGGATGTCATTGTGTGTTCGCAGCTAATCACGTGTGGACTTTGAAACTGAGTTACATTTATTGAACATAACATACACGTGTTCACTAACATACATGTGAGAGAGAACTGTTCACTAAATCTAACTTAGTCATGGGGCAAGTCTATATAGACATGAAACTATAACTTATAGTTAACAATGAAGAATGGTCAACTTTGGATCATCAATTTTATTTTGTCGTTATGCTCTAGAGTGAATATATTTGTTGCTAACATGTTTTTGTATAAGATATTTCTCTTATGTGTTTACATATTTTCTAACAGGAGCAGTTCAAAATGGGCAAGCAAGCAAAATGGAAGCATATCATGAATCTTCAGGTGAAAGACCTCAAAGACAAGACGACATTTTCTATTAAAGACTTAGTTTGGACTAAAATAAAACGAAATAACAATAGCATTGATCGGGTTGCTTTAATCCCTATAGAAAGAGTTTCTGAATTTATCAAAGGGGAGGAAGAAAATCATATTGCTCCATGTAATTTCATACGGAAGAATAAAATAGAACCAAGACAAAGACCTACTGTTGCATCACAATATGAAATGTAAGTATTTCAAAATTCATTGTTTAGGTCCTTTAAAACAAAATTTATCATTCTTTGTATGTATTGACATTTCAAGATTTTTCGTGTAGATATTATTGCTCATTTGGACCACAGGATAAAAGAAGAGAGCCTTCAACTAAAAAAAAAACCTCATTTGTGCAGAAGAGGGGTTGTCAGTGCCACTTCATTGTGAAAGTTATGAATGAAAGTCCTCATATAGCAATACTGACTTTTAATATGTATGAACACGAAGATGTAGAAGGTTGGCCTTGTCATGGACAACATGACAATTCAGGTTAGGCTAGGGCCTTGCATAGGCCAAGGCTTTCAAGGGACATCATTGCTTATGTTGAGAGTTGTTTCTTTTTGGGAGTACCTGTTGATATGGTGTATAGAACCCACATTAAGAGACATATTGACATGGATGTGACAACTCGGGATAGAGACTTCTTCTTATGCAGGAAAGATATTGTAAACATATATAACAGGTTGGCAAAGGGAAATTATCAACTCCACAAAAAGGATGAAATGAGTGTAAACCTTTGGTATCAAAAGCACCAGGAAGACTTTTTCTTTTACCAAAAACCAAATGGTGTGGAGGTCCCTTTTATAATAGGGATTCAAACAAAGTGGATGTTGGAGACAATGGTCAAGCTATCAAACAATAGCTTAATAGCCATGGATTCAACATTTAATACAAATAAATATGGGGTAAGTTGGATAACAATAATTAATTGAATATATGTATTTAAGTTGTAGACATCAAATATGATTAATAACGTGTATTTGACTTTATGTAATGTTGAATATGATAGTATCAGTTGTATACACTTGTGGTATTTGATGAACAACAAAGCGGGGTACCAGTGGCATGGGTCGTGGCATCACGAAACACATCAGATGATATTGCACTATGGTTGGAGAAGCTCATGCACAGGTGTTTCCAAATCCGTCCTGATTGGAAAGTCAATGCATTCATGGTCGATGATGCATTGTCTGAAATTGCTGCCTTGAGGTAACTTTAATACTGTCATCATTTAATCAAAATTCATTTATTCTAAAATGTTTGCACTAAAATGCATTGAATATGGCAGGAGGATCACAGGTTGTGATGTTATCTTATGTGTTTGGCATGTACGGAGGGCTTGGTTAAAAAACGTGAACCGTTTGGCCACAAATTCCATAAAAGCCAATGAGATGTTCAGTGAGTTAGATTCTATCATGAAACACACTCTCAATACTGAAGTGGATGATGCGATCAATCGATTTTTTATCAAATTTGCAGATGAAGAGAAGTTCTTAGACTATTTCCACAAGAATTGGGTTGTTGGTGATAATATTCGTAAGTAAACAAACTCTTTGTATTGTATCCATGTTTGTTTTCTATAAAAATGATATATTTAGACTAAATTAATTCTCTTTGCATTTAGGGATGTGGGTGAAAGGTTGTCGGGAGTTTCCTCATGCAAATCAGGAGACCAACAATGCTGTTGAGTCATATCATTGTTATTTGAAAACAAATTTTTTATCTGATAGAAGAAAAAAATGTGCTCGTCGAATGGATTGGTTGCTGTATATCCTGCTAACAAGTGTCGAACCTTGTTATCGATATAAGGAAATATTGAAAGAAGAAGGATTTCTAAACAACTACAAGAAAGAGAAACAGCTTGAGTCATCAGTGGAAAGAGCAAGAAAAATTCTGAATAGTGATTGTTCTCCTCATGAGAGCATAACCAATGCTTACTGGGTGAGAAGTCAAACAGATCGAGATAAGAAGTACCTTGTCAAATGGTATCGCATGGATTTTATAACATGTGAATGCCCATGGTCTACTCGTGGCAATATTTGCAAGCATGCAATAAAGGTTAATTGGTTGTATTTCCACTCAGATAATCCATATCCATTACTTCATCAACATGCAGTGGATAACATATTCAATGACTCTTCTGAAATCAATATAGAGACCCAGAGCCATGATGTAGATGTTGATGCCACTCCTATGGCCACAGATATTGTTGATGCAGATGTTGGAGCACTTCATTTGGTAAACGAGGAGGTGTCTAGATACATGCATTTCATTCTAGATAACCCTCCTACTACTTTGACAAAGGCAAACCAATTGCTTAGTCTAGTTAAAAAAATGATGGATGAAGCCAACAACTTGCATATTATGGATTTTGACTTCACACCTGGGTTGGGCTCTCTTGATTCATCTTTGAAGAGGAAAAAGAGTTTCCTTAGCCCGACAAAGAAACAAAGGAGCAAAAAAAACAATGGTTTGGAAATTGATTTGAATGTCCATCCATCAGAATATGAACCATTTGAGTTTCAATACCTCAATAGGCAAGGTCGTCCTCGATCAAATAATGCATTTTCTTTGGTTCCAGGTTTGTTTCATGTATTCAATATAGTGATGGTTTTAGATTTGTGTATTTAGTCATAAACATTCTTTAACATGTGATATGTTTATTTTTACAGCGATGCAACAATCCAGAGTTATGGTAATAAACCAAGACCAAAGGAAGATGCAAGAGCATCCAACATTTCCTGCCATGCCAGGTACATTTGAATGAATGTGCATCTAACTAAATCCTAAATGAAGGAGAAAAAAGTGATATTTGGCAATGCAAATGACAAAAATGATAAATCTAATATAGAAAGACCATCTACTCAACATTTAGGCATTTCCTGTAGTTTTCCCCTCCCATCCACTCAATATAGTTATGTTTGTACATATACCTTAATGCTTTAACAAATTTCATTGTGCTAACAAACGACACTTTGTTAGGTAACTATGGAACGGGTGGAGAAGCATCATCTTCCACAATGGTTGAACATCCATGGAAGGACTTCAACTCTAATGGGAATCAATGAGCTAGGCACAAACAATAGGTATGTACTTTCCAAAGAGTGTATAGATGTACTTTCTTATGTGATGATCCAATTAAATGCATAGGTAACTAGTATATGGTTCTTTTAGTTATTTGGTTTGAGAGATAAAATAGTCTTAATATGGTCACATCCTTGGTGTAGTTTGACTAATTATCAAAGTTTATGTTATTTGTTAATAATGTGCATTAATATTGGGGTTCGAACTTAAAATTTTCTTTTATTATTCAGAAACTCTTGAATCTGGTCAAGCGAAGAGAATACTACTTCATGAGATTGTATCCATGAAAATGAATGAGGTTGGAATCATGTTTGAAATTGAAATTTACACAGTTCACTTGGTGAAGTTGAACATGCTAAAAAATGAGATAATTTTGTGCTAATCATGTCTAGTGTCCATTGTACATGTCCAATGTGAATGCAATTCCCTTGTTTATTGTACAGGTGTCTTGAAAGAGGGACCTCAATTACAATATGAGAGCCAAATTCAACACAAATTGTATATAATTTTCTCTATGAGCAAATATCCTATGATGGGGTCAAATATAATTTTCCTTTGTGAAGGATGACTAATTGTGTATTCAATCTTTCATAGGGATTTTAATGTTTACTGTCCATTCATTAGTGATGGTTCTATTGCTAGTAGATTGGAGGATTGTATATCTGTCCATGGGCATTGGATTTTAAGTTTTAACCATTATGTAGAGGGATCAATTTCTTGAATTCATTCTTATTATGATTGAATTTTTTTTTCTGAGAGGTAATTTGATATAAGAAAAGAGTAGTTTCACAATATGCTAGTCATATATTTTGTTCTAATCTCCGTCTTATTGTCCATACATGATAGGTTTTCTCCATACAATTAGGATCTTTGAAGCAAGTTTGAAGCAATCTGCAAAAATTTTCGGAACAGGTATAAAGGTCTCTCAGGTCACTGACAAAGATGAGATTAAATACCAAACAGCCAGCTTCTAGTGCTGAGAGGGAACACAAGCAAATCCCATTGTTCTTGAGGAGAACCTGACACCTTCCATGTATAAATAAGGTGAACAGTGGAAGAAAAAGGAGCCAATGGAGCAGCCTAATGATCCCAAGGACTTGACACCCATAATTTGAAGCCTGGTTTATCTTCTTTTTTTTAGTAGTTGCCATGCATAGATATGGGAAGGTCTTTTAGAATGCTGTTTTTTTATGTATATCAGCAGATAGGATAGTTTGTGTAGACTCCTTGGACAAACAATTTGGTATCCACTTGGTGGAGGACTTGGTTTCCTCAAAGGTAGGCCTCCACCAGATATTGCTGTAATTTTATTCTTTTTATATATAAAGTGAATATGAATCGATATTAAGATCAGCATGTGAATCTGAACATCATGCCACATATCAATCGATGTTGTTCTTCTTAAGCAACATATTAAGATCCAGATGCAGAGAGTGTTATGGAAAGTTTCAGTTGTGAATTAATAGTTTTTAAAGGGAATATTGAGAATGTGTCCTCCATTCTATAGCACAGTTGAAAATTGAATATTTGTTGGATATTTTGTAAGGAACTTTCCACCAGAGGAAGGAATGAATTATGGTTGATTCTCGGAGTTATTATTATGGAAAATGGAATCCTGGTTACGTTATGATATTTTTATTCATGGTCAACATCTTCAGGAGGTTGAGGTTACTAGTCAAAATAGTACCATAGATGACCTGGAAAAACATTTTGATGCTTGTGATTTTGGTCTTGCTTGGATTATTTTTTTAAGTGTTTTCATGATATAAAATGTGGTTATCAGATGACAACTCTTATTTTCAGCAAGGGATCATGTGCATCAATTGTAAAGTTGATGGAATAAGAAGTTTTTTTGCAAAACATGTAAATTTCCTATGTTATTCCCTCAGATGTATAGAAAATGTTTTTCCTTGTAAGACAACTTCCAAAATGGGTCTCATATTTTTAATCCATGCCTCACAATTTAGAGTTAACATATTTGCATGATGTGACTTTTCAGGATCAGGGAGAAGATTTCAATGAATAAGGAGAAAACAAGGGGTGTTTTGATGATCAATACAGAGTCAGAAAATTTGCACTGGAAAAACTTCCATCTCTATTTCACCATGAATTTTCTGTGCCTTTCTGTGCCTGAGTGTTTATGGCAAAGAATTTGTGTTGATTTGCATCGTTGGAAGGTTTGATGTGATGAGAGGACTGGAAATAATATTTTCATGCATGTTAAGTCATACCTCCGAGATGAAAACAATTAATGAAATGCATTCAAAGTGGGACATTTTCTATTGATTTTATAAAGGAGGGAGAGGATAGTTTGCGTTAACGCAGAGCCTCTTTAGATAAAATCGATGGCCAAAGGAAGCCTCATGTGTGATTGATGTTTTGAAGCACATAGGAAAAACATTTGCAGCACTTACTCCTTTGCTAGCACCAAGGAAATTTGACAGTTTTGTATGGATTTTTCATTCTGCAATTGTGGTTGCTAAGATGGTTATGAAAACCAAACATGTTTGTATTCATTTTTTTCACAACAAAATTTGTCAGGATTTGCTCAAATTTTCGTGGATTGATGGGTTTCATTTTCCTAGTGATTCGATGGGTGTTTCAATCATTTTCTACATCCAGAAGATCTGTTGTGACTGTGAGTTTGACAGTTGTTGAACGTCCAATGACAAGTGGCAAAACCATTGATTACGATGGGTCCAGGGTGCATTGAGCATATATAGAAGCTAATGATGGTCCATGAAATGACAATCTTACTGGTTGTTATGGATCAAGGATTCACTTCTTATAGAAATCACTCTATTGTTTGTCATAAAGCCATAGGCTTGGTTTACAATTGAATAATACATGCTAGTCACAATGCTCTTCTCTTGCTTCCACAAACACAACACCACCTTGAGTCCAGAACAGAACATGAAGAAAGTTGATGGGAAGCCCGGACCTTGTTTCCATGAATTATTTTACATGGTATTTTCTTAAATGATAGGCAGAACTTTCAGCCTTTCTTTGATAGATGACATGCAGCTTGAACTGGTGTCTGTCGCCCTGAGAAATACTTTGCGCCACAAGAACAAAAAGCACATGAAAAATGACACAAGAATGAACTCAGTGACAGTGGCAAATTAATCTATTGATGACAGTGGCAGCCTATTGATGGGCAAAATATTCTCGGCGTTTTCTGTCTTTGCTTAAATGCAATTGCAGTTCAATGAACATTAACAAGGTAATTTATTCTGTTTCTTGTGTCTTTAAATACTTTTCTGGTAATGACAGTAAATTAAATTGAAGGATCTAAATGACAGATGCATTTAGTACATCGATCAGTCTTTATGTCACAAGTAAATTACAAATAGAGGAGAACTACTCCGAGTCTATGAATTTATTGCAGCTTCAACTGCTTCAAGGTAGGTGAGCCATTCATTTTGCACTTGTGCCTATTTCTGTATAATATAATTATTTGCTTAAAAAATGTGGCATTTACATATTTCTATCCTTGCTGCGTCTCAAAAAAGGTTACTTATGCCCAGCCCCTATAGGAGAATGACCTTTTGAAATGATAAGTTGGGTGACTTGTATTCACTAACAGACCAAATATTTCATACTCTTCCATAACAAGCTTAATGCAGTTCGATAGATATGAAATCCTCAAATTCATCCGTGGTTTTGGATCTCAGATGATTGGTGATTTTAAAAAAATGTTTTAAAATGTTGTATATGAGAGGGAGGATGAAAAAAGTGGTAGGTGCCATTCTTCTTTTGAGGGGTGGAATATTTTCAGCATTCCTATGACAGCTTAAATAAGATTTTTCAATACATTAAACATTGACACCTTCAGATTTTATACATTGTTAAGAACATGAAAATCATCTCAGAGATATTATGTTTTGATGGGAATTTCTGACAGTGAACAGCATCATCAATTTTATTTTATCCCCTGTAATGGTCTCACAATTTTGCTTAGAAATGATATTTATGGGCAATATTTGAAATGGCTCTCAATTATAGACCCAATCAAGTTGCAAACCATTATTTTGATCGGCAGAATATGTTCAACCTTTCTATGACATGTAATATGTAATTTGATATTACTGACATCTCTGGTTGTCAGTCATAACTACAAATGTACAAATAGGATCAAAGGACTTAATTCATCCCCTAAGGTTCAAATGCCCATACGTATGAATAAGCGATTGGGGCCAGTTATGAGTATTGGGTAATTTTTCCCCAGTTATAAGTACATAAATAACCTTTTTCCAATAGGTGAATTGCTTATGAACTAATAAGATGCAAATCACAGTGGATATTATCTCAGTTTTCTCAACTACTCTGTTGTTTTAGGATATCTTCTCATTCATTTTTTATATTAACATGAATTGAATATTAGTGTCACTCTTTCTTGGCAATTCATTTCTACCAGTTAAATTTATCTGGATTATGACATTAAATAAAGATGCTGGAAATTTAGTTGTGGACTACAATTGCCGTTAGACTGCACAATCATTGTTGTTTTAGGATATCTTCTCATTCATTTTTTATATTAACATGAATTTTATACTTGTCACTCTTTCTTGGCAATTCATTTCTACCAGTTAGATTTATTTGGATTATGACATTAAATAAAGATGTTGGACCTAGCACCAAACTGTTCAATTGAATTAAATAAATACAACATGATTTAGGTCGAGTATTGGTGGCTAAACATTCATATAGTGTTGTATAGCATTGGATAGCAAGTGGTTTGTATACACTCCAAGCACTTGGAGATAATTGTCTTCTGGCACAAAGTATTTTATGCTGAAAGGGAATACTCTCATCTGCTTCAAGTACACACCCACAAACAAAAAAAACCTCTCATTTACTTCAAGTACACACCACAAACAACAAAGAGGTAGGTTAGTTGTTTGAATTTGAGCAAACCATGTCTTCAATTCAACTTTTAATTTATAATACTAAAAATAATAATAATAATAATTGTTATTTGAATCTGGGCAAATAAGATGTTTTCAACTCAATCTTTAAATCTTCTTAGTGCTATTGTTGTTTAATCTCTACTTTATCTCGGTGAATGGATATATATCATTAAAGAATCAAAACATAACAGATAGAGTAACTAGACACGATGGAATTAGATAATCATAAGCTACTTATAAGTACATCTAACCTTCTCCTTGTTCTCATCTCTATGAGAAGGAATGCATTGATGGGATTGTCTACCCTCTTTCTTCGATCCATGGAAACTTAGAATAAGGAAGGCATTGATGGCATTGTCTACACTGTTTCTTCAGTCCAAAGGAAACTTTTAAGCCATATGATAGCTTTGGTCATTCTGCAAATTCATTTCTGATCCTACAACCCTAATTCAATACCTTGCATAATCAATCCAGCAATATCTGTTCCATTGAACATGCATAGGAAACAGAACACCAACCTAAGCCACACCATTGCGATAAGGATTGGTATCACAGTGACTGTAACAATATTTACATCAGAGAACTCATATAAATATGATCTCCATATACAGTTCACTTATCAATCTGCATTGAATCTAATAATTTCATATGAAAAGAATCCACTTCCCACCTAGTTAAAAAACTTGAGAAGCCATGTGTAAGATACCACATACACAATCCCTACCTACATTACTGGATGGCTTGTGAAATAATCTTTACCTAAGCCCAAGTTTCTTTACAAAACAACATTTGGGTGTCTGGCAAATCCGATCAGAGCTCTGAATTTTCTATAACTTGCCTGGTTTGGTAACAACTCATTTGAAGCAAATTAGCCTTTTAAGCATGAATTTAGATTAATGGAAGTCAACCAAAATGAATAAATCCACATTTTAGCATATTAAAGCCATTTGAAACTAAAGCTGGAGAATTACCATATGACCTCCTGTTACACACAAGACACGGTCTTTTGATTGAAGAAGGCGTAGCCTATAATGTGTGGTGCACCGAGGATGACTTAAGACGGTGTACCCGTTTCTCAGAAGGAGATGGGAAGCCCGGACACATGCCAACAAAAAAAAAAATTAAAAGGAATTTCAATGAACAAATTGTATGATCAGCAAACCTTACTATCTGAATTCATCCAAATCTAATAAATGCTACAGTAGGATAAGATAATGTAATTAGCTAAATAATGGAAAAATGCACTTACATTATTTTTCCAATGAGAATATGTAGTTCCTCATTTACATCCATTACTGATAATTATGGCAGGTTTAATGGCATTCCATAGGGTTTCATGTTCTATTATCAAGCCAGCAGAATGAGAAGAGATGGGCAAACCTATTTCTCAGTTTTGAAATATGATAAAACAGAGTATGGGGTTTTGAAAAAGTTGCTTGAGTAAGATGAAAACTTCGTTGAGCCTTCAAATTAACAACAGTCAATCATACAACCTTATCCACATCAACAACTCAATCAGTTAAACTAAAAGAGGCTAGAGAGAATAATCCAACTGAATCCACCGATTAACCTGCTTGACTTTGGCTCAGAAAATTTCCAATCTGTTGATGCTAAAAACTGTGAATATGAAGATGTTTTGAAGGCTTCAATCTCCCCTTTAATAATAGCCTAATTGCACGAGTTATTTTGGTAATGATTGTATCAAAACCATGGAAAAATCATTGTTAATGGATAAGTCAGATGATGATCCCATTAGTTTTTACCCTTTGGAAATTGTAAAAAAATAAAATAAAAAAATTTGCTATACTCTGTTTAAGTCCTTTCTAAAAGATTCATTTCAATGTCTGTTTGAATCCCTGCACAAAAGGCAGATGTCTTTCCTCAGATTGGATAGTTTGCTTATGTTCTCCTAAATTGTAAATCCAAATTTATCTCATTTAGGGAAAGATACAAAATAAAATAAAAAATGGTTGGTAAAAAATTGCCAGTTTCAGAGAACAAACTGTGTGAGGCAACAGTTACTGAAATAAAATTCAGTTGAATTATTTTGTATTGTTTTGCAGAAAATTGTCCATTGTGGTGTGAATCTGTTAGTCTTCTGGGCTTGTGTGGCTGCAACGTTAACTCTTACAATTCCCTTTCTTTGCAGCAGGTGCAATGAACCACAAAAATATAACAACTGAACTTAACATATCAGGAAACAGAGGCAGAAAAGCCATTCACACTAAAATTAGTATCTTACAGCTTGAAATTCCATTCCCTCAATTTGCAGAAAATCAGAGGATCATCAATTCATAATTAAGAAACTTATAAGGGAAATGGGAAGCTACGAAAATAGAGGCGACGGAGGAAATTGAAGATATATTACCTCATTTTTTGAATTAATTGTGCTTGTACATATGAGGCACCCACTTGAATCAAAGCATTACAATAATGAGAGATTTGCTCTCACAGATCTATCGCTAGAGTAGTTAAATGCGATTTCTCAATATACGAAGGGACTAAATGGACAGCTTCTGTAAAATTCCAAGGGACAGGTCACTTTCTTCTCTTAAAATGCTTTCTGTATTGCATGTAGGAGCTATAAAAATGGTTATGTCTGGAACGATTTATCTGAGGACGATGGAGTCTGTCCAGCTCGTGGAGTTGAATATGTTCTCAAGGGTTCAGAGTTGTTTGAGGGTTGTTCGGGCCGGGTTAAATTTGAATTTCACATAAAATTTTGAATTTCAACTCAGCCGGGTTAAATTTGAATTTCAGCTCAGCGGGGTGCGCGAGGTATCATTATCTTTAAGGGCGGCGGCCGCGTCCGACAATGCGGCTATGCTTTCAACTCGACGGGCCGCGCGGTCTTCCAAGCAACCCGAAAGGATGTCGTGACCTCGCGATGGGCAGCTAAGTTTTCCGATCGGACGAAGCTCGGGCCAAATCGCGGGCTCGGTAGACTACTCCAATTTCTATGGAATAGACATTTGATTGGTTGCTGCCTTGACTTAGCCCATTTAAAAAAAAAAATTAATGGGCGGTAAACACTTTGGTTGGTGAGGTATTAAAGAGGTAGTATGGAGCAGGTTTAAAAAGTTGGATTTGCGTGGAGTGAAGAATGGTTTGCCAATGCAAAACTCAGGCGTACGGACATTACCAAAATATCATGAACTTGCAGGTTCATTAAAATCTGGAATTTATTGCTGGATGGTGTGCAAGCAAACAAAAACCTTAAATGCTGTCCTCTAGCACTGCAGTTGAAGTTAATCTCGCTGGAAACCGGTGGTCGGGAACCCCGAATGGGTATTGGCTAGCTCTGCTTGTTTTCATTAACACGAACCAATTGAGCATGGTGGTTTTCAAAGGCACCCACAAATATTTTCACCGACAAATTCTTCAGTGAAACAAAACAGTCATGTTATCGCCATGAAGTGTTGCGAGGATTCCGAGGCCTGATTTTTCCGAGTAGCTGCTGCAATTGACAAATATGACCACCTATCTCAGATCAAGTCGATCCACGTATGCCAACTCGTCCCTCCTCAAGAGCACCAACAACCCTGTCACCACACTAGCGAGAAACTGCTCCCTTTCATTGTCCTCCTCTAGAAACATAGTCACCCTCGGAACAAATTATATCGACCAAAACTTCCAGGTGGGAAGGAACTCCACCGCTTGGCCTACTCTTTATCTTCTTTTCACCTTCCTTCCTATAATAACAATGTTTCTAGAAACTTGTGGCTCTTAATGCGATCAACACAAGCTCTCCACACTACGCTCGGCTCTGCAACAGAAGGCACCAAAACTCGACTCCACGAAGATAGCCCAACAAGTATCGACTCTATGATGCTATAAAGAAACAAAATATCACAAAATATTGCGAACGACTCACAAACCTCTTCACCGACTTTGTGGCTTTTTCCAACAGGGCCACAAACTGGATGGATCGATCCAAATCCACCACTTCACATCGTTCTTTATCAACTGGACCCTGAAGTGACACCGGGAGAAAATTTTAAATCTGAATCATTCTTGAATTCCATGCATAGAGCTGGAAGTCTCGCGCAAGATTTACCACATTAGCTTTCAATGGTACCCCAGTTCATTCACACGAAGCATAGAGGCTTCAGCTACTCACTTCCTATACCGTAACTGTGAGTATTGACAAGATCTTCCCACTGAAAAAAATGATTCTCACAAAAAATGACTTTTCGGTTGCTCACAATATTCACTTCAAAGAGTCACTATCAATTCTCTACATTTATTCATTCCAACTGGTCATCTCAACATTTCATATTAAGAAATAAAATGGACAAACAAAACATGCATACCGTTAACATATCATGCACAGGATCAATTCTCCAGGTTAAGCAGCAGCCAACACTTTCAACACCGTCGACTTTCCAACCTTCTCCGAAACGCAACAGATACCAGTAGATTATGTTGTAGCCACCAACAGATCACTTAATGTCGCCACAATCTCAAATCAACTCTGGAAACGTTGCACATCTCCCGGTAAACGCACCAAATCTCCTCAGATGCACTAGATCATGTGTTATGCCGCTGAAAAATGACAGATGGAGCCTTCACAATGACGTTCTCGAAAAAACCGCGGCCTCATTCCCCGCTTCAATGTCACAACACAATCAACAGAAATTCACGCACTTCAGATAATTCCTTTCGGAACCTACAACGAAGGGAACTTCTTCCAGCTCCTCTAGAAAGAAAAAAAAAGGAAACGAGGTTCCGCCAATGCTAACCTCAGAAGCACACAAAGATCGATCTCTTCAACAAACGGTAAGCAGAGATAGAGACTACTCACACTGAGAGAGTACTCACTCAGAGATCGATCCTTCAATAGTCGGTCATGCATAGAATACTGTGATCGAATGCACGCAGATCCACCAATCACACCTCTGTCAATGCCAAATCGGCTCGATCTCTCATGTCGTTTCTATACCATGATAAAATACGAAGAAACTTGATATATTCATAAATTTAGCAGCTCATCGGTGAACCTCCACTTGGACTCTCTCTCTCAGAGACAACACTTTACATTGATCATCAATCAATAAAAATATATAGATTTACATATACATATGAGAGTTAGAACTAACTGTTAGAAAATATGAACCAATTCGTAAACTAAGATACCAGCACAACTAACTGACTCTGTCCCATAAAACATTCTCCATTAATTTCAACAATTAAAAACGGCTAGCATTCGAAGAAAAAGACGATCTAGAATAACTTAAACGTGTAAGCTAATTGTGATTCAACAACCGATTCCATATTTCAACCACTAGAAGATCTTTAGCCGCCTTGGCATGATTGTGAAATATTTTTAACACATTTTTCAGTTGAATTTTCAACTAAAAGCACCGCAGATGTGTGTCTTGCGACTTACTTATTTCATCCAGATGTGTGTATATTCTTATTTACTTAATTCTTCATTAACTTTTCAAATTCTGACAACATATGTGTGGGTAATGAGATTAACAGGGTTTGATAGGGATAATTATTTATGTCCAATATCCAGTGACCTATATACCCACGGGTCTCACATTTTGTCAAAATATCAAAAATACACGAGGGGTATCACGCCAAAATATCGAAGAATACACCAGGGGTATCGGGCCAAAAGCCGTAGTCTTTCCAGGCAACGTTTTGGCCCTGATTCTGGGAAAGATTTTTAAAAAATCTGGTAAAGATTTTATCAGAATCATGTTTTCAGTTGTTAAACTTTAGTATTTTGAGTGCCCTAAGAGTTTTTGGTAGTGCTGAATCTATTTTCTGCTATCAAAAATGGATTCCAAACACTCCAACTACCTGATTTCTTGAATTTTAGTTGCCCGGATTCCAGCAAAATCCGGCAAAAAAACTGCCGTCTAGACTATTTCGTTGCCTGGATAGACAACTCCGGGCCAAAATAACAAAGAATAAAATACAAGGGTATCCAACATTTTAATTAAAGGAGGAGAAGGTAGAAGCATTCTCAAAATAAAGAAAAGACAACCATAGTTTTTCAAATTTCACACAAATTTAAAATAAACTTTTCAATTATTTTTTATTATTAGAAATGCATCAAATAAGTGAGAAATAATAATACTAATCATATATAGTATTTTTATTATTAAAAATATTAAAATGAGTGAGAAATAATAATAATAATAATAATAATAATAATAATAGTGACAATATATATAAAGCATATGTACCATAAAATTTACTGGCAGAAAAAGTCAACAATAAAGCTATTATTATCATATGGCTTAAACTTTGTTTTGTTTTTACTTTAACTCAGTGCTTCATCACATTTACTTCAGAAGTTCTAATAGGACACTCTTGGGGTAAATAGGGTATTCCATACACTTGAACACCTTCAATAATCACTCACACAACCAGATTAAAGGTCAAAATGCTAGTATTTTTATTTGGTTAAAATTCTCAAGCATAAAATATTCCATAGCATGACCCAAGGTGGCCACTTGAACGAAATTTTATTAATGCAAAAGAAAAATATTTTATATAACAGACTTATCACAATAGACCATGAGCCATCACCTTCCATGTTGTTTAAATAGACATCATGTACCAATTGGGTGTCAAGTGGTTGATCAATAATATTTAGTGTCTTGGATAATATAAATCATCAAATCACTATATGTATAGAACATATAATGACCCTACGATGATAATACAACTAATACATACTAAAGAAACATTGATGAAGGAAAATATCTTTTCCTCCAATTCATTCTCACATATCTTCATCTAGAGAATCTCCAAATTTCATCAGTGGACCATGCCTTGATCATGATTTAACTTGTTAAATTCCTCAAATTTCATCAATGGACCATGCCTTGATCATGATTTAACTTGTTAAATTCCTCATTTGCCATTATCTGTCAACAAGACTCCTTGTTTTATAAGGTAAGATCAGATAGAAACCCAAATTTAATTACTTGAATTACTGATTTTAATTCAACTGCATTTAGTAACACAAGAAATGCCTTGATCATGATTTAACTTGTTAAATTCCTCATTTGCCATTATCTTTCAACAAGACTCCTTGTTTTATAAGGTAAGATCAGATAGAAACCCAAATTTAGTTACATGAATTATTTTAATTCAACTGCATTTAGTAACACAAGAAATCGTCTAAACATGCACAAAAATTTAATGACATGAATTTCTTATTTTAACTGTATTTACATGGTAAATCATCTAAACATGCACAAAATTCTTAAATACTATTGAAATTTTCTGAAACCTCTCACCATATTGGTACCATTCATTCATACAAAGTTTAAACTCAATCCATATTGGTACCATTCATTCATACAAAGTTTAAACTCAATCTATTATCAATTTCAGTATTCACATGGAACTAATACTCTGCTTAATTCCTAGTTACACACATATGCTTGAATTATTCATTCACAAATACACAGAGACACTTGTGAGCATAAGGATGCTTTCAATCACTTTCATTCAATAAATCGTCTACAATACATAGAAACATTATTTCTCTATATTCACTCTTTATCTCTGATTTCACGTTCATTTGGAATTAGCTTTGGGTGTAGACTTACAATGATTAAATGCATATTTAAAAGAAATATATATTTTTATACATCCATAAATCACTCCCTAATCTATTCTCTAAATATCTCATCATTTATTTTATGAATATTTCATGATTTACTCCCTAAATTTCTCATGTTTTTTAAGGTAAATTGGCCTTTTCCTTATGGATAAAATCTTTCCTATGCACAAATTTTCTAAAACTATAACTCATACTTTTTACAATAATTAAATAATCTAAGATTACTTACAAATAAAGAATTATAATTCTTTTAAAATGTTGAAGCCCCTTTTGGAGCTTTATCTCCAAAAAGCCTTGATGTTTTTGAAAATGACTTGGAAAACTTACTAAGAAAAATACTTTTACTTAATATACATATTAAACCAAGTTAAAATTAACTAACTCTAAGTCTCTAAAGTTAGTATCTAAGTCTCTAAATATTAATGCAATAGAGTTTAAATTAACTAAATCTAAGTCTCTAAATATCCTAAGATCCACCAAAACCTTTCCAGAAAACCACCACCAAAAACCACCATTGTGGACCTAGTAGATATCACTCTTCAACCTAGTCAAGTTTACCCTAATGTTGGAAACTTTAATCGTGAGTGGAAAAATCCACTTCTATCACCTACATACTCCAATTATTATCTACAAGGTACCCATTCCAAACAAGTTCTTACACAAGTATTCCCATATACATGCAATACACAATTCCATCTCAATTTTTTTATGTCTATTTTTTTGTGATTCTTGTAGAAATATCCTCTTCATTTATGGTTTTTTTGAAAATTTTCTCTCATTCTCCTCACCTTGCAATATCCATGCATAATCTCCCACCCACATGAAAATCACAATTAATCCATGCATGTTCATCATTTTTTAAACTGAATGCTACTCTGTTATATTGATTAGCACTTCTATCTCAACTTCAAACGCATAAAACCTCTCCAAGTCACGATCCTTTAGCTTTGATACCATTGTTAGAAACCAAATACTTGGAGAGATAGATTGTTAAAAATATAATACATAACTAGAAAACCACAAATTGGAGAAAATACAACCAAAATTAGCTTAAATACAACCATATCTTGACTTAAAAGCAATTAAGTCATTCAACATCTTGACCTGGTCAAGCCAAACCTCATCTCATCTTAGGAATTTTTTTGTGAATATATATATATATATATATATATATATATATATATATATATATAATGATCTTTACATTACAATAGTTATAGATAAATATATTGTAGATCGAGTTTCCCCTATAAATGTGTTCCACCAGTTCAACGTGAGAGACTACATCATAATTTGTATAGTTGTCCCTACTTCATCCTTAAGAAACCTTTTAAACATTAACATATTATTTCCTTTTGGATACTACCTAAGCTTTGGACCCCAATACTCTTTCATTAATTGATATACATATATCTGGAGCAACGAGGATACCATATGTTTATAAATTTGTTTATTCTACTAATCAGGATTATTTTTTTTCTCTATTTGCCTTAATCTTGCCGTTATCAATATTCACACAGGAGATAGGGTTTACCCATTATTCGTGCATTAAATTTGACTAATAATAAGTTCACCACTCCAAATTCCATTCATTAAAGAGTGTAATACTACCTTGCTTTAATGTTGTATATTCATGTACTAATGATTTAAACTTATTTCACACCACTATGAGAATACAAATTACACATATACCAATGCTTCAATAAGGCTAAAAAGGTGAAAATTAACCCCTCCAATTATACCTAATGATGGAGCTCATCAATAGTGATGAAGAAAAGCGGGATGAAACTAATTCAAAAGATGTACAGTCTCAAAGAATTGTCACAGAGGAAGGGGGATGCAGAGTTAGCTCATGAAGACAACATGGAAGAAGGCCATAAATTATCTTAGACCAAGACTCTTCAAGTATGTGAGAGGAAGAGTACACTCAGAGGTATATTTCATTGGTTGTGTTTTCTCTTACTAAATTTTTTATTGATTTAAAAAAAAAAATGTCATAGGTTAAATACCTATGGAAATTTGGAAAAGAAAGGAAACCACGTGTGTTGCAAATATGTAAAATGGATCAATGTAAAGATGGTCGAAGATTTTCCGACAAGAAAATCTCAATTCAACGAATTTGTTGGGTGTGGAGCCTGATTATCTTCTTTATTCTATATCATAGAATTGAAACCTTGTTCTTAACAGAGAGGCAATGCCGCTCGTAATTATACGCTGCCTGGGGGGTCTAGGGGGAGCGACTGTGACTTTATGGATCCCCCCCCTAGTGGGGGTTTTCGGGGGCAGCACCCTTGAAGCTAAAAACAGATGTAAAATTGCCTTGTAAAAGTATTGTAATTTCTAGTCAATCTAGGTCATTCATTAAGCGAATGATCTGACGGTAGAAGTTATGTTTAATTTACGGTTTTTCGCCCTAGAAGGCAACCTCTCGTTTTGTATGAGGGTATTGTATTGTGGCTGTGTATTGTATGTGTATTCTCAAAGCGAGAAATGGATAGGGAGACTGTGAGAGAGAATAGAGGATATTACAGTGGATCCACTGTAGGTTATGTCTCTTCATTTTGTTGGATAATAGAAAGGAAGGACTGGCAGTTCGGGGTGGATGTAGTCCAAACTGGGTGAACCACGTATATTTGTGTCTCTCTAGTTTTATATGTTTTTTGTGTTTTTGTTTCCGCATATTCTATGTGTTGCATTGCTCTGTAATATATAATTTTCTAACAGATTTTTCAATAATCCAAGGAAGGAAAAACGAAATTAGCGATACAAAGAGAACAAAGAATTTTCCATATAGGAGGAGAATATCTCATTGTATCATACAATCAAGAAAATAAGAAGACTAGCTTATGAAGATGATCTGAAGAGGGGTGGATAAAATTACCTCAAGAAGGAGCATACCAAGCCATGGGTGAAAAAATCCATGAGAAGGCTTCTATAGAGATAAAAATTGTTATATCAAATAATGAAAAGAGTGTCATTCGGGAAGTTATCGGGGATGAGCAAAGATTTCAAGGAGGAGACCATATGCCTGATGAAACTGAAAACTATATAGTTTCCAAGGATAGGGTGAGAGAAGGATGAAATATATTGGAAATTAAGAATGAACCCAAGGGATGTTTGGAAGAGATTGTTTTCTATAATATGCATGTTATATGTGCAGGTGTAACAAAAATTGAGAATTCTGGAGACAAAAATGAAAAACCCTCCATAAAACCAATAGAGGGTTGGGCATGGCAATGATATACGCTAGAGATAAAGTGTTTCAGAGATCTTATAAAACTCATGCAATTTATTACTGATGGGTTGATAGATGAGTGGAAGAAAGTGCTTCAAGGGGACAAAAGATATGATGAGATAAATGTGTGGGGTTACCAATATAATTTATAGTTTGATGAAAACAAGGTTTCACTCACTACAAGTAAAATACCCTCTAGCAGATGTTTTTGAGGAAACCCTTAAAAAAATACCCCATACATCTGTTTCTAGCGGAGGTTACTAGAGGAGGTTGGCGGGCGAAGGATTTTGCAGATGTTTTCCGCTCGGTGCGCTTATCATTCAACATCGCACTGGTGCTCCTTACAAGAGAAAGCACTGGTGTGCACAAAACATTGGCACACCAGACACCATGCGCTCCGTACACACCCGCTTGGTGCGTCGTATTACTGTAGAGCACCGGTGCCTCACAACTCTTCCGCGCCAGTGCATCATAAAACACCGCGCCAAAACCGAAACCGCCCAGTGCGATATTAAGAAACCGCACCGCTGCATTAGAAAACAACGCGCCAAACCAGAAACCGACCGGTGCATTCGTAAGAAATAGCACCAGTGCACCTATAAACCACACGCACCGGAAAAGGGTTAAATAAAAAAAAATTACGGCAAAAAAACTAGATTTTTCACTTTTTTCAGTGCTCTAGAGCTCTCAATTACCAGTGCGCTCTACAAGAGAAAGCACTGGTGTGCATAAAAAATTAGCACACTGGACACTGTGCGCTCTGTACACACCCGCCCAGTGCGTCCTATTACTGTAACGCACCGGTGCTTCACAACTCTTCTGTGCCGGTGCATCATAAAACACCACGCCAAAATAGAAACCGCCCAGTGCGGTGTTAAGAAACCGCACTGGTGCATCATAAAACATTGCGCCAAAATAGAAACAGACCATTGCATTCATATGAAACAACACTGGTGCACGTATAAAACGCGCACACCAGAATAGGGTTAAATAGAAAAAATTACGCCCAAAAAACCGCATTATTCACTTTTTTGCTCTCAATCACTGGTGTTCTCTACAAGAGAAAGCACCGGTCGCACAAAATATTAGCACACCGAACACTGTGCACTCCGTACACACCCACTCGATGCGTCCTATTACTGTAAAGCACCGATGCTTCACGACTATTCCGCCCCAGTGCATCATAAAACATCACGCCAAAATAGAAACAACCCAGTGCAATGTTAAGGAATCACCCCGGTGCATCATAAAACAATGCGCCAAATCTGAAACCACCCAGTGCAGTCTTAAGAAACCACATCGGTGCGCCTATAAAACCCTGCACACCAGAACAGGGTTAAATAAAAAAAAAATTACGGCCAAAAAACTGCATTTTTCACTTCTCTCAGTGCTCCAGAGCTCTCAAGCATCGGTGCAATTTCTCCTTCTCTGAGCTGCCCTGACATTGGTGCTCCCATTGCACTCATTGCACACACTACTGCTGTGCATTGGCCACCAATCTCCAACTTGCAGTATGCAAAACGGTGGGAAAATTTTCTTTTGCAAATTCTATAGCCAATATGCCTCCTCGATAGAAATATGTACAGGTATTTTTCTATTTTTTTCCATAAATAAGCTTTTTAGTGGATTAGAATTTGAAATAACCTTAACCATTAAAAAAGAAAAAAAAATTGTCGCACGGTGCGCATGCGCTGTTCAGCTCACACCAGTAAGCGGTGCTACCTATAAAATTTACAGACCGCACCGCAACCAGTGCTAATGGTATCTGGATCATGTCCGGGGTGTTATCAAATGTGCCCCGCATTATTTTAAAATTTAAAAAAAAAAAGTGTGGTGCAGTCATTTAGCTGGTCACACCTTTGACCATGGGAATAGCAACGCATTGCGTTGACAGAAATATTCACGCCGATGTCTGTCAGCGCACCACATTCGGCATTCCGACAGGGTCAATGGTGTGGTCGGGTAAAAGATCGCACTGTTGAATATGTAATTTGTCAGGAAGTCGGTGCGTTGACACAACTATATGCACCGGGGCATATATTTTAGTCAACGCGCTGCTCTTTTTACACCATATATAGTCAACGGTGCTTGAAAAAATTTCAGTTGCACTTCATACAGTGCATTTTATGTCATCTGGGGCACCACCTCTGGTGCACTACAAACAAAATCTGCACCGGAACCGGTGCATGACTGTTTTTGTGGCGCACCGACTTGTCTATTTTTTTTCTTCCAAAAAAAATTATATATGTATTGATCCAAGAGGATCTTGTTCAATTGCAGTTTAGCAAAAAGGTCCAGTCAACTCTAGCAGTCTGATGTCCAGTTTAGTCTCCAATCTGCCAATTCCGTCAGTTTTGTCAGGGAAAAGGTCCTTCAATGTCATGGTCATCATGTGTTTCAAATTTGGGTTAAAATGGTGATGTAATGGGTTAAGAAAAAAGGTCTTTTTAGGTGAAATACCTTATACTTGTAAAAATCTAAGGTTAAAAATCTAACCTAGATCTAAAACCTAATACCTAAGACCTATATCCTAGCACAAAAGACAGATGTTATTAAGCCTATGGTGTAAAAACCTAGCACTAAGTCCTAAAACTTATGCGCAATCAAAACCTATCTCTAAACCTAAGTCTATGTCATAATCCTATGGTGTAAAACCTTAATTCTAAGGTTCGGGTGTTGGGTTTAAATATAAAACTTTATAATAAAGTTTAAAAACCCACAGAGCTATCCTAATCGCGTGGAAATCGTGTCGGAGTTTTAACACCATGTGACAAACCTTAGATAGACTGTGGCAGAGACCGTTGTAATTTAAACCGCCAACCTAAACCCACAGTGGAAACTGTGATGGGGATGTACTCCATTTGAACGCAACAAAAAAAGATAAGCCGGAACCGCCGGGGCTGACTGGAATCGTCGGATAGACCACATCGGGATTGTTGTTATGTAACAGTTGTTGCCAAAGACGCCAGTACTATTCCTGTTCGCCCGCGCCGTTCACATGCCTTGTAAAACTTCTTCTACCCAGTTAGCAAGCCGCCTCGTTAAAGATTTCACCATATAGTTTATTTTGGGCTTTTTAATTTTAATTCAGGCTAAGGTCAACACTTTTATCCTAGGTATTGAATATGGAGATAGGGTTCGAGACCCTTATCACAAATTTTTCTCAACCATCTTCTAAATTTGGTATTCAGAGGTTTGAGTCAGCTTATAAAATCCATGACAAAGTTTTTATTGAGGACATGGATGTTTTGAACTTCAATTTTCAGCATAGAGGCAGTTTTGTTTGCAGCATTTCTCAACTATCGGGTGTCGGAATTAAGTGCAGAGATAGGCGGTTGAAAGGTGAGAGAGAGTAATTTTTGTTTACAGAGTTCAGAAGTGCCTATGAGCACAGTCATTCTGATTCATTTCTTTGTAAATAAATTTCTCACGATCAATCCTAATAAAACGGACGCCCACAAGATGTAGTCCACAAGGGACGAACTCTGTAATCAACTGTTTGCTTCTTCTTCTCTCTATTTATTTCTTTTATTTAATCATTTATTTGCTGCTGGTTTATGTCGCATTTTACTTTAAAGCTCTCTTTAGTTAACAATTAATCTAAAGAACAAACTAATCAAACTACCTAATAACTTTATTCAATCACATTCAGATCATGTATATTCCTAAATACATGTCTGATTTAATAAAAAAAATTTATTTAATATGTCAATGATTCAAAGAGAAGAGGAGGAACAATAGCAACAATAGGTGGAGTATTATGACATGCTTCGCCAGTGGGAGGCACAAGAGAGGGAGAGAGACGTGTACCCTCTCCCTATTACAGCAGATACCCAGGGGCTCCTAAGGCAGGTAGGCCTCCTCAAGTTCTATGAGGAGGCTACTTCCCTAAAGGCCCATAGTGTGTTTTTGAGACATCTTATCCACAGGTGGAATACCCACCAACAGGCTTTCCAGGTTGGTCCTGACCAGTGGTACACACCCACTGAGGAGGATATTTATTTCATTATAGGGCTATCGAGGAGAGGGGTGGATTTTTCCTCGTTCCCAGAGGTTTCGGCTGGTTGTGTAGCAGGGAGTCAGTTAGTTTACTCCTAGAGATACATTGGAGCAAATGTACTTTCTCCTTCAGAGTTTCAGGTCCCTGGAGGTCAGTTACGTATTGGTGCATTTGGTAGACAGGACGTGCACTGCCTCTCACTTCTCATTTCGACCATTTCACACAACACCAGTGACGGGCAATGCATTAGTTGACCACTTCTATATTATGTTGATTCTTTAGTATAGGAGCCACGACTTGTCAGGTGGTCTGTCATTTTTTTGCAGCAGTTTTATACGGCCTTAGATAGATGTCGTGCTCATGCACAAGGGAGGGTCAACTTCCCTTTTGCTTCAAAGATTTTTTGTTTATTTTTTGAGAGGTTTCCATAAATGAGGCCTACTTTTGTTCGGAAGCCTCGTAGGTCGATGTTGGAGGCCCAGATGCACGTGGGGGCAGATGATGCCCAAGAGGGGAGAGACTATGTTTCCAGCTAGGATATCGCATGATGCACTGGACTTACTAGCCAGTGTTGACGAGTTGCATCCCTTCAATATGGTCCCTTGTCCTTACGCTAGATTGGATTGGCGAGGGTGTGCCAACATCCTCTTCACAGATGATGAGCCGCCAGATGATAGAGGTAATATTATTGTTTTATTTATATTTATTCTAACATGTTCTTTAACTTGTTTTTATTAAATTGTGTAATGAAATTTTCTAATTATTATTGTGTACTTGTATATATTTTGCAGATATTGGCTCTTTTGATGGTGAGGAGATGTCGGAACCACCACATGGTCTAGGTGTGGATCCTGATGACAATCAGGACATGGCAGATGCTGAGGATCATGATCAGGAGGCCGGTTCAAAGAGACATGCTCATGCTGGTGCGCGGGTACCGGCTTTTGCTAGGTGTGGTCGACCTGATACTAGATACAAGATGGATTTGGGCGACCAAATCAATGCATTGATTTTTGAGGCAGACATAAGGCCCACTCATTACAGATACATACAGGCCGATGATAGACTATTACGGATGTGGAGAGGCATGTCGCGTGACATGTACATCCTAATGGGACATGTCGTAGGAGCTACGACACCTGTTACGCAACTGAGGAGGACTATTGCACGTTATATGCATGGTCGAGCCGCAACACGTGATGGACATTCCGCGAGGAGAGACTCATCATCTCATGATCGTTCACCTCGTGCTGCACCTGATGAACATGAGGCTCCACTAGCATCTAGCAGTCATCATGGAGATGAGGCTGGACCATTGGCCACGTCCAGTTAGCAACCTGCAGCATCCATCAGTACCAGTCATGATCATGAGCAAGATGGACCATCGACTGTCGAGGCTGCACCATTGACTGAGCAGGCCTCCACTAGTACTTCTTATATTGATGTTGTACTACCACTAGCTGATCCATCCATCAGTACTAGTCATGATCATGAGCAGGTTCGACCATCAACCGTCGAGGCTGCACCATTGACTGAGCAGGCCTCCACTAGTACTGCTATTGATGTTGTACTACTACCAGCTGATCCATGACATTTATATTACAGTTGTATATTTTTAACATTATTCAGTTATATATATATATATATATATATATATATATATATATATATATGGTCCATGTATTTTATGTTCATGTT
Organism: Pinus albicaulis; assembly: GCA_034641835.2. Classification (NCBI taxonomy): domain Eukaryota; kingdom Viridiplantae; phylum Streptophyta; class Pinopsida; order Pinales; family Pinaceae; genus Pinus; species Pinus albicaulis. The sequence continues at coordinate 15,190,870 of CM076580.1, read as the reverse complement.
GCAGTTGTACTTAATTTACATGTTGGTGATCATCATGATGTTTATATTGTTAGGTTATGTTAGATATGTTCATTTGATGTTTAGCTTGTAGATAGATGTGTATGTGATAGCATGATTTATTTGACATGAGATGCATATTTGATATTTGTGTTTTGATGATGTTAATATATAATGTTAATTTGATGTTTGAATGTGTTTTTTAGTCAACTATGATGTTTGTACGATGGTTATCATGATCGTGATGTTTATTAATTAATTTAATATTAAATGACCATGATATTTATTAAATATTATACCGTGATCGTAATTTTAATTTTAATTTTAATTGTATGTAAAATTGTAAAATTGTATTTGTATTTGTAATTATAATTTTAACTGTAATTGTATGTAAAATATTTAATATAAAATTGTAATTGTAATTGTAATATTTAATTTATTGTGAAATGATTGTATTGTAATTTTAATTGTAATTGTATATATGACAAATTGTAAAATTGTAATTCTAATTCTAATTGTATGTAAAATTCTAAAATTGTAATTGTATTTGTAATTGTAATTTTAATTGTAATTGTATGTAAAATATTTGTAAAATTGTAATTGTAATTGTAAATGTAATTCTAATTCTAATTCTAATTGTATGTAAAATATTTGTAAAATTTTAATTGTATTCCTGTCAAATTATTGTAATTGTAAATGTAATTGTATGTAAAATTAAAATTGTAATTCTAATTCTAATCGTAATTGTATGTGAAATTGTAAAATTGTAATTGTAATTCTAATTCCAATTCTAATTCTGATTCTAATTCTAATTGTATGTAAAATATTTGTAAAATTTTAATTGTATTAATGTGAAATGATTTTATTAAAATATTTAAATTTGTAAATTTGTAAATAATTGTAAAATAATAAATCTAGAATAATATGACTTTTTGTAACATAATAAAGTTTAGAAAATAATGCAAATAAATTCATGCACTTTAGAATTATCATTATTTTATTATGATCTTACATACAAAGAAAAGAACTTTATACAGTCTAGTGCGCTTATCATCATAACACACACCAGTGCTTCTTATTACTCAGACGCATCGGTGCTTCACAACTCTTCTGCACCGATGCGTCATAAAAAATCATGCCAAAACAAAAACCTCGATCTTACAAACTGCCCCGGTGCGCCTATAAAACAACAAGCACCAAAAGAGGGTTATTCTGTAAGGTGCAGTATTGGAGCAGCGGAGGGTTCGAATCGCGAGCAAGAATTTTTCTGAGGAGATGAGGGTTTGAAAAGATGAGAGTTCAAATTTCAGCTGAGAAGTTTATAGCAAAGAAAATGAGTGATTCAAACAGAAAGACGGACAAAGACGCTTACAGGGATGAAGACAGCTACAGAGCTCGGTAGAGTACAAAAGGAGAAAAGGAGTATAGGTTGAGACTAGTAGAGAGCATTCGGTTGAGGCCAGTGATAGGGTTAAGAGGTCCCATGATGGAGAAATGAAGAGTAGATTTGATGGCAAAGAAAGATCAATCGAGGCAATCGATAAAGCCAAGAGACACCATGAAGGGAAGGATTCTCATTCCCTTAAGGACAGTAGAGAAATATCAATTGATGTTGTTTATCAGGATGGTAGGTCCCATGAAGGGAAATTTTCTTCAGAATACATTTAAAATTAGCTGGGAGTATTGTCCGAGATTCATTTGGCTTACATAAAAATTTCCCGGCAAAGCTGACATCGCATAAAATCATATCTTCGGCTTTCAATTGAACCTGAATGGAATCTCTAACTTGTCTGAGTTGTGGTCCTGTAGATGAAACCAGTAAAAAGTATACTTGTATTATAAATGGAAATCCAGTGACCATTTCTGTGGGAAGAAAAGCATAGATACCTACAGCTACCATATTTCCACCTGAAAATCGGTTTCCCATTGGAAAAGCTAATGTAATAGCCTATTTTTCAATTTCTTTCCTCTGCCCAACCCTATACTCATTTTCTATGGGAAACCAATGCCTCCACATGTAATAACTACATCGTCTAGTCAAAAATCGGTCTTCTTCTACTATCGGTCTTCTTCTGCTAACAAATCAAGAATGAAGGACTCGTTGTCATTGCTCCCAAAACATTACCCTTCTGTAGATTATATGTACTAATTGCTAGCAGGCCATCTGTCTATCTGCAGATTATATTCTAAAACATATTGGTTGCAAATAGTTAAGTTCCAATTATAACAGGTTCACATGCCACAATTGCCCACTTGGGCACTATAGTATTGCATCTTCACACACCCCACATTGCATTCTCTCCACATAATCAGTGGGGACCTCCTGCAATAAACAAAATGCATTGGAAGAATAGTTATTTCCATCAAGAATTTATCCTATTCAAATTCTCAATTTCTATAGTTGGAGTTCACTAAATTTTGGTGTACACACCTAAAAGTAATTTCAGTGCCTTAACCGCAAATCGTGTTATTGTACATATAACCGCACTGGTGCCGGTGTTACAAAAAGATGCACTAGTGACCAATAAACGCAAATAATAAAAAAAGTGCAACTCTATTTTCTTTAAGTGAAAAAAAAGTGGCAAATTGAAAAATGGGCAGCAAAATATTTTCGAAAATCTAATTTCATAAAATAATTCTTTAAATACTAAACACTTTTCATTATTTCACTATTTTTGCTAAAATTTTCAGCCAGATATTTGTACGATACATACCTGGAGCAAGAGAGCATGAGGGCATTGTGGAGCAGCAAAATACATTCGAACAGAAGTATTTAGACAATCAAAAACCAAACCTTTGGTGATTCAAACCCTGTATCATAGAATTTCAAACCATCTCGTGATTAAATTTGATTATTTTTTTTACTTTTTTCTGCAGTTTTTTTACTTTTTCTGTAGTTTTATCCATTTTTACCCTAAACCCTTCATTTTTCTGTTTTTTCCCATTCTTCTCCCTATTTCTGTGATTTCAGAGTTAGGGCTTTTCATTTTAGATTGACATCCAACCCATGGGATGACTTGCATAGTCGGATCCCAATCCATTCAGCCATTGCGTGAATTTTTGGAAAAAATAGATTTTTTTTATCGGTGTGCCCTGCATAACCTAGCGCACTGGTGCATTGTATAATAAAGCGCACCGCGCAAGTACTATGTAATAAAAATTTGAAAACAATTTTTTTAAATCAGTGCGCCATATCTGAAATAGGGCACTGGTGCTCCTTGTTACGAAGATAGCACCGTATGGTCTATTACACTATTTATGTGATGCGTTTATAATACCCCACACACCGTACAGTTTATTATATTATTTTGTGGTGCATTTTTAATACCCCCACGCACTAGCGGCGGTGCGTACATCTTGAAAGGCGCACCGATGTCTTGAGATTTATTTTTTACCTAAAAATTTGACAATTTATTTATAGATATATTAATGAATGATATGGTATAGGTTTAAGATTGATAAAGAAATGACTGACAAGAGATCAAGTAACAAAAATACTGATAACACTTCAATAAAAGCAAAAAAGGAAAGTTCTTTGTAAATTCTTTATAAAAAATATTATTTTTGAACTATATGTAAGTTTAAATAATATGTATTTTTTGACTGTGTATCATGCAGAGCCACAAAAAGATGAAGCTCGATAATATTATTTATGATCTAGGACCAAAAGAGCGTAAAAGCTTGATGGAAAAATTGCAAAAGGATGAATCAGGTGAATGAAAAAATACTATCGATCCAATATGAGTTTCTTTTTTTAATTATCATTAATAATATACTTAAAATTATTAGATAACATGTGTCAAACAGTCTATTAATTCAAATATGTTTAATGTTCTATAGGGACCAACAACTCAGAAAATGAATGTTGTTGTAAGAAAAGAAAAAAAATAGAACATGCAAATGAAAATGAATTGCTCCTTAGCTCATCTGGAGTGGTGCTGGAAGTTAACGAAAGGGGGAAAAAAATTTACAAAATTTTGAGGGATCTCGTGGAACGAATGTATAGTCGTTATTTCCACTTACAATACAAAATTAAATCCAATGATTCCAAGAACCATATTTTATCTAAACTACAGGAAGAGTTTCCAGAGAATTGGTAAATGAGACATCTCAGGCTTTTAATAGCAAAAACGTACAACAACAAAAAAGAAGGAATGAAAAAGTAATATTCCTTTAAATGTTTGTCTAGAATTATTTACAAATATCACTTTTGTTATATTTACTTTTCATATATCAATACAAAAATTAAATATTTTATTGTCATGTTACATTTTCAGGAATATTAAGAAAATGTCAAAAGATGAACGAGATGATATTAGAAATATGCCAGTAGGAATGTCCAAAAAGGTGTACAAGGATATGGTCAAAGAAATTGACAAAACTGTATCGCGGGAGGATCCATCTCAACAACAACGTGCTTCAAATGTAATATGTAATCATTGAATTTTTTGATCATTAGGTACAATAAATAAACAATTTAGCATTAAATACTAATTTTCAAGAACTTTCTTGCATAAAAGAAAAGAAAATGGAACCCATTCAGCACATAAAACAAGATGACAAGGAAGAAAAAGGTTGATATCTATGTTTGTGAGTAATTGTTACTTCCTTATAACAACTTAACTAGATTTAATTTTTTTATTTTTTAAGGTGTTTTACAAAAATCATAATTGAATGTCTTCAAATAGGTGCTAACATACAAAGAAGAACCATCAGACGAATTGATTGAAATTGGATTACATATGGGTTGTGAGTATATGTTGGCATATCATAAATTAATTGTGGAATTTTTAAGCATCTATCGATCTTGTTTTACTTAGCTCTGTCTATAATTAATAGAACAAAAAAATATTTTATATTAAATATATGATTTGTTATGGGGTATAAAACTTGCAGGAAACAAAGTATGGAACTGCGCCAACAGATGAAATTTTGAAAGATGGCATGGTACATGGTTTTGAAAGAATGTGTCTAGTTTATGAGTCAATTGTTGCTATGGTACGTCATTTTTCTTTTCGATTTACATTGATGTATATTATTTAATATTTCAATTTTCCTTATTCTCACCAATGTATATACACTCATTTTAGTTTATTTTTATGTTTGTGGATGGAAGTTGAATAAGAAGAAAACAATCAACACTGTGAACAAAACATTCCTAAGAATAACCCAAGTCATGGAAGTGGCTTTAGTAGTGACAGCAGTTCAAGCGAAGAATGATGATCACTATGTTTGGATATCAAAGAAAGGCGTTGTATCTTTTGAAATATGTCTGTGAAATCAAACATTTTTTTTAATGTAATGGACATAGTGTCCCAATTGAAAGACAAAGGGATACCAATAACTGTCCCATTTTGTATGATAAAGGTTGTCTTTTATATATATATATATATATATATATAATAAAATATGTTTTAATTTATTCTATTGCATTCTCCATTGTCGCTATTGCGTTCTCCATTGTCATTCTCAAATGCACTAATAAAAATTTAATTAATATGAATATGTTATAAGATGTGTCGAATTTTGATGAATAATCAATTTAAAACAATCACAATAATTGCGCTGTCACAGGTCGAAGTTTCTAAAAAATACAAAATGAAAACTGGTGTGTGTCAGTAGCTGTACACCGATGCGTTTGTATTATGAAGCGCGTTGTTGCATTTCTACGACCTGTGGGCATCGAACAAGTACCAAAACCATTTAAAAATATCAGTGCGTTTGTGTGGTATGACGCACCGATGCGTTTATGTGTCTATATGCACTGGTGTCGTTGTACGATCTATGGGCATCGCACGAATACCGATACCAATTATAAATCTCGGTGCGTTTGTGTGATACTGCGCACTGAGGCATTTATGTTTCTATACGAACCGATGCATTTGTACGACCTATGGGCATCGCATGAATACTAATACCAATTATAAATTTCGGTGCCTTTCTGTGATACTGTGCACCGGTGCATTTCTATAAGTCTATGCACTGGTGCATTGATACAACCTATGGGCACCGCACAAATCCGAAGACCAATTAGAATGACCCCATGTGTTGTATCACCAACACTATTCCTGGTGCATTTTTATACCCTAATGGCCCGATGCATTCTCCTTCGACTGCGCTGGGGCACCTTCTACATGTACGCACTGGTGCGTTAAAGCCGGAGTAGAGCACCGATGAAAAAAAACATTCGTAATAACCTTTGGTTGCTCATTTCTTTTTAGTTGTGTTGAATTTATGTTAAAAGCTCTGCCAAAACCTCCGTAACCATAAACGGATGTTGTAGAAAATGTTTTTTTGACAATTTTGGCCAATTTTATAACACTAAAAACCTCCTTTATAACCTTCGCTAGAGGGGCTTTTCCTTGTAGTGCCTAGATTAGTATGAAAAAACCGTGGAAGAAGAAGAAGAAAATGTCAAAAATGGCTAGAAGAAACCCAAAAGGAGTGAAGATGTAAGGAAATATATCTAGCTTGAAGGAAATTCAAATTGTAGAATTCTGAAATTGCTCATCAAGAACTATGTTGATGCAATTATGGAGCCTCGTGCATAGGAGAATATGGTTGAGAACCATGGCAGGATTGATGCAAATGATCACTAGTATCTAATCATCACCTAATCATAAGGAATACAAATTTTATTATTTTTTCAATTGAAAAAAGTCAAAGTAGAGAGGCCAGTTGATAAGCTTTATGGATTACATATACTAAGTAGATGTACATATCTTTCCCTGAATATAACCAACAAGAAATGTCTTTAGGAAGACGAAACTTGGAATGAAAGAGTAATATTTTCTAAAAATCTTAAATAAAAAGTTCTTAAGAAAAAGGAGGGCTACAGAAAATGTAAATTTGCTGCATGAAAACAATATTTTTCAAGACCAAGTAGAAGTTAAGGAAAAAGGATCGCTTGGGAAGGTAAGAAATTTTGAAATTTAATTGAAGGTATCTTGAGTGAAATAAGCAGTTGGCAAGGTTAAAAGACTCATAAACATGTAAATAAATCATTGCATGCTTGCACACCAAGAGAGGAGATGACTATCTTTGAAGATGGAAGAGTTTTGCCTAAGTCAGTGGACATATGGGCAATGGAAGTAGTTGATGAGTTATGTATTATAACTTATACAAATAAGCAAGATGAGGAACTAGAGATTGATGTAAAAGACCATCTGAGATGGAGTTAGGAAATGAGAAGAATGGAGGAGGCACAAGGTAGAGGAGATAGAAAATATATGGAGTATGATTTAAAAATCCTTCAAACGCAAAGGGAACCTTGGTATAAGTGTACGTTATCTTATGACAAGGAAATATTCCCAATTCAAAGAAGCATTTTTCTGTAGCCAAAAGAAGTGAGAAGGGAAAAGTTAAAGACCAATATTACCAAGTGGAGACAGCTCAACCACAATCATAGATAGATGGTTAACAAAGAACATTAGAGAAAGAGTATTGCACGTAAGCAAAGCCAGAAATGTGATCATAGAATATTGAAGTAGCAATACAACGAGACATGTAGAGAACAACAACATTTCATTTGGGATTTAGGAGAATTCAATAATTGAATATTTATGATTAGGAGGTTGTACCATTTTATCACCAGGTTATTATGATGTAGGAGTATCATCCCATAGAAATTAATTTTCCTTAGACTCAATAAATGACCATGAATTTTTTTTAGGGATAGTGTAATTCCATCATAGTATTAAAATATTAGTGTAGAGGCAAGTGTATTCATTCTAGGATTATGGGAAGTTGATTTTTTGTGAAACTAGCTCTAAAAATAGAAGAGAAGAGATATCAACACCTTAGAAATAAGCCACTTCGAGGGGGCAACCTCTAATACATTACATGAATGAACAATTCTTGGATGATACAAATGACAAAACCTCCTTTCTATATATAGGAGTCCATGGGGCCACAATGTAATCCTAGCTGACCTAACAATAATCATTTAAGGGCACAATAATAACAATATGGGGGTTACAGGGGTACAACAATAATAATAAGGGGGTTTACACTAACATAATAAGGGACTACACTAGTAATATAGGGACCTAACATGTCCCTCTCCTTCAAACAAGTGTTGTCCTCAACGCTTGATTATTTCTTGATGCTTCTGTATAAAATTCTCATCCTCCCATGTGGAATCTTCTACAGGAAAGTTCTTCCACTTGCTGAGATAATTTGAAATTGATTGCACTTATCGAGTTCTTGTTTCTATGACTGCTTCATAACTTCTTTCGATGTGATGTTGATCTTCCAGTTGTTTCATTTGATTTTGCACCAAAGTTAGGTTATCCTTTGAGAGTTGGAGAACTTGTTGTTGATGCTCGATGTGATCTTCCACTACTTTACCATCCATATTAGATTTTATTTGATCCTTAAAACCATCCAACTTAGCCTCCATTTCTGCTTTTAAACCATCTATGTCATCTTCAGTTGCTCTTCGTAAGATCGAAATTTGTTCTACTTGGTACCGTAATTTTGATATCTCATACTGCAATTCTTCCTCTTCAGGCGTCATAGTATAGCTTTCTAAGGGCTTAATGGGTATGGAATTATTTTTAGGTGGCATTTTAGAACCCAACACTGATATCTATGCTTCAATATTCCCTTGGAATCACTTCAAACTAATTTTTCACACAAGACTTATGCAATTCGAAGAAACAAATACACACCTTTTACTTGCTTTTGAGGAGCTTGATATTGAAATTTAATTATCTCTATAGTTGCAGATCCTCAATATCTAAAATTTCGCCCTGTAGTATTACTCTGAAGCTTCTTTCAAATGTCACAGGTCTGACCTGATTTGGATTCTTCAAGGCAAATTTATGTCCAATCTCCCACAATGACCCAATTATGGACTGGTTCAATATAGTGCACTTGTACGACTTGCCACGTGTCACAGTTTCCTCCTTTGGCTCTAAAATTGATAGACAAGAAACTGCAGTCTGTGTGCTTCTAGCCACTTTTTATATAATTCCAATCTAATTCTCAGAGAGAGAGTTATGAATATTTTCCCACGATAACCTCTTTGAGATGAAATTTGGGGGCCTGAAAAATACCTAACTTCCACAAATCATATCTCTGAAAATATTGTGAACCAAGCTCTGAAATTTTTTTATGATGTTCCTCGGGATTTTGGCTTCGCTCTCTAAAAATTTCAGCTTCTGAACCTTCGTAGAAACAAAGTTATAGCAAAAATTCCGCAATGACCTGTTTAAGTGAAATTCAGGAGCCTACAAAAAGCCCTACCTTTCACAGATCATATCTCCGAAAATATTGTGAACGAAGCTCTGAAATTTTGTGACGATGTTTCTCAGGATTTTGGCTTCTACCCTAAAAATTTCAGCTTCTGAACCTTCGTAGAAAAAAAATTATAGTGAAAATTCCATGATGACCTGTTTGGAGCAGCGAAACCCTAGAATCTCAAACCTCTGATACCAAATGTTGTGAAACCAGCTCTAAAAATAGAAGAAAAGAGATATCAACGCCTTATAAATAAGCCACTTTGAGGGGGCAACCTCCAATACATTACATGAATGAATAATTCTTGAATGATACAAATGACAAAACCTCCTTTCTATATATAGGAGTCCATGGGGCCACAATGTAATCCTACTGGGGCCACAATGTAATCCTAGCCGACCTAACAATAATAATTTAAGGGCACAATAATAAAAATATGGGGGTTACAGGGGTACAACAATAATAATAAGGGGGTCTACACTAACATAATAAGGGACTACACTAGTAATATAGGGACCTAACATGATTTAGTTAATAAGTTGGTACCATTTGGCCCTTTCCAAGTGCGATTAGTCTTAATCGAGTTGTTAGGGAGTTAGTATAGGGACATGTGTAAGTATTTCAGTGTGTCAATGTTTCCTTGTTTGTTGGGGAAGTTGTAATTTTGATTTTTGTGGTAGGATATAAAATAGACAAAGCATGGCATTCAGGATTCCTTGCTGATAGGCAAGCTCCCATTATCTAATTTAGATGTCCATTATATATGTATTAGTTTTGGGGGTAATTATTTGTTATGGTTGGTGGGTAGGAATTGAAAATTAGAGAAACAATAGATAGCTGAGTATTTTGGGCCAAAGAGGAGAGGTTAAAGCGAAGGAAGAAAGATCTAGTAGAACAAGAGGAGATTGCATAGTTTTGTGTAAAATGCATTGTTCAAGTAATAATTGAATTTGGGATTTGTACATCTTCTGTATGTGTTCAAATTTTAGGTTGCAGTGGTGTAAATATTTTTTAACATTTTCTTCTGAAATTTGGGCTCAATATCACTCGATATCGTGCTGACGAATGAGATCCATTCAGCCAAAAAAATAAGGAATTGACTGGGGAGCAAAGGTAATATCAATTTTACTTAAGTATTGATTGCTTAAATATAATTGTTTCCACCATAGTCCAAAACTAAGTTATATATATCAAACATAATAAGATTCAACACATTAGAATGAGTTCAAGCTTGAACAGGTTGACCGCTGACCTAGACAAAGAACTTCAACCATTGAGGAACTCATTTATTATTCAGGCTTTGATGCCAAAAATTAAAATGAAAGGGGTAAACTTCCCAACTTCGTAAAAACATGGAATATAATGTTTCCCTTTCAATGGACATGAGCTCTATGCCATAGATCTACATTGTGGGGCCAGGTTGGTGTAGTCGAGCGTGAGCGCGTTTGGTGAGCGAGAAGAACCCTAAGACCCTACCAACCTAAAGTGTCAACCTCTGATTTTGTGTGGGCCAAACATGTGTATTTAAGGCCCTATCTCAAGTTGGTGAATCATACATTTTTGGACAAGGAAACTACAAGGAAGGAAATGGAACCACCATCCTCTGTTGCATCAATACATAATAGAAGTTTCATGCTTTTTAACTAAAGACAGAGCAGCACCAAATAATATTAACAATTACATATATATTAATAATGAACATAAATCATGCATGTTATAATTTATCAAAAAATAGTCAAAAATAAATATATTATTATGGTGTGGATTAAAGGAACCCATGCATTGTCTTATAAGTAATCAACTCAGTCAACATCTTATCTCAACAAGAACAATTCTTGTGAAACATACATTGCAGTGGAGAATCTCCAAGATTTTTAAATTCTTTATCACTTGTAATATGTGTGTTCTAATACCACTAGGCACCAAACCATGTAACTAAACCACCACTACGTGGCGAACAAATTTAACTCTTTCACTTAGTCAAGTTTACCTTAACACCCCCCCTTTAAACTTGTCTAGGTAAATTTGTATGCTCTAGTCACTTATCACCTATTTGTACTCCCCTGGTATACATGACTAACAAATTATTACAACTATTGTTTTTTCTTGGGGGGGGGGGGGAGGGTGGTGTTCTTATGAGGCACGCCTTATAGTTTTCATGTATTATTTTTTTGTTTGGGTTATTGTTGTCATTCACACCTTATATTTTTCATGGTTGCATCTCACAATTGGAGCTATCTTTACTTTTAGTTTTCTTACGTTGTCCACATGCATTCATCTACATGACACTCACAATGGGTCTACACATGATATTACATTCCATTCTCAACTCCACATTTGCCTATTTCAACCTCAATGATAGAATTTGCAACCACCATTTCCTTCTAATAGCAACATTAGAAATAAAACAACATTAGAAAACTAATGATTTACCCTTGAAAACTCCAAATGTGAAATATCAACCAACAATAAATATATAAGTATCATATGGTATCCATTTAACCCAACCAAGTGAGCCCTTTGTTGAACGTAGGAATGTCTCCTCTCAACTTAGATAAATTAAAATGGAATATCCAAGCCTTTTTAAAGCTTCATCACATCTAATACATAAGCTCTAATGCCACAATCCTCACTAACCATGTGGTAAACTTAAAATTTTAGACTTGTTTAGCTAGTCAAATCTTCCCTAAGGTTGATTCACTTTAAAAATAAAAAAGCCCATATTTTACTTCATCTTTTTTAATTCAAAGTTGTATATTTAAATAGATTAAAAGTTATCTAAATTTATTTATTAATTATTGAAATGAAATAAATTTAAAAATATATGTTTTTATTTAAATTTTACATTGTATTTCTTTATTTTTGTGAATCATAATTTTACTCCAAAACATTCGAGGGTTATACTTAGAAAGGTGAAGTAACTTCTCTTACTTTCTACTTATATAGTATCTTTATTTCCTCTAATAATATATTTTCATGTATTTTCCTTATCAAGTATTCATATTTCATTAAGAGCATCCCTAATTTATTTCCTCCAAACTTTTATAAGGTTAAACTTTGAGATGTGAAATAATAACTCTCACTTTCTAATTATATAGTGTCTTTTTTACCTTTAAGGTTTCGTTAGGCATAACTAATTTCTTTGCTCCAAAATTTTCTAAGGTTAAACTTAGCGTGGCACAATAATATCTCTTTATTTATACTTATATATTGTATTTTCTTCCAATTAATATGAGTTTTATATGTATTTATCTTATCAAGCTTTAAGGTTTCATTAGGAGCATCCCTAATCTCTTTCATCTAAAATTTTCTAAGGTTCGACTTATAGAGGCGCTATAACTACTATCTATTTCTACCTTTATAGTTTATTTTATTTCCTCTAATAAGAGATTTGTACATATTTATCTGGTCAAGTCTTAAGGCTCTATTAGGAGCATCCCTAATCACTTTCCTCCAAAAAAATTTTAAGTTAGACTTAGAGAGATGCAATAACTTCTTTGATTTCAACTAATATCTAGTATATTCTCTTTCCTTCAATGTGATTTTTTTATGTATTTACCTTATGAAGCTTTAAGGTTTTTCTATATTGTTTCTAGAAATTTTATAACCATCATAATACCAAGGACTTATAATTCTATTATTCTTTTCATATGACACCTTGGTAGAGAACTTGCTAATGGTAGCAAGGAAGATTTTAGTAAAATTATAATAAAGGTTTTTAATGTTATCCTTATAACATAATATGTGTAAATATTTATTTAAATACATTAATGAGAGATCCATTTTTCTCTTATAAAAAATTAAGTGGCTTTGACTCTCAAAACTCTCTTGCATATCCTTTTTTTGCGTGACAAAATTTAGAGTTAAGGTTAAAGGTCTATGATAGCTAATGGTCATTTAAAAGGTCATATTTTACAATTTTTTTGTATATCAAATATCACATAATCCAAGACATTACTTTGAGACCCATAAATAAAACTCATTCAGTTGGCATTTGGCTACTTAATTATGTCATTTCAAATTATATTTCAAGGTACAAGGTCTTGAGAACTAGAGTTTAATTTTTTTGTTAGATATTAGGAGTTTTATTTGAATCTAATAGTTAAAGCAAGGTACTTGTGTAGCCAAAGAGGACTAGGGTTTTAATCGTTACTTAGAAGAATAGCATGGTTAGATGTGGTTCTAGAATTAAAGTTTCATAACAAGGGGATATCACCTTCATTCCTTAGACTATTATTATCCTCCTCTAAGTTTTTATAAAGGAAATTCTTCTCTTATATCATTTTTATTGTAAAATATATAGTTTATAGGTGTGAAATAACAAATCCTCTTATATAAAATGTACCTATTGAGGTATATGTTATGAATTCGGTGTGAGGAGATATTGCTTTTTATATAACAAGGTATTCCTCCAATTCCTGCATGAGAGGAATTATTGTTCTAACATAACGACAAAATGATTAGAATCACCATGCACCCTTGTTTCAAGTTAAAAAAATAGAATAAAATGCATTATTATTTAATTAAAATTAAAATTTACCAATTTTTTTTTTCACATGGAAATACCTTTATATTTATTTTCCATATGAGGAATATACATTTTGAGGTACAAAAGTAACTATTCACTCCTAACATCTAGGCTTGAAGTCATTACATCAGTGCACAATTGGTCAATGTTTCTTAGTCTGAAGTTGGAATATTCTCAACCCTTTGGTTTATAACTCCTTTTAGAAACTTGTAATGGTGTTAAAAACCCTAAATTATTCTCCACGTAATCTTCACCCATTGGCCAATCATTTCAAGATTGAGTATTAACCTAAAGTGTCAAGGTCCAATTGTGATGGGGTGCAATATTAGCATCAACCTCAATTCAATGGTCACGATCAAATCTCATTAGTCTATGGCCCAAAACATGGTGTAATTCCATGTCTCATGGGTACCTGATCATATTACTATGATCAACAAAATATATTGACTATGGATATGAATTACGGGACTCGCCCCTTGTGACATCAACTTGGCGGGGTGGTGGGGTGGCAGTGTGCACTCGTAGTTCCATCTTGAGGTTCAGCAGGATTTATTGGATGAAATAAACTGGTTGGAGGTGAATCAATGACTCTCATTCATCGCAGGGGAGTTTTACCCCTAACATCACCAAGTAGGCGGTTCCATGGTTGTGCTTCCTCTACCTCTTCAAACTTTTACCTCTGACAACAAAATTACTATAAATTGATGGTAACTTTTTGAACACTGGTGATCAGTTTTAGGCATCAAAATTGGGATGGCAAGGTCGAATGTACTCAATTTAATGGACTTCCAATTTAGTCCTAATGTTATTTATTCTCTGCAGATCATTGTTGATCCCTATAAATTCATTCTTACGTTGATTCATTCAGCCTCCCATAATTTTGAGCCAAAGATAGATTGATATTCATATTTCTTATGATTCCTAAGTTTCTAAGGATGAACCCTAAAATACACACTCTTGGAAGTGCCAAAGCTCCACTCAAATTTTATTTGGTTCTTTGACCACTAAATTGAGCTCTAGCCTCATTGCACAACTCTCTTTCCTCTCATCTAAATTTAGGAATGTGCACACATAGAGACATGCCCACCTTACACAAGGCATCAATACATGTTTGGGAAAAGGAATTAAACATAGGGAATGACAAGATAAAAACCAATATTCTAATATAAACTCATATATACATATTTAGAAAGGAATATTATAGCCTTTTTTGTCCAACTACAAGGCCCTCATGCTCTTTCTCAAGCTACCTCGTTCTAAGTTTCTTGAGATTTGGTCCCGAGCTATGTTATTTTCTCTAATCCCCTAGAGACCCTATCAAACTCTAATTGTACATGGATTTATAGATTTGTACTCGCTAGAAAATATCCTAACAGAACAAATCTAAATCGTACATATGTCCAAAACTACTGACACCTCAACCTTGAACTTGTCACTTTTACAAAAGCACACCTTTCCACAATACCATCTCACTAAAACAAACTAACAACCCAACAAACTAGATTATTCTAGATTATAAATGCTTGAATTTACATGAAATTTCCTAACATTATACAAATTATATTGGAGGGAAATGACTTTTGCTTTGGATATTTCATGACCCCCTTGCTCATAAAAATTGAGTTACCTAGACGGTTAATTATTTTTCATAAGACTCTTGGTCATTACCTCCTGGTCATGTGGTTTTGAAAATTTTGATGACCTCCTGGTCATGTAATTTTTACTGCTACATATCTAGGATCCAAAACCTTATGTTGATTTTTATCATTAGATTGCTTTCTTGGTTGTCTTGTATATGTCCTTGCCTTTCTAGGATCCCTTGTATTATATTTTTGTTACTTTTCTTGGATGATGCAATCCTTCTCAGCTAGCCACAATTTCCCACTTGTTGTCTCTCCTTGGTGGTAGCCGTACTCAAAAGTATCCAATATTATTTCTCTCTTTCCTCTTGCTTTGTTAATGTAGTCTCTTGCAATCAACCATGTTATGTAGTTGGTTTCTTCCTCTTCTCCACTATACCATTTCTTAGGTACCTTCTTCATTGGCATCCTCAATTCCTCAATATGGATGTCCACCTCAACTCCTTACTAAACGAAAATATTTATTTGCAACATTGCTTTCAAACATTTCATGGCTTGAATTACCACTTCTTATTTCCATGAAATTGTTGCTTACATTATTCATTATTAGACATCTAAATTATGTTTAAGCACCCTGAAATTTGTTTTCTATGGCTACTCAATTACAAATAAATTATCATCTCTTTCACATTAAACTAATTTATTACAATAATCCCTATTGTTGTCTTTAACACCTTGGCATTTTCCTTAAGTTTCTATGGAAATTTATTTATAATTCAACATTATATATGTCTACCTTTCCTATGAATTCACCTATTATTGGAACATTATTAGTTGAAAATTTTTCTCCTCCACAAAAGATGCAACTCCACTTTTGTAGAATTTATCTCTATATTCAAATGCTGAGAAATTTCTTTTTTTATAAGACAAAATTTTCCCATCTCCTTCCTTTTTATCTTCTCACGATGGAACTTTTTGTCCTTCAACTAAAATCTTGTCAGTAGTCATTACACAATGAAAATTATTAGAAAATTATTAAGATGTGTGAATCACCCCAACTTCTTCTTTCTTCTTGGATGCATCCTCTATACAATCTTCTTCAACCCGAGTACTATTCAACTAGTCCTCTATGAACTACAATTCCTTTTCATATAGTGACAACAATGAAATAGAATTTTATCCCTTTCCTTTTATGAGGTTTTCCTCCTCATATTCTCTCCATTTAATAACATCTTTTGATATTTAATCTTCACTTTTAGCACATTTACTCTTGTTTTTTGTAATAGATGTCCTTGATAATTGTCAGAAGACCTTCCTTATATTGTTCTTGGAAAAAAACAGATTTCCCCTTGCTTAAATTTTTTGAGAAGAAACACCTACACCATATTCTTTCTTTTGGAAAATCTATCCATCCTCGTGTCATGCATACAATTTTTCATCTTTACAAACACGTATCCTTTTAAGCTCTTTCTTTGTCTTCATCACCAAATTATATTGTTGTTTATGAATCTTCCCCCGATTTCCTTTATGAGACAATGTTGCCTCATCTTCTAGTATGATTGTTCATAATTATTTTCCTCCTCTAATTTCTTGGAAAAGAACTCCTTCATCCACTTCCATGACTTTCAAGACAATTTCCTCTTTCTTCAACAATATATATGCCTCCATAATTTCCCAGTGTTTCTTGCCATATGAATTGTTCCACTATTGGAAATTTCTCAATTTAAATTTTTTTTCCTCCTTGGTGGAGCTTTTACCCTCATTCAATACACCCTTGAGATTGTCTCATTCACTACTTTCCTTTTTGGAGTGATCTTCATCCTCCAAATTTCTTTGCAGAACCCATTTATTGTATTCTAGGAAACCCATTTCCTCCCCACCTATTAACAAAATTTCATTTTATAAAGGTAAATACATTACCCTATCGTCTACAACCTTCTTCCACGTATGTCCACTAGGAATCACACTCCTTTTTGCTACATCAAAAGTATGATTCTATTTACTTGATTTTCTAAATTCTTCTCTTCTTTGTTTCTTACACACAATTATGCTTTCTATTCCTCCTTCATGGAAACTCTAAATGGTTTTCCTTATTCATAATATAAAATACTTGTATTCACACAAAATTTGTCATTTTTAAAACTACAAGGTTGTAATATCATGTTTCGGGGATATCTCTAAAACACGACAAACTCCAACCAGAGATAGACTGGGAGGGAATTTACCGGATATTCTGCCTCTGAAATAGGATGAGATCCAGAGGATACCTAGACCTTTCTAGAATATTTCTATAGAGCTGCTTGAATAATCCCACTCAAAAGCTCTGATACCATTGTAATATCCCAAAAATGGATTTCTCAGCAAGTCATGCCTGAAAAACGCATTATTCGGGAATGTGTGTTTAAGATATCATAAAACATGTTTAAAAACACTTAGCAACCCACTCCAAATACTTCAGAAACATTTACTCAGCTTTTATGGGCAAAAAGGTGGGGAAAATTGAGGATTTTGGCCCTAAAATGAGTGTATAAGAAAATATGTGTAAAATTAAGGGTCAAGGTTCTAGAATATGTTATATTAGGTCAATAGGGATATGCATGTTGAATTTTAGAAAAAAAAAAGGCGTTTTACTAAGTTAAATAGTTCCTCCTTCCCGACTATTCAAGAAAAACCCTGATTTCCCATGACTTTGAGTATGCAGAAATTTATTGAAGCAAGGAAAGCATATTATCTAAAGGGATAAGATGTAAAATAGTATGAAAAATCATATAATGAGTTCAGGAACATGGCATAGGCATTAAGCAAGGTTAAACAACAGTTTTACATAGAAAATCCCTCAAGATTGAGGTGCTGCGAGACAAGAGAATGACCCAGAAACCCTTCAGAGTTATTTCCAAGAGGTTGAAGCTTATTTTATTATATTACATATCTGCAGCTGATAAATACATGGAAACAGATATCTATAATGAAACAAAATGCCCAAAGGGTTCTTTATTACATTCCCCTTGGGAATTTCAGCAATACATGAAAATGTCGGAGTAGCTGGGCAGCTACGGCAACTCTGGAACTATAAATATGTAGAAAAGGCTGAATAAGATGAAAATATATGAAGTAAACCTCCTCCAATGGATCTCTAAAGTGGAAGGTTGATCCTTACACTTGAGATCCCACCCTCTAATCAATCTGCAAAACCCCGCAGCAAATGCACTATAAAAATAACGTAACTATTGGAGAAAACTGCGTAGTAGGGGCAAGAATATGTGTTGTCCTGATGCCAATATCTTCAAATAATCTCTCAAGCTTCCAAACTGATCCTCCAACGGCAAGAAAGACTCCCCCTCTGAAAAACAAGCAATGGAAGTGGTGTTGTGGAGTCTCCACGGCAACAACCTACAACACAGTATTATACTGCTGCAGCAATAACGTTGTCCTGAAGGATGATGCTTCCATCTCAAACCAAAATAATTATGGGACAACCTCACTCGAGCAGGCACTCGAAGTCCCCCGGGGCTGAGGGTGAGATCTTCGAACGGAGACACTCGGTGCACTAAACAGTGCTGCAGACTAGTTAAACAAACAGCGTGCTCAAGAAGTCGAAATGACCAACTCAATATCATAAAAATATGCATGAATGGAAATAGGTCTCCTCCCCTCCATTTATATAGCAATTGGAGACTCCTCATGGGCCCTTCCTCTAGAAGCTTCCCTTCCTCTAGAAGCTTCCCTCCTACGTTTTCATGTAGTGCTTTCCAACTCATACCCTGCGCTGGTTGACTTGGTCAAACCTCTTTGCAAATATCTCCTTTCACACGTGAGGGTGTGAAATTTGGTTCCATGGCTGTTCCATTTTCATAATAGAGGGATTTTACTTATGTTTTCATTATATTTGGACCTCCTTACCCAATTATTCATCTCCTAAATGAGTTTAGACAAAATTTAATGTTCCAATTTATTGAAGAAAAATTTGGAACATTACAAAGGTTTTCCAAAGGTTTTCCAAACGTGTTTGGTTCCTCTACCACCACACCTTATATTAGTATCATCTTTTGCTAGTCTAGACTCTTCATTCATTCCATGAGACTCTTGGCTGGTCTATCCTCGACATTTTCCCTATCCTCTTCTCCAAGTAATTCTCCATGCTCTTGTTCACACTACTGAACTTCCTTCTCTCCATACTTAGTTGTTATGAGTTCTCCAATTCTCAATTGAGCACTAAACATGTGCATCTAAATAATTTTAGCTTCCTAGCATATATCTATCTAATAGGCCAATGGATATTCTTCAAATTCCATCCACACATATTGTATTCCTTCTTCATCTCTTTTACCAAAATTATTATCACATCGAGTATCTCTTTTAACTCATCCATCACTTTATGAAACTTGTCACTACTCAATATCCTTCTCCTAGTGCCATGTACTTTGACATATTTCACCATTCCCTTGTGGCTTTCCTCTGAAGTCTTGAAATGACCATGAGTGGTCATTTCTTTCTCCTTCTCCTTGAGCTTATCCATGCTCACTATGATGTGCAAACAAGACTCCACAAGACACCTCACCAAGCTTCTCTCATTTGGGCTTGGCCTTTTGGTATCATGGGTTCACCTCCTTTGGAACCTCTCAAGCTTCCTCTAATCCTCTAGTTTTTACACCATGCGCACCTTTCGTAAATTCACTTGTTTTAGTTACCTTTATTTGAGGACTTCCTCTCTCCTGTGCTTTGTTCCAACCTTAGCTTGAACAACTTCTTCCTTTGTAGTCTCTCTACTATAAGGGTTCTTTTCCACAACTTGTTTTTTTACTACTGCTACGTGCAATCACCAATAAGTTTGGCTAGATTGAAATGAAAAACATAAGACCATTTTGTTTCACTCGTCAAATCTCTCTAATACGAATATTTTCAACTTTCTACATTCCTTGCTTCAACAACTCTCTCAAATATGCTTCTTTGTTAGTATTTATTCAATCTAGATCCAAATCCAATGGCTTTGTTTAGGGTCTTGGTGTCTCAGTCTCCACTACATTATTGCTTGCAACTAATTGCCTGAAATTCTTCTCAAGCTTATTTTCCACTAACTCTCTATTATCTTTGAAACTAGCTATCCTCGGTATCCTCTCTCTCTATTTCCTATTCTTCACAAGCAGTGTTTTTTTTAATATCCCCTCTTGTTGGATGCAAATTTTCTCTTCTAGTCACTTCTCAATCCACCAAGAGAGAATATTATGTTGTAATTGTTATCCTCTAGTCTTCACATGGCTGAAAATATCTTAAAGCAACACCTAGCTCTTTTCCTAGTTCCCTCCTCCACTAACAATCTTCTTAAATCCCTTGGTCTTCTACAATTCCCTTCTAATCACATCCTCTATCATTTAACGATGAAAGAGTTTCGTTGCACTATGATACCAATTAACAACAATGGTCTAGGTTTCTCAGTTCAAATATAGATAATTCTCATCCCTCTATTTTATAACTCTTTTTAGAACTCCACAATGGTGATAAAACCTTGATCTTAATCTACACACAATCACCAGACATGAGCGAATCATTCTAGAACTTAGGCTTTACTCAAAGTATTATGTTCCCATTGTGACCAAGTGTGATGTCATCGTGGGCCTTGTTTCAATGATCACGATTAACTCTCATTAATCCATTTTTTAAGACATGGTGTAAGTCCATACCACATGGCTCCTCAATCCTACGAATATGATCAATAGAAGATATCGACAATAGACATGAATTGTGGGGGGGCTCTGCTTGTGACATCAATCAAGGGGGGGGACTGCAATCGTAATTTTGTCTTAAGGTTCAACGGGCTTTGTCGAACTATAGAAATTGGTTGGAAGTGAAGCAATGACTCCCGTTCATTGCAAGGCGTGACACTTGATGTTATCAAGGACGGGGGTCTATAATTATGGTTCTCCTCCCTTTCGAAACTTTGATCTTTAATGAAAAAATCAATATAAAATAATAAGAACTTGTTCAACACTTGAGATTGATTTCATGCACCATAATTGGGATGACAGGGTCGAATGTACTCAACTCAACATACTTCAAATATGCTTTGGATGTGAGTTATTCTCTATGGATCTATGTTGTTGGCTACACATTCAACCTTACGTTGATTCATTTGGCCTCCCATGGGTTTGAGTCAAAGATAGGTCAGTCCTCAAATTTATTATGAATCCCGAATTGCTCAAGATGAACCGTGAAATACACAGGCTTAATGCTCACCAAGCTCTACTCAAATTTCAATTTGGTCCTTTGAACCTTCAACCAAGAGCCTCATTGCATAGTTATTTTTCCTCTCATCTAAATTTAGGAATGTGCATACACATAGACACTCACCCACCTTACAAAAGGAATAAATAGACAAAAACTTAGAGTTTATTATAAACTCATAAATATTTATCTACAAAGGAATATATTATAGACTTCATTGTCAAACTATAGGGCTCTTGTGCTCCTTCTCGAGCTACCTCTGGCTAAGTTTCTTGAGCTTTACTATCGAGTTCTTTTTCTTTCTTTAAACTTCATGAGACCCTATACAACTCTACCTGCAATGGATGGATATCTTCCTATTGGCTAGAAAATATCCAAATAGAACAAATCGAAATTGGACATCGGTCCCAAACTACTAACACTTCAACCTTGCACTTGTTAGTTTCATGAAGGTCCTTTGGGCATAATACCATATCACTAAAACAAACTAACAACCTACCTGACCATATTCTTTTAGAGTATGGACACTTGAATTTACATGAAATTGCCTAATTTTATACAAATTGTATTGGAGGGAAATGTCTTCCCCTTCGGAGATTTCATAACCCATTGGGCCTAATAAAAACTAGGTTGCTCACCTTGTCACTTTCTGAAGTGGGTGGAGAGGTTAGCAACATTCATGAGCAAGGCTAGTGAAACCTAATCGACAAAATTGAAATAAATATTGCATTCACACAAAAACATCAAAATAAAAAATAACTAAACACATATACAATTTTAATACATGTTAAATCCATTTAAAAATTCAAAAATAATAACTTAAATTTACAATTCCTATCCCTATCCCGTCCAATGAAATTTCAATATCATTTAAAAAAACCAAAATATAACGTTAAGGAACGATTTAGAATCTAGTACAAAATCCTTATTTAATACTTTATGGACTTCACTATAGACTGTGTGACTTATAGATTTAGAATAAGTAGCAGACAGGCCATTATAAATGCTCACTTAATGCTCATATTGTGGTTCCAAGATATATAAAGGTTTAATTTATGCACAGTATAGTTAATATGACATATATTCTTTAAAGCTTCCTTCTGCTAGTTGTATGAAAAGAATAAACCGCACCACTATGGACTCTGATACACTACTTTTAATGCTATAAAAATAAAATATATAGAGAGACAGAACTTCATAATACTTATTCAAACTCATATAATATAATGGGAAAATATAAACTATACAGTGATGACTGTCAAAATTCCTATATGAATCTTATAACGCCAATATAAACATGCTTGAACAAAGCTGTGGTGAGATATCTCTGAGATGTCAGTAAATTCTATAAAGCAACAACATGGCAAGAGTTATCTACATGATAAATGCTTTCTCAAAACGGCATGACTTCAGTTGGAGAAACAAAATAGTATAAATAAACTAGTGCCCACCTGTACCAAAGCTTTAAGAGCGATTCGGTCATGAATAATTGAATAATATTTCAAATATTAAGAACGAGTCCGTCATGAATAATAGAAAAATTCAAATATAAACAACTATAGAATCTGGCTGGCCTGAGAGAACAAAAGGAATCCCTCAGACCAATCACACCTGCGCTGAGTAAGCAATGAATGCTTTGAACCCAACCACAAACTGCTTCCAGTGGATATTTAAAAATGACCAAAAAAAAAGAAATTGTTGGCATGGTCAACTGTTATGTAGCCATCGACGGTTGTGAACGCACCCAGTTGGTTGAGAAAACAAAAAAGTGCACAACATTAAAGATTCTAAAGCGAAGAGCTAAAACTATTGTAGTTGGCACCATGTTACCTTCGAAATAAAGATCTTTCTGACAGTACTTACAGTTTCAGACTCTATCAGGAGAGATTCCAACTAGCCTCTTGTAATAAATGTACGTAACTGGCCCTTTTTCGAGGAAGAATATTACAAAACAGTTTACAATATTATATTAAAGTTCGGAATAGAAATTTACGAATGAACGGGAATCATGTATGGCAAATAGATCATGTCATTATTAAGCACTATTTAACGCTAAAGACATTGATCGTATACAGTGCAGCAACATGACAGGGTGTTTTCTGAAACATTTACGAATATAATGTTAATGGAAATCTCCAGCCTAAACATCTATATATACGAGTGTTTCGAGCTTAGCCAATTCAACACAAGATCATTCCTCTTCTTAGAGAGCCCGATCGATTGTGATATAAAGAAGCTCTAAGGTGCTCGATTTTGATATCCTGTAAGGTGGTCGATTCTGGGTACTGGAGCAAAAATGAAAGCCAGAACGGTTGTTGTTATGCTTCTTCTTTTGTTTCTGGTCGACGGCTTTCCATTGGCCGAAGCTCGGTTTATGGGGTCATATAACGCTGGAGTGAGAAATCACCGTGGTCTCGTAAGTACGAACCCTAATGGAAACGGCCCCGTTCTTCCGGGCAAAGAAGCTGGGCGTCTCCAAGAAGCTGTTGGTGATAACAGCTCGGCGGTTGCTCGTCGTGGAAGTGTTCATGGAATTGGTAAGAGGGCAAAAGACCCTTCCCACGACCATAATGCAGAAAAGAAGAAAGAGAGAGATACGGCTTTTCATCCGATGGGCCATAGTCCAGGAATAGGGCACGACAACCCTCCTGGCTGTTGAGCATTCAATGGTTATATACGAAGCTGTGTTCCATCAATGGTTTCTAGTATACTTGTACGCGTTTAGATACATATGAAATCACTATGAATTCAAGTCACCAAAGGAATCAAATTTTTAGAGGTGAATAATCTATAAAGATGTGGAGCTTTTAGTGTGAAGTTTTAGTATATAATTTTTGCTTACAAATTTGATACTTCCACTATTGGTAGATTAAGATGGATAAAATCGTCTATATATGTAGTGGTGGTAGGTATTTCTTCTCCTGAAAGAAAAAAATTCAAAACTATTGACATGCATTATATATCCTTAACCAATATTTAACAAACTATGGACTCATTCTAGCTGTATATGCCCACCTTAAATTTAAATTTATCTAAATCTAACCAGCATATACAACAAGACCGCATTAATGGTTCAATACATCTACCATACTAGATCGTAGGGGTACGCTGAAATAAACAAAGTGATATAATTATGTACAATAAAATGTGTTTACATACCCGTCCCACTCGTGGAATGATTTTAACATGGTTCAATATAAACTCTGATTATTCATGTAACATGGTTCGATATAAACTCTGATTATTCATGTTCCGTTTAGTTTCAGTAATGGAAATACTAATACTGTTAATATGAGATATATGAACAGGGCGCGTCGTGATTGAGTGGCATCTGGTTGAAGAACGGACTCTAAAATGGAGAAATTTATCGAGCTTGAGGGCGAAGGTTTACTTACAGGGGGCCGGGGATGATATCTGAAGCCTGGTGGGGGGGTTTTTGGTGCCTGGTTTGGTGTTTTTAGCTGGAACCCATTGAGGGCATTTTGTTGCTGCATTTGGTGGCTATGTTGAATGTTTTTAGCTGGAACCCATTGACGACATTCTGATGTTGGTTTTGGTGGCTATTGTTCATGTTCTCTAGCTGGAACCCTTCTGTGGACAATTTGCTGTTGCTTTGGTGGCTATTACTGAACCTTGGGTGCTATAGTGTTCATCTTTCTGCTGAGAGATGTCTGCTTGCGTAGAAGCGATCATGGCGGGTAGAGGATGGTAGGTAGTAGTTCCAGGGTTCGAGATCCAGTTCATGTTTGTGGCCAGCCACCCTTCGAGCTATGTGAGCTCCATGTTGTGTAGGAAGGTATGCAGCTTGAAGGCGAAGGTTTACTTACAGGGGGCCGGGGATGAAATCTGAAGCCTGGTGGGGGGGTTTTTGGTGCCTGGTTTGGTGTTTTTAGCTGGAACCCATTGAGGGCATTTTGTTGCTGCATTTGGTGGCTATGTTGAATGTTTTTAGCTGGTACCCATTGACGACATTCTGATGTTGGTTTTGGTGGCTATTGTTCATGATCTATAGCTGGAACCCTTCTGTGGACATTTTGCTGTTGCTTTGGTGGCTATTACTGAACCGTGGGTGCTACAGTATTCATCCTTTTGCTGGCCAGGCGTTGTAGCTGTGTTAGTTTGGAGGGGTAGAGATGTTAAGGATTTGATTGGGTGTGGTCTTCGTTTGCTTGGGCGAGAGGGTAGACCGTGCTGGTGGCTATGCAACAGATTCGATGAACTATTGTGCATATGGGATGTCGTAGTTTGTCTGAATACTAAACTTTCTGGATCCTGGATTCTGGCGTTTACAGGGCAGTGATAGACGATGCTATGGTATTTCGGTGATTGCATGAGGGCTGCCTTGACTCTCTTGGTGCTCTGTAATCCCTCATAGTTTTCGGAATTTTTCCCCTTGGCGACGGTTTTGGCTTTCCATGGATGTCATTGCAGATGTCAATGCCAATGCTGAGGGCTCTCTGGGTTTTCCGGTTAGTCTGTTGATTTTCCGACTAATTTGAATTATATTCCGGGGTATTGGCCTTTCGAGACTACCATTTCAAAATATCTCTGACAACGGCAACGTATTAGATTAATGGTCCAATTTGGAAGGTTGTCACATTTATTGTCATCATAGTTTATTTGTACCCTTATTTATGATACCCGGAATGTGACCGTTTACTTTCATCAGTATTCGGCCGTTTATTCTGGGATCATATTTCAATCGGGATACAGTCGATATTCTCCAGATTATTTGTACTTGCACAGATAGGGCTGCGCTCCCATGGTTCACGTCGGCTATGGGATAAGGATGTGTTTCACAAAATGAATCGTTTGTTGTTATCGCTCTGCCACGTGCGATAGCATTACCCCTGCAGGAGATTGCGAATCTGGATATGATATCTGTTGGCTGGTGGGGGTAGGTATGTAGTTTGAAGGCAAGGGTTAAATTTTACATGGCACTTGCTCAATTGGGTCGCGCTTCCCTGGTTCAAGACGGCAATGGGATAAGGTTGGGTGCTGCAAGTTGAATACTTGCCGTCATCGCTCTGCTACGTGAGATAGCATTTCTCCTGCTGGAGATCGCATTTCGGGATTGGTTTTCTGATGCCTGGAGGGGGTCGCTCTCTGGATATACGACCACCCTGCTTTCCGATGATCCTTGATTCTACGATGGATCCCGGATTTATACAGTTTGTTGATCTGTCTTTTTCGTTTGCATCGGGTATCAACAAGGACTGGGATGCTGATGGTTTCAAATGGCGACTGGAGACTTCATATCCATTTGATCCTGGATCTGGTTGGCATGCCGGTCTTGCTGGTTGGAAGTAGTCAGGTGCCAGATCTCCGGATCGTGCTGGGGAGCCGGATCTCCCCCAATCATGGGGATCTGATTTCATTGTCTTCATGCGCCTTTTTGTTTTTCAGGGCCGTCTTTCTTATATCAAGCGAGCCTGTTTTATCTTATTTCTGGCATGCAGGGTTATTTGGTTTTGTCCAGGGCTGGTCTTCTTCTTCAAGCGAGCCTGTCAATATTCATCAAGCATGCAGTCTCTCCATATGTCATGCGAGCACGATGATCTACAAGCGAGCCAGTTATTTTTTCTTCGGTTGTGCTTTACAAGTGAGCCTGATTTGGTGTTTGCACAAGCGAGCCTGACTCTTATCAGTCTTGGATGACACTATGGCACTCACCTTTTTGTTTACTTTATTTCGATACAGTTATCTTTTATTTTCCTTATTATCATGAATATGACGCTGCTGTATTTTCCTTGAATGTTTTTTTCAATGTATACAGGGATGATCTCGTGGGTTGGGTTTATACCACCCGTAATGTTGTTGGCCATGAACATCGAATTACTTCTTTTTAGAAGTTTATTCTGGATGTATATGGGTTTATGGGGTTTTCTCGCTGTTTTATATAACAGTTTGAGAATGTATTGATGATCATGTACTGTCATATATTTCTTTTAATATATACAACGTTTTTTTCTTCTGAAAAGAGATATATGAACAGATCGTCGGCAAATGACATAGATGCGTCTTTAATTAAAAGCAACTGGTATTAAGAGAAAATAAAAATAATATTTTTAAAGTTGAATGACTGCATCTCCAAATCTGACTAAACAGCCGTCGAACTTCGAGCATGATTATGGTTTCCGATGTTATTTACGTACTGACTGATTGGTTTTTTTTCTTTTTCCAGCTATTTTCCTTTTAAATTTGAAAATCGACTTCGGTTTAAAGTAAAGTTCACGAGACATCTTGTGCTTAATGCTATGAGAGCTACTGACACCAATTACACCATCTCATTAAATTAACGCGGCGGACATTAAAATTCCATATATATATATATATATATATATATATATATATATATATATATATATATATATATATATATATATATATATATATATATATATATATATCAAGTACTTAATCCTATGAGCTACTCACACAATTTTTGTATCTCATTATGTGCCCGAGGCGGACATTAAAATTTCGTGTGTGTCTATATATATATATATATATATATATATATATATATATATATATATATATATATATATATATATATATATAATTTGATAGTATTTTTCTATTCAATCATCTAATCAAAATAGTAGGCTACATTATCACATTATATACTTGGTAGCTTCAACATAGGAAACTTATGTTTACCACATCAAAGATTTATAAGCCAACCAAAATTGGAACAGTTTGAATCTAGATACCTTATCATGTCTATTATCTATTATATCTATTGACATATAAGCAAAGTAAATGCTATCCACTCTTTGCATATCAAACAAAAAACAAAACCTCTCAAATCATTCATCTGACGATTCAATGGATGTCAGGTCCTTGACACTTGACCCGGGCATATCAACCTAATTCATACTTTGGAGTTCCTGTTCTATTCGACCAAGGCATACATTCTTATGATGTTGCTGGAGGTGTATTTCCTTTATATCTCTGTGTATTTCTGCCAATATGGAGGTTGCCTTCGGGTCTCCTCCTACCTTTTGAACAACTACAATGGATTTTTCCATTAAACACTTCATCGTCCAATAAAGATGAATAGACTTCTTAAACAAGGATAGTCTTCCTCTAGTATTCCCAGGATCAGTCAGCATAGATCCATTTCTTCGTCAGGGATATCTTCCTCCACTTTAGTTTTAAGGTCATGTTCCCATCTAGAAATCAAGGATTTTACCTGAGAGGTGTCCCCATTGCATAGGCATGGAAGAGGTTCTGCATAATTTCCTTTCCAGGTTTTCTGCCCTTTTTAAAGGGCCCCATTTTTTCGTTTCCTTTATCCTTGCCTTCTCTTTTTCTAACAAGTCCTTTTCTTGCCTGTGCTTTCACCATTTTTTTGCAATTGTACATTCACCCGAATCCACACTAGGGTTCTCCCCCAACATTAAAAGGCTTTAAGGTGAGAGATGCTAGGAGGACCTGTACAAGGAAACAAAGTAACACCATTGGATTCAGTCAGTCTACATAGAATATTGTCCTGTCTATTGAGAGTCTCCACTTTGGGCGACATATTAATATTCTCTCAATCTTCTATCTAGATTCCCCTATCTCAGGAAGCTTTCATCTTTTAAACCAATGACACCCTCTTAAATTGATCTGAGACCATTACACACTGCTCATACCCATCAGTTCCCCAATCAGGGCCTCGCGAGCATGGCTCTGCATTCAAAATTATGTAATAGTTCCACTTCTCATTGTGGACACGGAGTAAAGACTTAACATACAGGAGTCGTATATTACCACTGACCTCAAACAATGAGAAAAATCCCAGAAAAATACTGTAACCAAAGAACTGGTCCACTAATCCCATGAATCCCGAGAAAACAGTCTCACACTGCTTGATTATTGAGTGAATGCCCCCATCAGACAACATCTCAGAGTCTGTTAAACTTAGCAATTTACCCCGACCCCATTGACAAAATTAGCAGACCCCCTATATCCAAAATAGTCATTGTAAGACATGCATGTAAGTTCATATAATTGGCTTGCAGAAATAGAAATTTTACATTGAGAGTTGTAGAATTGACAAGCATAGCTATAGGCTTGGTATGTAGTGTTGTAGAATTAACATGCAGGGCTATATAATTGACATGCAGAGCTATAGAATTGACATGGAGGGTTATCAAATCAAGTCTGATAATAGTAGGATTCAGGTTTCAAGGTTTCCCCATCACCCTCGCCCACCACCTCCCCTATAATCTTCATGCCTATGATACATAGGCTAGCATTGTGCATTCTGAAGTTAACACAACCAACAGAATAACAAACGTTGAGGGAATCATGAAGGAGTACCATAGCAGAATCTCCAATAGAAATTAAAAAACAAAGACCAGACCAGGAAGGTCTATCAACATTGGAAAACCATGTGGAAGCCCTCCGAGACAGAGCATATTCCCAAATAAACATCTTGACTAAACTAGGGTGGTATGCATCCATTCCAATTACAAGACAGGGATTCAGAGCATACGGAATAATTCCTTCTCTTCTCTTAGAGACAACCATACTCAATAAGAGACAATATATGAAAACATACCTGAAGAACCGATGTGTAGAGTCTGCAAACACCATTCTCTACCCACCTGCCTTATGCCCTCCTTCGCTACCTGTTCCATAGTCATAAGCTCAATAACTAAAACCAGCGTTCTACCCGACCATTTCTCCCTCCAACACCGACGTTTTTCCCAAAAATTCTACGACATTCCTTGTTGTCTTCCACCCACAGTAAGTGTCGTCTTTATTAGGCGTGGATCGAGCCGCCCACCACTTCTAACGTGTGTCAACTGCATGACTATGTGTGACCCACATGGCCTCCTGCCACCTCACACCACCCTCAACACACTTGGCACCTTGATTGGAAAATATATATATATATATAAAATAAGGTTAAGCGTACACGATATTTCATTTATTTACTTATTTGCATAGTTAGTCAT
This sequence comes from Pinus albicaulis, assembly GCA_034641835.2. NCBI lineage: Eukaryota > Viridiplantae > Streptophyta > Pinopsida > Pinales > Pinaceae > Pinus > Pinus albicaulis. Next base: position 15,160,349 of record CM076580.1, on the reverse strand, counting down.
CAATAAAACATGGACTCTAAGGTTTTCGTTGAGACTCAACAAAAGTATAGTGTTTCAGGATTTTTCTCTTTTAATAAGCTAGGGAGGATGGGACGCTTTGTAAAATTAGAGAGTCAAACATGAAAGCCACGGGTGTGAAATAAAAAAAAACTCGGAGAACATGAAACACACTTTCACTTCCACCTATTTTATTGATTCCAAAATTGTATTTAAATAATGTTGGGTTGATTTTAGATTTTTTTAACACATGCCAAATGATATTAATATTATTAGACTAAATTTATACGATGGTGTTGTCTAATAACATATATTAACATCCATTAAAGTGATTTTACAATAATATAGATTAATTGCTTCTCGCATTGACATGGTATTGACATTATAATAGTAGGATGAGAATATTATTTATTAATATCATCATCATTATTATTATTATTATCCAATTTTAAGTTCACCCCTAAGCTAGACACCAAATTGGTGTATGAGACTCCCTTGTGTGTGGGACGAGGGGCCCGCCTCCACGCAATGATTTGACTGCTAAGTCTAAGGCATACATACTCTACCCCTCTCTGGTTTTGAACATGTGACCTCTTAGGAGGAAACACATGCTCTTAACCATTAGGCCCACTAAAGCCTAAGGGTGGTATGAATGATTTTTTTTTTCAAATAATTTTGAATATAAAAATGTTATTTTAATTTATAAACGAAATAAAATGTGGTTATATAATTTCTGATATTTTTGTAAAAATTCTTGATGCCTTAGATTAAACAACTTAAACTCAAGCTTTTAAATTTCTTTGTATTATCAATATATATTAAATAATAATCATTAATATTATTAATGGATAACAAAAACTAATATTAATTATTAATTAACAAGAAAATATTTATAAATTACCAATATATATTAAAACAAATTGTATCCAAAATTATAATAATATATTGAAATAAAAAAATTTATAAATAATATTCAATATATATTATTAGAAAGACTAATAACAACTAATCAATTCCATCGATTGGACTTAGAGGCACCCTACAACCGAGTATAGAAGAGACATGTAGACGTTACATGTAATGTAAAAAAGATTGTATGTAAACATTTTTAATGCCGATTATATTATAATTTATTAATAATAAACAATTTAATGTTAGCTTTAATATAAAAAAACTAAACGTAAAAATATAAATAAATTTATACCATATAAAAATCTCTCAATCACTTTATAGTTTGTCAGTGCACGCTAATAAGTGGAACAATTGATAAGAAGTTGCAGGGGCACGCAAAATATACTTAGTATTTTCTGTTAAATTTACCAGCGAGTTTGTTGCAACTGTGGTTTTTTATCGCAAGCTTTGAGGTAAATGTAGTAGCCTCTTTAAATGAATTTTTTCGATGTCATTCACGATGAACTGTGGAATTATTAGCAATGTTAAATTTAGGGTTTTAATATTATATACATACCTGCATCATGTGATTTTAATTTGGATGAACTGTGGAATTATTAGCAATGTTAAATTTAGGGTTTTAATATTATATACATACCTGCATCATGTGATTTTAATTTGGATGAACTGTGGAATTATTAGCAATGTTAAATTTAGGGTTTTAATATTATATACATACCTGCATCGTATGAGTTTAATATGGATGTTGAAATTTTGATATTTGTAAACCGGGGGAATATTTTTAATTAGATACCCCTTCCATTCATGTAACCCGACTTGCCATCGACCCCATTCGCATAATAATTAGATAAAAACCTTTACGAGGGTCATTGTTGAATTTTAGTACAAAATTGGCTACAAAAAGATTGAGTGGTAAGATCTGCTTAACTGTTCACTTACATTGTAGGACACCTAACATGTCTTATATATTCTATATTTTGGAAGATGATCGAAAAATGTATTAAAAAGAAAGTCATGTAACTAGATTTCTATGATATGTTGGAAAATGTAATTTCTATTTGTCTACGGTGTTGTTTCTCTATGTATGGAGTTTGTTCCTATATCATAGGAGGTAGCTAAATCTAAATATTTCCAGGGCCGAGGGAAATAAAGACTCTGTTTGCTCATTAAATTTTTTAATTATCTATTGGATTATTATATTCAGTTTGGAGTTGTTGAAGAGTGTGGACCATCGCTACGATGTGAGGACTAATATATCACTGTGCGGTGAGTTCAATAGATGTAGATTGTGTGTGCATTATTCATTTTGTGCTCGCCTGGAGGAATCCCTTAAACCATTGGGATTTTTTGTTAACGTTGATCTCTGTTGTCTTGGGAGGTGTCGGATTTGTGTCTATATTCGTTCATAGAAGGTTCCTGGATTTTCTCATAGTTTCTCCTTTAAATTGTTATTTGCTAAATGGATCTTGAAGCTGATAAGATCAACTCCAGAGAACAACACTCAGTGATGGTCTCGACTATGTAGTCGAATTCAAAGAGTAGCAACACTGAAATTAAATTGTTTGCAAAAGAAAAACAATAAAATGTGGTCTCGCCTATGCAATTGGATTCAAAGAGCGGTTATTCTAAGATCAAATATCATGGAGAACACAAACCCATGTGCTTGGAAGCTTGGTAGAATTTTTCCAGGCGTGTTTGTATTCAATTCATGAGATCCATTGATAAAAGAGAACCGTTGCGCTGAAGGAGAGGCAAGGCCCTTTCTGTGGTGTAGCTAGATCAGGTGGAAATCTACCTAAGCTGCGCTCAGGCTTCAATCAGGAGAGCAGTTTTGCATGGGAACAAAAACAAGATGCAACCACTTGTTTTGAGGGTTGGAGCAAAGGAGGAGCGATGACCTATGGCCAATGTGTGTGGGAGGTAGTAACATCATATTTTTATTACTCAATGGCCTATATAACCTCCATGTAGCAGAGACTAAGATCCAAGCTCTAGTGTGTAGGCGAGTGTGAATCGGCCTATAACCTTTGTGGAGTTGCAGACATGTTGGTGAATCTGGCATCTGCGGTATGAAGTTGACTTGTAAAATGAATCCAGTGTGCTGATCAATTTGTTTAGTGCACATAGGCCTTGAGAATCTGTGACGGAGCATGTAGGAAGGAGCTGCAGGGATGGAGCGTGTAGGAAGGAGCTGCAGGGACATGATTTTATTCCAAATTCCTTGATCCCTCTCATTGGGAGGTCGCGGGATTCGACAAATCCAAAGGGAAATGTTGTTGTGCCTGTTCGTGATGGTATTGGTTGTGAGAGGCACCATCGATGCTGGAAAGTTTGGGATGCCATAGAAAGACTTTAATGAGATAGTGAGCATCTGACTCTGGTGGGTGTCTTCATATTTTGCTGCTCACGGGCTTGGCTTCGACCCCGTGTTGAGATTCCTATGGAAGAACATTTTTTTTATTAGAAAATAACCCAAACCTTGGATCTATCGTGGAAACTTCACTGAATTCAGTGGAAGTGATGGATAATTCGGTTCAGCTTTCGGAATCTATGCAGCAGGCTATTTCCCTACCAGACCCTGATATACTTTTTCACACAGAACTGTAAGAAGAGCTCCTATTCGTAGGAAATCTGCAAGCGGATCCTGCTGCGTCTGATGTCCTCTCTTGAACATATGTTTTTGTTGCACTTACCTGTGGATGGTGGTGATGTTGGATTCATATCCCTAGATGGGGTACCTGGAAAAAGTTTTCTAGTCATCAAAATCGGAGAGAGAAGAAGAATCAGAAGAAGATGATAAGATTTGCTTCTCAATCGCTTAAGCAAGCAGCAGGTTACATTTTTCTTTCCCTGTTCAGGGAGCTTCATCTGATTACAAGTTCAATCATTCATAGTCTGTTTCATCACTGGCTGATAAGGGCATGAAATAGAATCCATTGGATGAGAGCTTAATCAAGGCAGTAATGGAAAATTCTATTGTTGATGAATAATGTTACAGTGATAGTGGTAGGCTTCCGGCTTGCCCCTGAGAACCGTCATTTGTGCTACTACCTTGCTAGCGTTGCGTCCAGACAGAGTGGACATGGAAACTTGGTACGTTTTATTTTGTGTTGTTGTGTTAGTGAGCACAGACTTGGGCCATTGTTGAATGAGATGGTGTGCGAGACGACCGATTTGGTCTCGTAGCCAAGAAGGAAATCCACCATGCAAAGAGATGTAGTTTGACCAAGTTTGACCAATGTTGAGAAGAGTTGTGTCCGCTGGGTCGCCGAGTGTAGAGGGTTTAATCCAAGTTGAAGGTTGAACGCATTGTTATCGTGGTGGTGTAGCGGTGAACTTTGTTACAACATATTTACTGTAGTGGCTGAGAGCAATGTGGTGAGCTTCCTAGACGTGACTTTGTTCGTATACTAGAGTAGCCTCTGGTGAGTTGCAGCAGAAGCATGGTGAGTTGCAGCTAATGGCAACATTTTTGCAGCGTTTGTGGCTAAGGAGGGAGATAGGGTGAAGATGAAATCAAAACTTCCAACATATTTTCTTTGATGAAACAAATTGCCTTTATGAATTCTTTTGTATTTTTCATGTTGAGACCGATCAACTTAACATGTAAATGCATTCATGTAAATCTGGTTAAAAGAATTAGATTTTGTACTTTTGTGACATTTAGTTTGGCCAACTATTGTCATGAGTGTGAATCTATGTTGGAATTGGCCATTCCTACAATAGACAAATTTATTTGCAGAAATGTTTTACTACCAAATATGATAAAGACATTGACAGTGAAAATGGCATCAAAGGATAATTGTTGGAGCTACATCAGAGATTGGAGGAGGATGGAAAATCAAGTTGTGTGAGTTTTTTGTGAGTTTGTGGAATAGACTCTTGATGATGAGTGACACAGTTTAATGGTAAGCAAGTCTAGGATGGTTTTGTATTGGTCTTTGTATGTACCTGGTAACTCCAAAAGTTGGAGTGTGTAATGTAAGCCTTGTAAAGACATATGTATCCCCGTGAAGTTCATGGTTATCTTAAAACCACTTTGTAATTACAAGTTTGTGGTCAGCCGGAAACCACTTTTGTCACTTTGAAGTGATAGTTTGTTGTGAGCCAGAAACCACATGTGAGACCTAGTGGCTACAGAGCCTTCATGGCTACGATGCCTTGGGTGCACACAGGAGCCTTCGTGCTCACAGCGAATTAGGTGGTCTGCAAAAACACCTTACTCACAGGAGAAACTTAGTTTCTCACAGGTCTCAGTTTACTAAGCACAAAGTGGTAAACGCTTATTTGGGGGGCTTTACAGATAAAGGTACATGTATGCAGTGATAATGGTTGACAGAACCATGTATGCGAAGGACATCCTACGAGACTAGCAATTGATGTGGTTGGTACCCATGCATTCCAGTGGATGGTTGCTCCTTTATATGGACGTCGGCATATCCTTTTGTTGGTTATGTACATGGGATTTTCCCGTTTTTTGTGGATCCGAGTCGCAGACATATCTTTTGTTATGATTGACCACAACTAGATTTTGTGAATTGCTATCGAGACAAGTAGTCATTAAGGGGGTGTGTTGGAATATGTAATTCCTACTTCTCTGCGGTGTTATGGATTTTGTTGCTATATCATAGGAGGTAGTTAAATCTAGATATTCCTAGTTTCGTGTGTCATTGATATATTCTCTCAACCACCTTATTGTACGTCCAAGATAGTTTTCTTATATTAAGACTATATTTCATGTATATATATATATATATATAACTATTTTCATTAATATAGTGTGTACACTGAAATTTTATCTCGATCATGAAAAATATTAAAAAATTAAACCATGTGTAACCGAAATTATATTTAAAAAAATAAAACCATTTGTAACTGCTCGAGTGAGAGTCCTAATTTAAAAACATCTAGATCTTGTCATTCTCCATTTTCACTCGAAGCTGCTCTTAATTGTTATGTAAGTAAATTTCTTTTGAATTTTTGTGAGTACAAATCGATGGCTGATCCTGATAACCATGATACGTTTCAAATAATAAAAATATATGTTGCATCTGCATTAATGGTCGATTATGAGTGGAATTTATTAATTAATAAATATTAATGGGATTCTTTTCAAATAATAAAAATATTTGTTGCATCTCCATTAATAGCTGATTGTGAATGGAATTTATTAATTAATAAATATTAATTGAATTACTTTGATTATTGATAACTTAGGGTTTCCATTATTTGAGCTATTTTTAAAAACTTAGGGTTTCTAAAATTTGAGGTATTTTTAAAAACGTTTCTAATATTAGTTTAAGTTAAGGCATATAACAATTTAGTATTTTAAATATTTGAAGTATTTTTTAAAATATTTCTCATATTAATTTAAATTATTATTTTGAAATATATTATATTTAACACATTATAATATACCTATTTTTATCAATAATTCAAAGGGATTTTTCTACCGCATAATATTATATTTATAGTATTAATATTGATATGAATGTTAAAAATTAATTATTAACTATATTAGATTATTGTTTCATATTTTTATCATAGTTACAATACAATTTTTAAAAATGTGTTGATTTCAAATGTAGATGTTAATATCTAATGATATTTAATTGATTGAACTAAATGCATTGATTTTAGTGCAGATTTCATATTATAATGCTATTTAAAAAATTGCTCTAACAGCATTGTTTTTATTGTAGATGAAAATTTATAATGTTTTTTTTGATAGATTACACTAAATGTATTGATTTCCTTATGATGTTGATTTCTAATTTGTTTAGGTTGATTTATGTAAATGTATTGATTTTAGTGTAGATCTTAATTCCTAATTTGATATATTTAGATGGATGACATGCATTTCTTTTAAATTAATTTTATTATTTAAGAGCATTGATTTTAGTGGATCTCAAAAAAGTACTTATTTATGGCATACATTGATTTATGTGTTACAAAAATTCACGCTATCATGCCTTCTAATAATAATGAGATGGATAATGTGCAACAACAAAACTAACAAATGGAAATTTTAGAAGAAATGTGTAATGAAAGAGAAGATCGAAGAAAGAAGAAAAGTGAAGAACAAAGAGAAAATCATGCATCATATCAAAGGGAATATCAAAAAACATATCAAAAAAAAAAGGCACAACAAATGACAGCTCAAGAACATGAAGATCAGAGGATAAAGGGAAATGAACAAGTAAGATCAAGTCGACAGAAAAAGGCACTAGAAATGACCATTGAAGAGCATGAAGAGAAGAGGATAAATAAAAATGAACAACTAAGAGAAATTCGACAAAGAAAGGCACTAGAAATGGCACTCTAAGATCATGAAGAACATAAGATAAAGCAAAAGGAACAACCAAGAGCATTTCGACAGAGAAAGGCACTAGAAATAACAGTTGAAGAGCATGAAGAACAAAGGATAAAGCAAAAGGAACAAACTAGAGCATGTCGACAGAGAAATACACTAGAAATGACAACTGCACAAGAACGAGAAGAGAAGAGAATCTTAAAGAGAATATCAAAGAGCTTACTGAAAAATAATGACACAACAAATAATAGAAGAAAATGCAAAAAAATGAGGAAATCAACAAAAAAAACCAAAGGAAATGATAGTTGAAGAGCATGAAGAACAAACGATAAAGAAAAATTAATAAACAAGATCATGTCAACAGAGAAAGGAACTAGAAATTGTGATTACACAATAAGAAGAAGATACAAGAGCAAGTTAAAGAGAATATCAAAGAGCATATTGACAAAGGAAGGCACAACAAAAAATAACAAAAAATTCACAACAAAGAGGAAATCAACAAGAAAATATATAGTCAATAACATCTGAAAATATTGACGAACATAGGAAACGAAAAAGTGAGCAAAAAGAGCATATCATCAAAGAAAAGAATATATAAACAACTCAAACATGGCACAAGATTCAAAATAAAATCCTACGAAAAAAATATGTTTAAAATATATCTGTACCCAAGATCAACCTGAAACTCATGCTGATATGAATATTGCACATCGAAGATTTCGTGATAGGATTGATCGATTGGTTGAAGTTCAAATATGTCATGTGTGTGAAGAGTCATATGCAGGAATTCACGTAGTTCAAACAAATATAGTTCCAATGCGCATGAGATGTAAAATAGAAGGAATTCATCATATATTTTCAATGGCTAACCATATGAATCTAGGAGAACAACCAAAAGTTCTTGCAGAGCTCACACACTTGAAGAGATGTTGATAGCGCGTGCAAGTCCAATTTTGCAGGTTATGCATTCAATAGGTGGACAATAAAAATATATAAGATACACCTTTAGTTTTCCACAAGAGGTTACTAATCTTGCCATGAAATTACCACGATATATTAAAGACTTGGATTTGATAATTGTTGTGCCGAAAAAAATGTGTAAAAGGATCAAGTTATGATTTCACTGTCAGAAAAGAAATTGTATTGCATGCATTATATTATAATATTGATAATGATACATATTATCATGTAGTCCAAGTTGATACTGATGCACTTCAATCATCACCTGAAATTACAACAGATATATCCCATATGATTAATGCGGTTACTTCGCGAGAGATTAATAATGACACAGAATTTGATTAATGCGGTTACTTCGCGAGAGATTAATAATGACACGGAATTTGCAATGTTGGAAGGGGTTTGATGCATTGATGATGCATTAGATAGTTTACATACATCTTCATTTTCATCAAGGATTCCAAATCCTCTACGAGAGATTGATATTATTCTATATTCCATTGATTGTGATTGGCTACCATAAAATGTAGACTAGGTAATAAACACATTAGTTTACATTCCTAAATTGTTAATGATTGTGATTGCTGTGAATTATACTTAGATTTTGTCAATCTTAATTGAATTTAATTATATTTTATAATCTGATTTATTTTATTTACTTTATTGAAATATCATTAAATTTAATTTATTAAAATTAATTTTAACCAATTTTAATATTTAATAATGTATTATAACTATTTATATATTAAACCTAATTAATTTCCAGTAATCAAAATCAACTTTGATTGACATAGTCAAAGATTCTTTACCATTTTAATAAAATTTTCGAGTGATATAAAGGATGATATAGGTAAACGCTTTTCAGATTTGTAACTCTATACATTGAGAAATTGAATTAGTAAAGTGACACTCTTGCGTTTAATAAAACTTAATGTAGGTTGAATTATGTGATTATGTGGCAAATGAAAAGAGAATTTTATTTAAAAATGATTAAAAATTTATATCTCCTTTGATTTAATATTGTTGGTATAGGTTTGTGGGTATAGGTGATTTGGAGTTTTTTTGGTATTAATTGAGATTAATTATCAATATTGTTGGTATAGGTAATTTTGAGTGATTTTTTTGTTAGTATTAGTTGAGATTAATTATTATGATAAGTTATGGTTGATTGTTGAGCATGGTTGATTTTGATTTATTTTTTCTTAGTTTAATTAATTTTATTTGGATTTTCTTTATTATGGTAATTTATATTTGATTATTATTTAGCTTACATGTTAATTATACGTTAATATGATTAAATTAAGTAGAAGTAATAAATTTTAGTTTTTAAGAATAATTGTGGATATTAGTAGTTAACTATGGTTTAATTTTGTTTTCTTATGATGATTTATAGTTGATTATAATAGGAAATAATTAACTTTAGTTGATTTTTTTTATTGTGGTCTTGACTATGGTTGATTAGCTTTCAATAAATATATTTAGTATTCACTTTGATAATGCTTGATTAATTTTAAATATTTTTAGTTATGTTGATAAATTGTTTCCAGATCCATCCCATATGGTTTTTCTTTTTATTTTACTTTCTAAATCATGATATGTGTCTCATCACCAACATAAATTTAAGATGAAACATGTAAAAGACTAATCCACCGGGAAATAATATGTATAACATAATAGAGAAACCTAAACTTAGAATGTGTATATATGGTAATATGTAAATAGTAAATGATAATATTGTAGTATGTTGATATAATATTATCATTTACTATATACACATTACCATATATATAGTTTATGGTTTTTATTTAGAATTTTACTATTTTTAAACCTTTTCCTCCTCCATTATCTTTAGGTTTATATTATTTCCTAGTGGATCACTCTATCACATCCTATATTCATCTTGATGATGAGTTACATATGATGGTTTGAAAGATTAAAAAAAAAACCTATGCAATGGATCCATAAACAATTTATCAACA